>OZ012696.1:29352403-29454903 GCA_963942565.1 Maea johnstoni
TAAAATATAGTCTGACCATTACTGGCTGCTAGAGGCATCATGGGTTAATTAATGTCTATGTTTCTTCAAAAGAGACAAAAATGTTGTTCACAACTCAATTTAGGTGCAGTATCGATATTCAATTCCTGCAGTAAATGAGTGGGCAGCCCGGGCATAATACACAACCGCACGCCTGATTGGCAGCCAGTTTTCTGACATGTTATCCATGGGTGTTTATCCAACCAGGCACTGGCAGGCATACAATTGACTGGTGCAGGAATTAAATGTCTGTACTGTACAATCTTTCTCCAGGTATGAGAGGGTTACAACATTATAATACCAGTAAACTATGATAGAAAGGTTTCTAGATTAAAGGAGAGTAGATGCTTGCATGGCTTCTCAAAAGCACTTCTGCTTCATTATATTCTTAGTCTGTTGCATTCACGAGATAGAGATCACAAAGACATCCATTAATTCATAAGTAGTACAGCATTATATGCCAAATAAAACAATACGGCTATTGTTATAAATGAAAAGATCAACTTAGACTACCCCTTTGGCATGATTGCTGGTGAATATCATACATAATCTAAAGAAATAAGAGATTGCATGACTATCTTTTCAGCTGTTTCATGAAAATGACAACCAACAGCCTATTGTACTAAAGTTTTTGTTATCTTGATAAATGCAATGACATAAGCACTCCATGTTTTAGTGATGTGAGAGGATATTTTGTAAGAGTGATAGCTTACACAATCAGGCCTAGGAAAATGATTGTTAATGTTTCCTGAAATGGTGCAAAAAAATAAGGTAAGTCAATTGGTGAAATATATTATTTTGGAAAAAACATTTATTGGATTTAGATTTTAAATACAATGTTAATATTCATAGTTAAATAGTTAAAACAAGTTATATTTCAAATACAATGTTAATACCCACAGGTAAAACAAGTTACATTTCAAATACAATGTTAATATTCACAGTTAATACAAGTTATATTTCAAATACAATGTTAATACTCACAGATAAAACAAGTTTATATATTTCAAATATAGTATGTGTGTAGACTACTTCTTTACAGTTCAATGAGTTAGTAAGTTCGTTTTCAAATATAAAAAAAAAGTAAACCTGGGTGACTTTATTACGGTAACTGGGATAGAAAAACAAAAGGAATAAAAAATCTCAAAGATAACTAGTTGTTTAATGCTGTGAAATTCAGGTTGTGGCTCGGCCTTTAAAGTGGTCTACTGACAGACATGAGCTGTTTCCTGCACACAAACTGCTAGTAAATCAGCACCTAATGCTGTGCTGACATTTTATCAGGCCTTTAGGGGCGTGTGTCACTCATTACCGGGACCCTGCACACGCTCTCTGCTCCTGAGAGCTACCAGAGGGAGTCCCAGACACCGCGATGCTGCACCGCAGCTCACCGGAGAGCAAACTGGCCAAACCGTCGGTGTACAGCAAGATAGACCCTGCACACAATCTCTCTGCTACTGAGAGCTACCAGAGGGATAGCCTGCCTAGCTCCAAGGCATAAATGTCATTCCTTGTGGATAAATGGCATTGCAGTATATAGAGGGTAGTTGAAAAATGCTCCCATTACAACCCCCTCGTGTGGCGATTGTGTAAACTAAATGGCCAACAGTAGGCCACAAGTCCCTATGTAGTATAGGTGCAGGCATTTATATATAATAAAGTAAAATCAGAATAAGGCTTTGTGGAGTCCATTACAACCCCCTTGTGTGGCAATTGTGTAAACTAAATGGCTAACAGTAGGCTACAAGTCCCTAAGCAGTATAGGTGCAGTCATTTATATGTAATAAAGTAAGAACAGAGTAGAGCCGTGTAGCTAGGCTACCAGAGGGAGTCCTGGACACAGCAATGCTGCACCACACAGAAACATACTGACTGAACTGTCACTGTACAAAATGGTACGGTATCTGTTTTGGTACCAACAAAATGATACACTATTTTACCAGTACTGTTAACGGTATCCAACCCTATTCTAGGGTCATCTGAATAGGGTTGGATTAACCGTTAACAGTACCAGTAAAATTGTATCATTTTGTTGCTACCAATACTGATATGGTGCTGTTTATAGTTCTTATTAGTGTCCAACCCTACCCTGGAATCTACAACCCGCGCAGAATGTCCCACTAGTTCCAATCTGAAATTTGGAAAAAAGAAATTTTTCATGTTTTCTGCCATACTAAGACATGACTAGCCAGTTGTAAGTGCTGGAGGAAAATGGAGTACCCGGCAAAAAGCACTGCCTAACTCCAAGTCACTAGTAGCTTTCTCACATGCGCCAACTGGGATTTGAACTCAGCAGTTTTGAGAGACAGCTTGCAGTCAGTGGCAATAGTGAAAATTGATATTTCATCTCCAAATACGACCATATAGTAATAACTATTAGCACCTATAGGGCCAATAAAGGTGCACAGACTTCAGTGCTGGTACAATGATAAACTGGTTAAACCAACAGGGTAATATCCCCTTGAATCCTGATACACCTCCTGTCACCATACAAATGTGCGGCATTGTGAAGGGTTTCTTAATCTGCCTTTGCAACTGATAAAACCCTTAGGTGTGTTCATAATGAGAAAGGAATTCCTGCATGGTACGTGTTTATAATTGTTTCTTGTGGTAGATAGTCAAGATAAAAAGACAATGTCAGAAAAGACTAACGTCCTTTTAAAGGCTGTTTATAGCTGATGGACATTTTTTCTTGGCTTGGGGCTTGACAGTTGTGGAGGTAGCCAGAAGCAACAAGCGTTACTAATAGCAACCCGCGTTCCTAAGACTCGCAGTACTCATTAATCCTTCAGGCTTCTTACCCACACTCTTCATGATTGGAAACTACTCCTGGTAAGAAAAATATGGAAATATCTTGTATTTGACTAAATTAAAGATGCTGGTTTTAGCACTCACTCTTCAAATATCTTTTGCACATCACATCATCTTAAGTTTATTGGAAGGGATTCAACAAACTGTATTTTCATTCAATTTTTGCTATATCACAACAAACTGTATTTTCATTCAATTGTTGCGATATTACAACAAACTGTATTTTCATTCAATCTTTGCTATATATGTCATTAAAGAATGTGCATTGTGGACATAGTAAAAAAGATCTGAAAAATTAGAAAAAAAAAGTTTAATTTCTTTTACTCAAGAATAATCCTCAAATGATCTTGAAAAACAATGCAAGGAGTTCATTTAGTGCACCAGTTGTGGGTCTTTTGAAAGCAGACCTAAAACCTTGAAAGGTTTACTGGTGTCTCTTGAGAACTGCCACACATTATAGTTATACCTCTGTGTGTACAAGCTGCGTGTCAAAAATGGCCTTGTCCTTAAAAATCATGATCCACTGTCACCAAATCCTATAGAAAGATTATGAAAACCTCCTTAAAAGCATAATTGGTAATTTGTAACACTGTATTGTTGCACGATGCCTGTTATTATAGTGAATGTGAGATACAGAGGCATGTGGTTGCTGGAGGGCACTCTTTAGTGTAACCTTACTCCTCTAGAGGGCGCTATTAACTATAATCATGTACTCCTCTAGATGGCGCTCTTTAGCGTAACAGTACTCCTGGCCCTGAGAGAGTGCTATTATGTTATTTCAAACAAACATAATATAGCACATTCATTTCATGACTCAACCCACACGAAGGCGTGATGATTTTAGTGATATCGATCAATCATAAAATATCTTCAAGAACAAATATGAAAAAAAAAACATTTATCTAAAGCAAATATGTAACTTTAAATATCATATTTATCATATATTCAATAACATAATGAATTCATGATTTATTCCAAAGTTATTTTTTAAATAATCATAGGTTCAGATGACATTTTGAAGGCGTGCCTCTAGGAAGAGTCGTGATGATGTGGAGCCATTACACAAGAGCTCTTTTTACAACCCACAGGCACAAAACTGCTTCATACCACCCATCCTACACGCTTCATATAATCAATGCAACCTTAAAGAAGACCCTTAGTGGTAGGGTTCTGTAGTCCTAGAGAGCACATTTTATGTATAAACCAAAAGATGCAAGAAAACTGAATAGATTACCTCATAGGAAATTGCCAGCATTGCTATGCCTTTATGCTTATAATGGCTACACACAGTGGCCATAAGAAGCCTAATTTTCAAATAATCTCTCAATCAAAATCATAGTTGACAAAAAACCTGAAGGAGAAATGATGAGCAGAACCCTAACCAAGAACTTCTTCTGAAAAATTAGCATTCCAGCGTTTACAAGAAGATTAATGATTTAATCGAGACTTAGCACTTTAAGTGCTAGATCACTTCACTGGTATTTTATTACTTTTAAATCACTTCCATTTGCTGCTCAGTGTGCAAAAACCTGCACAGATAATCAGCTAAATAATGTACTGCACGTTCTTTATGATAAACTAATAAACCACTCTTTCTGGCCACAACCCTATACAGACAAGCAGCTATATATCTTACTGTAAAGTCTTTGTGATAAACTAATAAACAATTCTCTCTGTGCACAAACCTATACTGATAACCATATTAATAACTTTATGATAATCAAATTAACTACTCTGTGCACAAACCTATTCAGATAACCAGCTTAATAGTTTACTGTGAGCTCTCTAAAATAAACCACCCTTTCTCTGCACAGACCTATACAGATACCCAGATTAATATCTTACTGTTAGCACTTTATGATAAACTAATAAACCACTCTTTCTGTGTACAAACCTATACAGATATCAGCTTAATAATTTACTCTTTAATATGCACTGTTTTTGGCACACACAGTTTAAGTGCCAGATAAATACTGTTACATGAGACAGTCCTACTACCTGCGACTGTGCTGCCCTCTCTCATGCGTCATTTACTCCCATGCAGCCTAGTCCTAGGCCAAGAAATTTTATCACTTCCTTAATAACTTACCTAATGTTTACATACTATTCTAAGATGTCTACCCATATTTAGTTCTATATTGGCTCACCAGGCAGCCACCACCATTTGTGCCATCTATCAACAGCAACTAAAACTAACACCTAGATATTAGCTAGTCTAACTCCCATGCAGCCAGTACACTTAGAAACATACACACAACTTGGCAGCAACAACAGCAGCAGCAGCGAGTTGTTAGCAGTACTCTATCAAGGCCAGACACTTTATGGATGGACACAGCAGGCACTCATCGGTTCCCTTTCTCTCCTCAAGGCACACACACATTATCACCTCTTAATCTCAGCGTGCTCAGTGACGCACAACAACAATAGCTACATATACGAAACTTAACATCTTTCAAGGCCAGACACTTAATGGATGAACACAGCAGGCACTCATCACTTCCCTTTCTCTCCTAATATAAAGGCTCACACATTATCTCCTCTTAATCTCAGTGTGCTCCGGCAATGCACAACAACAATACCTTAGTATAAGAAACTTAACAGCACCTTGTTAGCTTATTAAACTGCACCGGCAACCACGCAGCACAACAACACAGAGAGACTGCAGGGAAGCACACTAGATTCTTCTCTCTCTCTCTCTCTCTCTCTCTCTCTCTCTCTCTCTCTCTCTCTCTCTCTCTCTCTCTCTCTCTCTCTCTCTCTCTCTCTCTCTCTCTCTCTCTCTCCCACTGCAGCACAGTCATGTGAGACAGTTAGACACCTCAATGTGTGCTTTTGTGACGCAAAGCATCAATACCTTCATATAAGAAACTTAACAGGTTCTTGTTAGCTGATTATACTGCACTGGATAACCACATGCACAGACACCAATATAAAGAGACACTGCAGGGAAGCACATTACATACATCCCTCTCCCATAGTGCAGTGGTGGACCCTCCCATCTCATGCACACTACACCAGTGACTACACCACCGTCATTTGAGACGTTTAGATGCCTCAAGGTGTGCCTTTGTGACGCACAGCTACAATACCTTCATATAAGAAACTTCAGAGAGAATCTGATTAGTTTTACTGCACTGGTCAGCCAACACAGCCACACAGACACCCGGCTCTCCCTCTTGCGGCAGCTCACAGATAGTGGGCGGCTCCTAATCCCAGCCGGCCGGCCCGCTGTTCTCACTAGCAGCACAGACAGACACAGTGGAGGAACAGAGAGGGCTGCATGCTTGGAGTACTTGAGCGTCATTATATCTACTAACTCTGGGATTTATGCTTACATGCTAGCCTCAGAGGGAAGCTTGACCGGCTTGACTGGTGGATATCTCACAGGTAGGTGCAGGACAAGTCGCAACTACACTTTTTTATGTGAAAATATTGTATAGAAAACATTTCCCATATTGTAACCCATACACTAGCTTGTTTTGCTTGTATACTTTCCTCATGAAGTTAGACTGCTGAGTTCAGGGGGAAATTAGACAGATAAGTGATAGGATTAATTGCAGAGACACCCTACAAGACTTCTTACATATAACCTGTTCACTGACTGTCTTGAATTAGTTAATTCTTGTTTAATTATCTCGGTAAACCTGGGCAGTGGAAGAAGACAGCGAGCAGTCAATGGCAGGGATTTTGACTACTCAGTCAAACAGGCCAGGCCCTCATCAGGGGGTATAATCATGTTATAATTCAATCAAATTAACAATACCAAGGTCATGCTATAGGGCAATTGTTCGGAATATACATAAAGTACACACATACATACATACATACATACATACATACATATATATATATATATACATATATTTAAATATATATATATATATATATATATATATATATATATATATATATATATATATATATATATATATATATATATATATGTATATATATATATATATATATATATATATATATATATATATATATATATATTTATATATATATATATATATATATATATATTTATATATATATATATATATATATACATATATATATGTATATATATATATATATATATATATATATATATATATATATATATATATATATATATATATATATATATATAGAAGGCTGATTATGCAGTAGAACAGTTGCTTAAAAACAGTAGTTTCCATCCATATCATTATACATGTAAACATATATCATTAGAGAGAGAAAACATAATGATATAAGTTGGCATTCATGATATAAAAATTGTGTTCTGTGTGAAGGAAGTAAAATTTCCAAAGCTGACAGTGCTAAATCTTTAACAACTACTAGGTGTCTGGGAGTCAGGCAGTATAACTAAAATATTACTTAGATATCCTACCATTAACAAAATACTGATATTGTATCGTATTGTGATAATTTCAAAGGCGCCAATCCCTATAGTAGCCAGTATAGGAAGAGGTATAAATAGACACATTGTAGATGACTGTATGCAGCTGAATATTGGCCAATAAAATGAACTTAAAAATGAATCAAAGCTTATTAGAACCTCATAACAAGCTTGCAACATATCCAATTTTTAACAACTACTAGGTCTCTGGGAGTCAGGCAGTATAACTAAAATATGACTTAGACATCCTATCATTAACAAAATATTGATATTGTATCATATTGTGATAATTTCAAAGGCTCCAATCCCTAGTAGACATACCCTATAGTAGCCAGTATAGGAAGAGGTATAAATAGACACATTGTAGTAGGACTGTCATTGACATCCAATTTTTTTTTGATTCGATCATTGACATTTTATTTTTCGATTCCGATTATTTCGATTCGATTTTGAAGAACCGCACTAATAGAATATTTTCACATGTTCCGCACTATTTTTGTGGCTAGGATCCTAAGATTCTCATAATGCAAAGACAATGAAGGTTTTCTCAACACTTTTTGATTGAATATTTGAGTTTCTCTTCAAAATTCTTATAAGCGTTGGCTAAAAATGTCAAAAAATGCCGTATAAGGCTAAAAAAAATTGTTTCGATTAATTGACATAACAATTGACATAATATTCTTTTCGATTAATTGGAAAATTATTTCGATCGATCGATACTTGCCATGTCAATGGCAGTCCTACATTGTAGATGACTGTATGCAGCTGAGCAGATGGCTATCTTATAAAACAAATAACAAAATCAAATGAATTTTACCAACATAATTCAATTAGAGTGAAGGAAAGTATCCATGCGGCAAAGAATGTTCTTATATGCAATTAGTGTGATTCCCACTCCAAATCTTGAAGGTTTAATTCAATTAATCATGCCGCTAATTAATATAAGGAACATAACTATCAATTGAAAAAGAATTTTCTGGAACTTCATAGAATTACCAGCATTTAATTGTTATATATTTCACATATGTGAAAGGAATAGTATACAGGTGTATGGTCCTTGTCTTATGCAAAAATCATCTATTAATACGTATAAAGCATCACTGAGTAAGAGATTCTTGAGATATCTCGCAGATAAGGTATATGGTCCTTGTCTTATGCAAAAATCATCTATTAATACGTATAAAGCATCACAGAGTAAGAGATTCTTGAGATATCTCGCAGATAAGGTATATCCCTGTGTATTACATTGTTTATACAAAATATTGGCCAATAAAATGACCTTGAAAATGAATCAAAGCTTATTAGAACCTCATAACAAGCTTGCAACATATCCACTTGTCCCGTTGCAAGTTGCAAGTGAATTCCGCAAAAAATGGCAATCGGGTAAGCGAACAAGGCTCTAACTTGCCCTGCTCGGCAAGTAAAAAATGTTTTGGGCGGAGTCCTCGCAATGTAACTCGACCACCTGTGTAGAACAGAGTGGTGGGGCAAGTAGAAGTGCCAGCGGGGATAGTGAATTTTTAGGGGCAGTTTGTCCCGCTCGGCAAGTAATGTTTTGAAACCTTATAATGTTGCACCCTGATTACTTTTTCAAAATGCAATCAAAATGCAATTGTTTGTACTATCAATCCCTCATCTATTCTCACAAAGCCTATAATTCTGATTCCCACACATCCATAAAATTATGCGTTTGGATGGTGAAACATCAGGGGACTAGTTAATATGCTGTTGGGAGAATTGGAATCAGTCGAGTGCATTGTTTTCAATTATTTTTCAATCACTATGACGTACAAGGTACATTCTTATTCTGAGTCTTGGCACTCATCTCATTTTAAAATTCCAACTAACCCTTTCAATGCTGAGGCTATTTTTGTCCAAAGCAAAGATTTTTGAAAACCATCTAAACCCTGTCATGTTGGTATTTGTTAGAAAGCTCAGCCTCTTGCTGAGTACTCTCATATGAGTACCCATTTGCCAGGGTTTCAGGGATTTTTCAGGATTTTTACATAATTTTGTATTGGCCAATTTAGCCAGCAGCACCATAAGGGTTAAAGTTGAAAATAGACGAAAATGAAAAGGCTAAAAAGAAACTCTTGCACGGTCTGATGAGAAAGACATTTCAAAAGTAAACACACTCTCTTGACCACTAAAAACTGTATGTTCTAACCCATTCATAATCCCTAGTAAGAACTTATGATACCTTAGAAAATAATTTTGAAATAAAACATCAATTTGCGAAATATTTCAAGGAAATTTGCTGGCAACGTTCCAATTAATATTTCCTTCACAAATAATTTCAAAAACTGTTCCTTACAATTAAGTATCAATATAGTCAGGCCCTTTTGGATGCTGCTGAAAGCTAATTTTGCCAATACAAAACGTGAGAAATCCCGGAAAATTACTGAAACCCTGGCATATGGGTACTTATCAGAGAGCACTCAGCGAGAGCTTTCTAATGAGTACCAACATGACAGGGTTTTGATGGTTTTCAAAATTCTTTGCGTCCTTGTAATTTGGACGAAAATAGCCTCAGCATTGGAAGGGTTAAAGCAGGAATGTGATTACCAATCCATTCCTGTAGATGTCTTTGACAATCATTGCCTGGATCAGAAAAACATTCCATAGTAGTTTAGAAATGATAAGCTGTCAGTTTGGCTCTTGGTAACTTTACCCTTTCAAGTATTTTCCAATGTTCTGGTCAAAAAGATCCCTAGAATAGTTGGATGTCCTAATGCCACTACAGGCATGAAATTGTGTTCAGGATACCACAGTTGGTATAAACACTCAAGTATATCGTAAATTCTCAGTAGCTTTTTGATAATTACAATTTTTATGGCTTGAGGATGGCCCATGTTTTCTGAAAGTACAAACAAAGCAGAGTAATGGTGGCACAGATTTCTCAATAATTATTTTGGAAAATTATAAAATTATAGTGGCCCAAACTCCTCGGGTGGTCTAAATTTCCGAGAATTTACAGTACATGCTGCATCAGGAACCTACTAGTGCAGTTTCTAGCACGCTATAGAGAGTATACAAAATATTGTTCTCATTTCTAGATGCATATTATCCCGCTTGAAACTCTGAGAATTTACAGTACATGCTGCATCAGGAACCTACTAGTGCAGTTTCTAGCACGCTATAGAGAGTATACAAAATATTGTTCTCATTTCTAGATGCATATTATCCCGCTTGAAACTCTCAGAATTTACAGTACATGCTGCATCAGGAACCTACTAGTGCAGTTTCTAGCACGCTATAGAGAGTATACAAAATATTGTTCTCATTTCTAGATGCATATTATCCCGCTTGAAACTCTGAGAATTTACAGTACATGCTGCATCAGGAACCTACTAGTGCAGTTTCTAGCACGCTATAGAGAGTATACAAAATATTGTTCTCATTTCTAGATGCATATTATCCCGCTTGAAACTCTGAGAATTTACAGTACATGCTGCATCAGGAACCTACTAGTGCAGTTTCTAGCACGCTATAGAGAGTATACAAAATATTGTTCTCATTTCTAGATGCATATTATCCCGCTTGAAACTCTGAGAATTTACAGTACATGCTGCATCAGGAACCTACTAGTGCAGTTTCTAGCACGCTATAGAGAGTATACAAAATATTGTTCTCATTTCTAGATGCATATTATCCCGCTTGAAACTCTGAGAATTTACAGTACATGCTGCATCAGGAACCTACTAGTGCAGTTTCTAGCACGCTATAGAGAGTATACAAAATATTGTTCTCATTTCTAGATGCATATTATCCCGCTTGAAACTCTGAGAATTTACAGTACATGCTGCATCAGGAACCTACTAGTGCAGTTTCTAGCACGCTATAGAGAGTATACAAAATATTGTTCTCATTTCTAGATGCATATTATCCCGCTTGAAACTCTGAGAATTTACAGTACATGCTGCATCAGGAACCTACTAGTTTGCAGTTTCTAGCACGCTATAGAGAGTATACAAAATATTGTTCTCATTTCTAGATGCATATTATCCCGCTTGAAACTCTGAGAATTTACAGTACATGCTGCATCAGGAACCTACTAGTGCAGTTTCTAGCACGCTATAGAGAGTATACAAAATATTGTTCTCATTTCTAGATGCATATTATCCCGCTTGAAACTCTGAGAATTTACAGTACATGCTGCATCAGGAACCTACTAGTTTGCAGTTTCTAGCACGCTATAGAGAGTATACAAAATATTGTTCTCATTTCTAGATGCATATTATCCCGCTTGAAACTCTGAGAATTTACAGTACATGCTGCATCAGGAACCTACTAGTTTGCAGTTTCTAGCACGCTATAGAGAGTATACAAAATATTGTTCTCATTTCTAGATGCATATTATCCCGCTTGAAACTCTGAGAATTTACAGTACATGCTGCATCAGGAACCTACTAGTTTGCAGTTTCTAGCACGCTATAGAGAGTATACAAAATATTGTTCTCATTTCTAGATGCATATTATCCCGCTTGAAACTCTGAGAATTTACAGTACATGCTGGGACTTTATACTGCTGCAGTTTCTAGCACGTTATAGAGAGCTAATAGTTCTCATTTCTAGATGCTGATTATACCCCCCTTGCTGCAGTTTCTAGCACGTTATAGAGAGCTAATAGTTCTCATTTCTAGATGCTGATTATACCCCCCTTGCTGAAGTTTCTCTCACGTTATAGAGAGCTAATAGTTCTCATTTCTAGAACCTGACTTAATTACCTTCCTCGCAACTCTCTAGGGCTGATCTTATAATGATCGAAACTCGCCATAGGAACAAATAATTGTGTTGACCCAATAACAACCATACGTTGCCATGGCAACACATAAGAATTGTTACCCAATCAGTAGCGTGATTAATATTTAAGGTAGTGTTGATGTCTAAGGAGCATTGTCTGATTTATATCTAGGACATAATTCAATGAATAGCTTAACCCGTTAATGCTAACAGCAACCAAAAGCAGCCTGGCAATTTTGATGAAATCTTGCAAGCAAATGCATAAATAGGGAAATGTTTGTTGGAGAAATATTAACTAGAACATTACCAACAACTTTCCTTCATATATTTTGCAAAATTATTAGCAATTTCAAAGATATTGTCCAAAGTAGCATATATCCAGACGTCAATTTCTTGAGCTCTTAAAGTGTTAATGTGTTAACCCATTCACCCCCTAGCACACCAAACAGCTTGGCTATCTTGCTGGTATCTTTCTGATAAAATCAAATCTTGGAAAGAAGCGGTAATCAGAACCTAAACAACAATTCACCTTAAAATCATTTGTAATAGCATGAAGCGTTTTTTCAAAAGTAATTTAGGTTTAGACAGCAGTTCATTTGGACTACTTCAGGCATGAAAGGGTTAACTAATTCATCCAGGAACGTCTTAAAAAGGCCACACTATTTTGGCAATATCTTTCTTACAAAAGCATCATCAGGGAAATATCAGATTATTCCATTTATTCCATTTTTCTTCCATGTTTTCTACGGGAACATGCAGTGAGCGTGACATGATGAACCCTTCCAATGCTGAAGCTATTTTCGTTCATTTTGCAAAAGAATGCAAAGATACCTGAAAACCATCCAAACCCTGTCTTGTTGGTATTCATTGGATAGCTCTCGCTGAGTACTCTCAGATGAGTACCCATTTGCCAGGGTTTCAATGATTTTTCAGGATTTTTGCATTATTTTGTATTGGCCAATTTAGCCACCAGCAGCATAAGGGTTAAGCATGTGCCAGGGAATAATTTAACCCTCTCATTCCCACAGTGCCCTGCAGGAACCCTGATATCCATATCAGGGTTCCTGGGTGTCTACTGATAGCACACTTATAAAAGGCTCTATCTTCTCCTCCAATATTCTTCCCACACCTATTTAGCAAAAATCCACACAACACTTGCTGAGGCACTGTCAAGACATGAATGGGGTAGACAATGTAACTGTAATTCTTTTTCAATTTCAATATTCCTGATTCATGGGCATTAATGTATCATTTCCTGTAAAAAGTCCCACTTGATTGTCATGTTTGCTGCCTACGCCACTTTCCTTGTCTCGTTCTGATGGGAGGCACGCAATGTCAGGCAAATACACCCATCACAACATGCAGAGTACAATAACTACTACAATTACCAGCCACATTGTCATAACAATGCCTCTATTGTTCCAACGCCCACACACACACAAAGACAACTTTTGAATCGAACCATATCATCTTTACCCTTATGCTGCTGGTGGCTAATTTGGCCAATACAAAATGAGGCAAAAACATAAAAAAAAACTGAAACCCTGGCAAATGGGTACTGATATGAGAGTACTCCGCGAGAGCTATCCAATGAATACCAACATGACAGGGTTTAGATGATTTCCAAAAATCTTTGTGTCTTTGTGCTTTGGATGAAAGTAGCCTCAGCATTGGAAGGGATAATAACATCAACCCTTTCATTTTATGATGGTGAAGAATATCGTTTTTGTCCAGGCCATTTTTATAGCATTGTAACCCATTCAAGTCTGACTAGCACTTCAAAAGCGTCCTGGCGGCTATTTTGGTGATGTCTTTATGGTTAGAGGATAATTTTGGAAGAAAAGTAAAAAGTTAAATGAGAAAACCAATCCCCAGTTCTCCTTCAAATGGTTAGTTAATTCATGCTAAATACCTATTTGTAAGTTATCGCTAAAAGTATCATAGAACCAAACAACTTTTCCCTTGTTAAGGACACTACCAAACTGGAATGGATTGAGTTTTGATCACCAATGTTGTCAAAAGATGATTTAGTCATGAAGAATCTGCCTTAAATAACAGGCTTCTTGATTGGCTGGTGCAAATTGGCTATCACGTTGGATGATAGTCATTTCAATAGAATATTTCAAATCAATCATGTCTGAAGAGCCTAAAATCTTCCTGACCTCTTAGGTAATTCTATTGTGGCCAGAGCATTTTTTCAGAAAATATCTGAAGAAATATTGTTTACCACAACTCAACAGACATCTTTCCTTTAAATATTCTGAGGATTTGCTCTAAATTCCTAAGATATTTTCAAAAGTATCATATATCTAGACG
The DNA here is from genome assembly GCA_963942565.1 of Maea johnstoni. NCBI lineage: Eukaryota > Metazoa > Annelida > Polychaeta > Spionida > Magelonidae > Maea > Maea johnstoni. Next base: position 29,366,679 of record OZ012696.1, read on the forward strand.
ACACTTGTCAGGGAGATCTCCAGGCATGAATGGGTTAACCCTTACGATACTGGTGGCTCATTTGGCCAATCCAAAATGATGCGAAAAACCTTAAAAATGACTAAACCCCTGGCAAACGGGTATTCATCTGAGAGTACTCAGTGAGAGCTATCAAATGAGTACCAACATGACAGGGTTTAGTCGATGGTTTACAAAATAGTCATTATGCTTTAGAACATTTTCTGATATAAGGCAGAATGTGGTCAAGGTGGCCGGCTTTGCGTCATTGTGCTTTGCATGAAAGGAGCCTTGGCATTGGAAGGCCAGGTTAACCCTTCTGATGCTGAGGTAACTTTTGTCCAATGCACAAAAACGCAAAACATTATGAAAATTATCGTAACCCTGTCATGTTGGTATTCATTGGAAAGCTCTCGCTGAGCACTCTCAGATGATTACCCATATGCCAGGGTTTTGGTAATTTTTCAGGTTTTTGCACAATTTTGTGTTAGCAAAATTAGCCACCAGCAGCATAAGGGTTAAGACATTTCCTTTCCTTAGACTGTAACAGCAAAGACACAGCTGGGTCTGAGTAGGAAAGAGGTGATTAATTGTGGAAAAGAGAATTAAACACCCACGTCTTCTGATTAAGTCAGGATTACTAAAAAAAATTAAAGCAATATTTCATATAGTCTCAAAGATGGAAAAAACTTTTATCCAAAAGAAGAAAGAAAAAGAACAATCAAACTTATAATTCCTACTAGGTCATCAGCAGAAAGCAGTTAAAAGAGTAAGTTAATCTTGCATGTGCTAATTGTCTATTTCAATATCATCAGGTATAATAGGCTCAGATTGGCATGCCGGGAGTAATTAATCAAGTAGAGCCTTGCTGCCTTTTTTATGTAGCTCAATTACAAATAGGTTTTTGTTTCTGATATGCTAAACGGTTATCGTTAAGCGTATCGATAAAAAATAATTTGAAATGATCCAATACTTTTCCTTATCGATAATTGATATCATCGATGTATAAAATAACAATCCCCATCCCTAATCTTACACTCTTTTATACTACACATACCTATACAGATCTGGTATGGAGTTTACACATGGTCAGAGAGAGATAAAGGTAAAGGTAGAAGTTATTCGGTTTATATAGTCTTGTATCCACTGAAATGTTCACATGACCTTCCTCCCCTAGCAGACCTGTACACACGGAGACCATTTCAATCCCCCGGGGATATTCCAGAGCAGCTGGCAGCATATAGCACACAAGCTCTAAGCACTGCCTTATTAATGCTAGGTACCCATTTTGCAGCTGGGTAGACTGAGGCAATATGGAATAAACTTTCTTGCTCAAGGACAGACAAAAGTGCCCCGGCTGGGAATTGAACCAGCGACCTTTTGATTACTAGTCCAACAACTAATCAACTGTCGTTCAAAATTCACAATTATCAGTGCTGCCACTTGAAGTGTATAGCTGGCACTCCATGTTGAGGCCAATTCACAAAGTTGAAAAATGCAAAATTAGATTTTCTGTAAATTCGCAAAATTAACTCTACACAATCTTTTGTGAATTTACAGTAATTGGTACATTTTACGGTTTCGTTCTTAGAGGTATGAATCCCTAATGCTATTCAAATAGCAAGACATTACCCAAGTGGCCTGGCTGCTCGCTGAGGGTCATTTCCTTGATGTTCTCAAAGTCAGTCGAATCCGGCGTCTCCATCCGTAGAGACGGAGAGCAGAACCAGGAAGAGGCTGCGACACCAGACTAAACACGCCCACGGAGGCGAGAGAAACAATCTATCAATTATCATCAACGTCCGCCATCAGGACCTCCCAACACACTGAGAGACAACTCATCAACCACACTGACGTAGAACATGACACAGATAATTAACCCTTTTGCTGCTGGTGGCAAATTTAGCCAATACATATGATGCAGAAAAACCTGGAAAAATGAATGAAACCCTGGCACATGGGTACTCATCTGAGAGCACTCAGTGAGAGCTATCCAATGAGTACCAACATGACAGGGTTTAGATGGTTTTCAAAATAGTTTGCCTCATTGTGCTTTAGAAGAAAGTAGCCTCAGCATTGAAAGAGTTAAGCAATCCCCTATTCACATCCCCTAGAAGGTACATATTGTCTGACAACTTCAAACATAACTCCTCAAAATCTTCAAGCTGTTGGGGGCTGCTAGAGGGATAGCCTGGATATCTGGCTGTCATATATATTTTTCTCTCATTTTCTGATATCAGGCACCATGTGGTCAAGGTGGCCAGATTGGCCAAATTAGTTCAGATTTATCTCACCAGGTGAATGGAGGACTTACATTTGTGGCTTAATTACTCATTGAGATTAGAACACTTTGTCATATGAACACTTTGCCCAGGTACTCAGGTGTTTACATCTCGGAGCTTTTACCAGAGCATGGATAGATATATGTGTTAAACCTTTAATGCTAATAGCGGCCGAAAGCAGCCAGACTATTTGGATGAAATCTTTCGGGCGAAAGCATGATTAAGAAAATGTTTGAAGGAGAAATGTTGACCTGAACATAACCAACAACTCTTCTCCAAATATTTTGTAAAATCATTCTCAATTCAAAAGTTATCCTCAAAAGTATCATCGATCCAGACGGCAATCTGGGAGGATGTCAGCATTAATTCCCTGCACTCTCTGCCCTATTCCCTGTTACGTCAGAGACAGTCAACCAGTGAAAATCTAGATCCCCACACTCTGTCTTGGCACAGTCTGTGACAGCTAGCAAACTCCCCGTCCAGGAGATCGAGACAGCAGATAATTGCCAATTTGTTTCGTGTATTTCATCAAAGGGAATAGATGTAGAGTCTCGATATGGTTCGCAATCTCTGGTCAGTCATCATTTTGTTTTGGTCAAAATAGCCACCAGCAGCATAAGGGTCTGCAATCGCTGGTCATGAGCGCTAGGCGACATTAAATGTAGAAATATAAGGCCTTAGATGAAGAAAATAATGGATTTGTAGCGAGAGACCAATTACTATATGCCCTTTGGTGTAGGGCTAGACAAAACAGGGGTTTCTGATCTGACAATCAGTGTGAGGACACGAGGGAATAATGAAAGACCAATCAGGGCTCTCGTATCATTTACATTACAGAGAAACATGTGCGTCAGCATCACCTGAGCACGTGCAGAGCATGACTTGTGGGCTATTGGTTGAGGCTAGCCTGTTCAGCATGACGGGCTGGTTTCATATCCACTTGTGGTTATTTATCTAAGATAAGGCTATGCATGGAGAACTCCTGGTTACTCTGCTTAATTAGTCAGTCAATAATGGAAGGAAAATGGAATTCATCAATTGGGATATGACCATAGGTTAATGTTGCTATGGGAAGAATTGCTGCAGATCTAAGTAAGACCTATTATCTAACAGTCTTGTTGTTATAATATTGTATGTATCATACGCATATTTTAGCAGGACCTATTATCTCACAGTTGTTGTCACAATAATGATTCACACCCCACTGTACAGTGTCGTTCCTCTGTTTCAAAAAACTGCTATCCATGTCTCATTCATTCTATAAGAACATGCAATCTAACATGATGCAAATAAGTGTCTCTTCAGCACCATCAAGATACAGTCAATCATTATATCACATCTAAGGCGTAACTACTTGGTTCTGTAACTGACATTCTATCGCCACATACAAAAAGACCTGTTTTAAAGTGTCCGTTTGAACTAGAACCAGCTCCAAAAAGATGACATCCAATACGATCAATCAATGGTGATTTCTCACATGAAAGGCTGAGCACTTAATTGGTTCTATAACTGACAAAAAACAAAAGGATCTGATTTTAAGAGTCTCTTTGAACAAAAAAAAAGCTTCAAAAAGATATGAATTTCCGAACAATCAATATAATCGATAGTGATTTCTCACATGCAAGGACTAGCACTTGGGTCTGCAAACTAGGAGTGTAATCTATGCCAAGGAATCGGGTGGTATCGCCGATCCTTTGGAAAAGCGCTATAAAATCTAATAGCTATCATTCTGATTCCCGGAATCGGCAAAGAGTTCATACTAGTTGACACTTACTTTGTCATCTTATTGCAATGCAATAAAATGACTTTAGTACGAGACAACGTGTGGGGACTCGTTCGCGCATATAGCGCATTCTAGCATGGGAATGTTAAAACAGTGAGGCATCTGATACAGTTTTTCACCTAAATGCTATGATTCTTCCCCCTGTATACATATGTAGGAATCGGAATCTGAAATAATCAGAGCTTTTCTTTTACCAATTCTGATTCCAACCTTGCATACCGATCACACTCCAACTGCAAACTACACCTTTAGCTTGATCAAGTCGATCATCCACCCACCAGGCCTAGCTCTGAGAATAAATTAACCCTTAAAAAGCTGAGGCTTCATTCGTCCAAAGCACAAGGGCGGCAAAGATTTTTGAAAACCATCAAAACCCTGTCATGTTGGTACTCATAAGAAAGCTCTCGCTGAGTACTCTAAGATGAGTACTCATATGCCAGGGTTTTGGTGATTTTTAGGAATTTTTGCATCGTTTTATATTGGCCAAATTAGCCACCAGCAGCATAAGTGTTAATGCCTTGTCAGCCCCTGTGTGTAACACTGTGTGTATAATTGGTATTGGCCAGCATGCAGGCCCCGAGTGACCCAGGATTCCGATAGATTACTCTCCATTTCTCTCGTGGCTCCTTCACACATTTATTCAGCCATGTTTTTGTAAGTTCATCAGGAGGCCTTTTGCGTACAGCTTCCAGCTGTTACCGGAATGACATGAGGAATTTCATCAAAGTTAATGGCACAAAGGGCAGGAAAGGTATCTGGATATAGAACGTAGACTATAGGACACTTAACTGAGCGTGAGGAAGAAAAGAGCATTAGCCTTACAAAAAACACACTCTTATAAGCCACGGCTATTGCCACATTCTCTGACACACACACACACACACACACACACAACCCACTCTCTCTCTCCCTCCTCCCTCCCTCCCTCCCTCTCTCTCTGTCTCTCTCTGTCTCTCTCTCTCTCTCTCTCTTCTCTCTCTCTCTCTCTCTCTCTCTCTCTCTCTCTCTCTCTCTCTGTCTCTCTCTCTCTCTCTCTCTCTCTCTCTCTCTCTCTCTCTCTCTCTCTCTCTCTCTCTCTCTCTCTCTCTCTCTCTCTCTCTCTCTCTCTCTCTCTCTCTCTCTCTCTCTCTCTATCTATGTATGTATGTATGTATGTATGTATGTATATATATATATATATATATATATATATATATATATATATATATATATATATATATATATATATATATATATATATATATATATATATATATATATATATATATATATATATATATATATATATATATATATATATATATATATATATATATATATATATATATATATATATACACACACACCTGTGGTACATATATATAGACAGTGCTCTAATGATGGCCAGCATCAGTGCTCAGGTGATGGTATTCTGAAGCAATTTCAAAGTAACAACTTCCTTTTTTACTTTCCACAGGAGTTGCGTGTTCTCATATACGTTGTTAGTCACGTGTTGAAATCCTCATGACTCTCCCCTTCTTTAATAAATGGTTCTAGCGGAAAAAAACGGAAGCTTGAGGATAGTTAAATGTCATAATGACATATGACAGGAGACAGCTGACCTATGACATTCTCGTAAACTGAAAGTCAGCATATCGTATCTGATCATGATCGCGCCTAGAGGTGCCTTCAAGACCAGACATGGAGCTAGATTGCTGTGTGATCTATCACCCTGCATGCAAAATGATCTTAATCTCTCTATTAAATAGCCCTTCAAATGCTATTAGGCTTATAACTTTCGTCCAAAGCACAAGAATGCAAAGTTTTTGAAAACCATCTAAACCCTGTCATGTTGGTATTCATTGGATAGCTCTCGCTGAGCACTCTCAGATGAGTACCCATATGCCAGGGTTTGAGTCATTTCAAAGGTTTTGTGCATGATTTTGTATTGGCAAAATTAGCCACCAGCAGCACAATGCTTATTGCCCCTGTCTGATGGCCAATACTAAACTCCAAGGCTCGACATAATAGATAGCTAGCCCTATAGTCATGGCTATCTAATCATGAAAAAACAGCATTTCGGGCAAGCTGAACAAGCCTTCAACTTGCCCTGTTTGACTATCTAACATTAGAATGGAAATGAGAGGTACATTAAAAAAAATTATTAAATGCATAACAGGATCTTTTGAATAACAATATAGTTGACAGCAACCCTGAAAAAGTCATAAAGGGTAAAGGTGGAAATGAAATGGGGGAGAAAAATATACAGAAATAACATCAAACCTAAAATTTTTAATTTTTTTTTGTTTGTTCCTATGTCAAGGTTGAACAAGGTAATTGCTATTAAATTGGCCAGGTAACCAGAACGCCTGGTAGGACTATCTAATCTTGAGTCCAATTTCCCCCCTGACTTGACCTGGGTTGGCCGGGTACTGTTGAGCCCTGAACTGTGAAGATTGCATCTTGAAACATGGCATCATTCCAAATGAATGACAACATGATAAAGTGTTATCGCAATGGCCTGCTACAGATTTTTACCTGTTTGTCACAAATCACATGGATGTGAGATAAATCCCTTATTGGTCCCTTAATTAGAGAGCCTTGATGAGGCAGTATTACTTTATTCTTCCAAATAACTGTGCCCCTAACTGCTACCTTGTAGAGTGTAGAGCCTTTAGGCCTTGATGAGGCAATATTACCGTATTCTTCTGAATAACTGCACCCCTAATTGATGCCTTAAGTGGCGAGCCTTTAGGTCTTGATGAGGCAATATTACCGTATTCTTCCGAATAACTGCACCCCTAATTGATGCCTTAAGTGGCGAGCCTTTAGGCCTTGATGAGGCAGTATTACCGTATTCTTCCGAATAACTGTGCCCCTGACTGCTACCTTACGTGTAGAGCCTTTAGGCCTTGATGCGAGAGTATTACCGTATTCTTCCAAATAACTGTGCCCCTAACTGCTACCTTACGTGTAGAGCCTTTAGGCCTTGATGAGGCAGTATTACCGTATTCTTCTGAATAACTGCACCCCTAATTGATGCCTGAAGTGAAGAGCCTTTAGGCCTTGATGAGGCAGTTTTACCGTATTCTTCCGAATAACTGCACCCCTAATTGATGCCTTAAGTGGAGAGCCTTTAGGCCTTGATGAGGCAGTATTACCATATTCTTCCAAATAATTGCAACCCCCTTTTTCTGAATTTTTTTGGAAGGGGCAAACCAGCAGGCACTGTTTTCTGACCTCTGGAACCCCTCCCTGGAAATTAAATGTTTCCTTACCTTTACATGTGGTACCATGACTGACCGTTTAGTGACCGTATTTTTCAGCGCTAAACACTTTGCGCTATCAGCGGCCATAAATTGTTTCTATGATCAGCACTGCATGTGGGGTAAGGCTAAACAGATCGAAGATCACCAATACCCCTTCTAGCGAACCTATTCCTAACATGCTACACCCACATGCGCTTATTCGGTCAACTACGGTAAATTCTTGGCTATGTTAACCCATTAACACTCAGAGCATCCAAAAGAGGCCTGACGATTTTGGAAATATTTAACTTACAAACACATTTTCTTGAAAACGTTTGAAGGAGAAATGTTGATCATAAGCCAGACAAGAACCCTACTTCAAAATTTTTGTGAATTTTTGCTTTATTCAAAAGATATTTTCAAAAGTATGAGAGTAGCAGACGACACTTTCTAGAGAAACTCTTAAGTGTGAATGGGTTAAGATGCATTTATTGCTACATGTGATCAAAAATGTAGATCACAGGATTAACTCAACCAGCAGATCTCGCTCAACAGCCTCAGCACGACTCCTAATCCAGTTGTCGAGAACCACTCAAGAGGAGCGTTTGCGCATGTGTGGGAGCATGCAACCTCCTCTATTGTATATAAACACAAATGATAGCACTCATTGGTCTTTGTCACATTAGTGACATCACACTGAGACTAGATTTGTCAAGCATAGATGTGTCCAGGGCTTCATAATGGGTCCTATGATATTTGGTCTGTGGCAACCAATCCATGTTCTATTCTTCTAAGATGTGATAGCCTATTATTGCTAACTCATGGGGATTGCCAAAGGTAATCACATCACACCAACAACACTGTTAAAAAGTGTCCCATATTACCGAGAGATTTACGGTAGGACAAACACAGTAAATTCTAGGCTATGTTTACATGCATTTCTTGCTACATGTGATTATATTTAGCTTATTACTGCTCACTCATGGGAATTGCCAAAGGTAATCACATCATACCAACACACACTGATAAAAAGTGTCCCATATTACAGAGAATTTACGGTAGGACAAAGACGGTAATTTGTAGGCTAAGATTACATGCATTTCTTGCTACGAAGTGATAGCCTATTACTGCTTACTCATGGGGATTACCAAAGGTAATCACATCAAACCAACAACACTGATAAAATGTGTCCCATATTACCGAGAGATTTACGGTAGGACAAACACAGTAAATTCTAGGCTATGTTTACATGCATTTCTTGCTACATGTGATTATATTAAGCCTATTACTGCTCACTCATGGGGATTAACAGAAGTAATTACACACCAACAACACTGTTAAAAAATGTCCCATATTACAGAGAATTTACGGTAGGACAAAGACGGTAATTTGTAGGCTTTGATTACATGCATTTCTTGCTACGAAGTGATAGCCTATTACTGCTCACTCATGGGGATTGCCAAAGGTAATCACATCACACCAACAACACTGATAAAAAGTGTCCCATATTACCGAGAATTTACGGTAGGACAAACACGGTAAATTCTAGGCAATGATTACATGCATTTCTTGTGATTAAGCCTATTACTGCTAACGCATGGGGATTACTAGAGGTAATCACATAACACCAACAACACTGATGTTTATCACATCAACTGCCATAATTACTCTGCTTAATCAGTCAGCCTGTAATGGGAGGGAAATGGAATTCATCAATTACCCGGAAGTGGCAATAATTCCAAGTGCTCCATGAACACCACAGAGGGATTAATAGAGAGCAGAGCCAGTAATTAATCTGCTTTAATTGTATTGTATACTGATCGACACTGACAAAGATTGTAAATTAACAGGCAATAAAGTGTTGTTTTTTTTGTTGTTGTTTTTCTTTGTTTTTTGTTTGTTTTTGCGGGACTATTCCATGATATTTGGATAGGTGTGGACAGGGATCAACATTTTGTAATTATAACATATCTTTGGAGCAATAAAACTTTGCAAAAGATCTGCCAAAGATTTTTAATTTCCAGGTATTAATTAAAGTGTTTTTGCTGGCCAAATTCCATGATATTTTAATAGGTATGGACAGGGATCGACATTTGGTAATTATACCATGTCTATGGAGCACGAAAGTTATTGCAAAATTAGATCAGCTCAGTCAAAGGTTTTTATTTAACAGGTATTATCAATTAAAGTGTTTTTGCCGACCAAATTCCATGATATTTTAATAGACGTGGACAGGGATCGACAACACTCATTGGCTGATAGTCAAAACTGCCCCTAACATATATACGTACGCCTTTCAACTTAATCACTTTAAAAAAAAAATGTTTGTATTCATTCATTGCTTATTAATCATGCCCAGTTAGACTTCCTGATTCTTATAGTACTGTTTGGGGCAAAATTGGAAAATGGGACGCAAACGAATCCCTACTCAACCCATTAATACTCCCAGCATGCAGCCAATCCTCTACAGGCTCAGTAATATCTGAGAGAAAAGAGCAGAGAAGGGAAAGGGTTGATTTATAAGCATCTGTATTTCTCAGATCACCGTGGCAACCTCCAAGTTGCCCTGCACCGGTAGACTACCTGATGGTCTAAGTGGCTGTTGAGCCCAGGTAGAAGTTACACCATATGTGGCTTTACCCATTTACCCTTAGGCTGCTGGTGGCTTATTTGGCTAATGCAAAATGATGCAGAAAAATCCTGAAAAACGACTGAAACCTTGGCACATGGGTACTCATCTAAAAATAATCAGTTAGAGCTATCCAATGAATACCAACATGGCAGGGTTTAGATGGTTTTCAATATTTTTTGCCTTTTTCTCCCATGGACGAAAGTAGCCTCAGCATGGAAAGGGTTAATGCTCATAGCAGCCAGACTCAGACTACTATCTCTCCTTTAAAAAGTCCTCCTCAGCGAGATAAAGAAATAATCAGAATTCTGAACACATGCATTCCTTACACTCAGGTTGCTTTATTTCTCTCTTAAAGACTTGATCCACTGCACATTAACCAAAGGCCCGGTTAAGTGTCACCTTCTTTCCCCCTGCACGGCAGTACTAGTTTATGACGGTCAGTGACAGATGTCCATAAAAATCCTCTTTCTTTCATCGCAATCCTTTATGACATAATGCACCATTCTGCCCCTTCAAGCCATTAAATCAATGCTAATGCTGGCCTGTCTGCAAACAGTGCTCATAACACATGCCTTGCGGCTATTTTCTTTCAGCCATGAAGGTTTTTAACCCTTATGCTGCTGTTACCTTATTTGGCCTATACAAAAAGATGCAAAAACCTGAGAAATGACTGAAACTCTGGCAAATAGGTACTCATCTGAGAGTACTCAGCGAGAGCTATCCCATGAATACCAACATAACATGGTTTAGATGGTTTTTAAAAATCTTCGCCGTCCTGTGCTTTGGAGTAAAGTAGCCTCAGCAGTGGAGGATTTAACCCTCTCATGCCAGGAGATCTCCTTGACAAGTGTCGTCTGGACCTGAGATTTTTCTGAAAATAACTCCAGAAATAACCATCATTTGAAGAAATATTTCAATATGTCTGCTTTGGATCAATATCTCTTCCTATATTTTCTGAAAATTTCTTTCGTAAGCACCATATCACAAAAAGAAATCATTCCTGGTGAAATATTTATGACACAAGCCTATCTTAAAAGTATCTTAAAAGTATCTTAAAAGTATCTTAACCCTGCTCTTGCTAACACCGGATATATCCGGTGCTACATATCTTGCCTGTGTGACCAACACCGGATATATCCGGTCTTTGGGTGCCCTTGCACTTAGCAAAATAAACACTACAAAGGTAGATTAAGGGGTATTGAATTATACTATATATCAAGGTTTTACCTTTTACTATGTTTCTATTTCAGTTTGTGAAGCACATTATTGAAACAGAAATAGAAATCTATAAAATCCTTCTGATTTGGTGGGTAGACCCATAATATCCCTGGTCCCAGGGGATAGGTTCTCCCATATGGGGGTCTAGCATGACAAGGGTTAAAAGTAGCTGGAAAAATATTTATCAGAATCAAACCAACAATTCTCCTGCAAATAGGTAGTAAATCGTGCTTAATTTCGAATTTATAGTTTAAAAAATCATCCCATCCAGAGAGAAGTCCTATGCGTAACTCTGTGCAGGGACAGGTTAATATATCATCAGCTATGTGTTGCTGAGTGAGTCCTGGTGTAAATACTTTTATCTCATGATTGGCAAAATTCTAGGCTTTTGATTGGTCAATTGCCATATGATATGAAGTTGTATTAACCTCTCAGAATCCTGTATTAACCTCCCAGTATTTGTATGTATGTATGCATGTTCATTTTTATTACCTATGCAGAGGTCGAGGAGGCAATCATGAGATAAATTCGTTATCAACTGTTTTGGAGTATGATACAACTTATATCTCGCAATCAGAGGGCTGTATCACCCTCGGCTGCACCTCGGTTGATACAGCCCTCTGATTGCGAGATATAAGTTGTATCACACTCCAAAACAGTTGATAACTAATAGTATTAATCTACTCAGGACGCTTGCAGGACATTAACGTCGGATCCTATGAATATCACTGTGGCTAATTATCCAGTGTCTACATGTGTGCAGGCAGGTCCCGCATACCGACACGCCTCCTCTAATCTGGCGGCCATGTTTTATGCCACGGCAACGCGATACGTTTATCGCTCCCGGGTTGGTCTTGGTCACATGCCCAGGTTAGAGGCTAAAGAAACCGGTGGCGACAGAAAAAAATGCCAAGGATCAACCCTGATTGATAACGGCAACAAGAAGATAGTAACAGAACTTGGTAGATACCAAATACTGTATTTACAAATGGATATAGCACAGCTTAGATGAATAAAAGAATGGATGTGTAGGTAGAGACCAATTACTATATGCGCTATAGTGAAGGCCTGGCTATGCCATGTCTGCCCCGGGTCTCAAATATCGCCTCAGTGTGATGTCACTAGGATATAAAGACCATGCAATTGGGGCTCTTGTATCGCTTATATTGCAGAGAAACTTCCGCACCATGATGGGCTTCTCGCTGCAGCCAGTTCGTTCTGGTTGACCGGCTGTTTTCATATCCACTTGTTGTTATTCATCTAAGGAGACAGTAACAGAACTCGGTAGATACCGAATACAGCATTTACAATTGGACCTACGAGCAGTAACAGAACGCCATAGATACCGAATACTGGTATCAAATTTGGAAAAAGAATACTTGTTGTACAGTTTTTAGGTATAGAATTGAGTACATGAAGTCTGGAAATTTCTGCCCGAGGCAGCATGCTATTCAATAAAAAAAATTTGAAGTTGATATTGCTAACTAATTAACAAAAATTAACAATAGTGTTACACTATTGTATTGATAAGAGAATATCCATATCCTTATTGTAACATAAAAACATTAAGGTGACAATCTTTAAGTGTAGCGTAAACAAGATCTGAAATAAAAATATCTTGATAAAATTAAGTGCTCAATATACTTTGATAAAGTTTTGAAAGAAAGCTGTTGTTCCTCCTGTCATTGCTGCACATTTGTAAAGCAACCATGATACTGCAGTCAGATTATAGAATCCAAGATTACATGCCTAGGTAGCATTATATTGCATTATATCTATTTCGGTACTGACTATTTCTTTGAAGATACTGTATTCTTCCGATTAAGCGCACGGTGCGAATAGAGGTTGGGAATTTTTTCTGAAGTAGGGGTATTGACGATCTTCCGTTTAACCGCACACCTCAATGATTGCCGATCGGAGAGCATTGGCCGTTATTCCGCCTTTGCGCTCTCGCTGTTCAGTTAGCTTCAAACGTTTGCAGCTACAATCGGGCATGTGAGATCGTTAATTGGTCAAAATTATGACCATGCGGCAAATATGAACAGTGAGAGCGCGAAGGAACTGCTGAAATTGTGGAATTCAGCGCTGGTTTGCAGACACGGCAAGAGGAAAGGTATGTAATTTTGCTTTTCTAACTTCTTCTGGGGGGAAGTTTTACGAGTTTTTCGAGACATTTGCGCTGGTCATTCATCCTCTAACCGTGAAAAAGAGGCCCTGTGCGCTTATTCGGTCATGTGCACTTAATCGGAAGAATACGGTATTCATTATTCCTTTGAAGATATTCATGTCCAAGCTGTAACATTTTCTCAAATATTTGCAAGAGCAGAGCCAAGTAGAGACATAGGCAAATGAAATGCGACAGCCTATGACAGTCCAAACACAAGTTCTGTCTAAGCAGGGTTGATAAATGAACTTTGAATCTATTGCCTGATGCCAATGATAGATATATTCATAACTCCTACAAGTAAAATGCGATTACTCAGTTACAGCAAATACCTGCAATTTGAGTGAAAGAAATATCAAATGTCAAAGTTTCTGTCATGCCAGGCAACCACATTGATTGTACTTAAGCAATATTGTGGCGGTACATGCACTGACATACACACTCCCAATCTGGAGCTTACAATATTCCTTAACCTTTGCAATGTTGAGGATACCTTTGTCCAAAGATCAAGGAAAGATTTTTGAAAACCATGTAAACCCTGTTTTTTGTCGGTATTCATTGAATAGCTCTCCCTGTCCAGTAGTCTCAGATGAGTACCCATGTGCCACAGCTTGTCATTTTTCAGCTTTTTTGCATCATTTTGCATTGGCCAAATTAGCCACCACCAGTATAAGGGTTAACCCATTCAAAACTGAAATACCAAAACGTCCCGATGTTGGATTATAAGCTCTCACCGAGTACTCTCAGATCAGTACCCATGTGCCAGGCTTTCAATAATTTTTTGCATCATTTTGCATTAGGTGAAATTAGCCAGCAGCAGCATATTAGGGTTAAGAATCCTGAGTGTGTAAAGACATGTGTTCACCTGGTGTCATCCAGAGCTTCTTTCATATGCCGCTTCAACAACTCTTGTCCAAACACTTTTGTATTCTTGCTTTTATTACCTATTTATTACCAATGGTATCATAGGATCTAAAAGGAGATGCCTTCAACGTGTAAATCTAGCCATAAATGAGTTAACATTGCATTTCAAAATAACAAATTTCTCTGAAAACATAGTGGCTTTAAAGTAATGAATTACTATATTAAAACTGACACTGTCAATTTAAAATAATGAATTAGTTTATTAAAACTGACACTGTCCCTTTAACATAATGAATTTCTATCAAGAAGTACTCTGTCACCAAAAATGCCAGCCTATATTTACATAATATCTTTCTGCTTATAAAGCATATTTCCGAAAATATTTGATAAACTTTTTTTTATTCAAACATCACCCTAAATTTCTCTCTTTAGAATATTCATTTATATATTTAACAAATATTTTCAAAAATCTAGATAAAATCTTGATGCCACATTCACTAGAGGGAACGCTATATAGGTCTCTAAGCGTCAACCAAGCACAGAATTTATTGACATGCTCATAACTACCAGTCAGTTGCTGGCTATAAAGATAACAGCTAAGTGTGGGAAGAGCAAATGTCTGGGTTACGCAAGACACATTATAAAATGCTAAATATGTCCCATTTAAATGTCATCACTTTAAGCTCCTAAACTTCATCGATCAAGCAGCAGAGATACAGATCAGAGAGATTCAGGAAAAGGTAAAATCCAATGATGTTAGAACCTGATGCAAATAACATGCGAGAAATGTGTGAAATTTTCGGTAAAAAAGTGCAGATTTATGTTGAGAGATGACGCAGAGATGGCTGAGGGGTAATGGAACAGCATATGGTTACTGTCATTTTCTCTCTGCAATACCTTACAAGACTTAACACTTATGCTGCTAGTGGCTAATTTGGAGCATACAAAGTAATGCAAAAAACCTGAAAAGAATGACTGAAACCCTGACACATGGGTACTCATCTGAGAGTACTCAGTGAGAGCTGTCCAATGAATACCAACATGACATGGTTTATAAGTTTTTGAAAAATCTTTGCATACTTGTGCTTTGGAAGGAAGTAGCCTTAGCATTGGAAGTGTTAGCCCTTTTATACCTAATATATCCTTTTTGGCTTGATACTCAATGAAAATGCTTTGCTAAAATATTGAAAGGAGATTAATTAATTGACTTATACATAAATGCTCTGAAAGATGTCTTTGATAAATAGATTGCCTTTTTGAACTAAAATATCCTGTTTGGCTTGATATTCTAAAAGTAAGTATTATTTGCTAAAATATTGAAAGGAGGGTTGTTATTTGACTTGTGTTTTGATTCATTGAAAAATGCTCTGATATAAATAGGTTAAATATGACTAACACTTAACCCTTCCAATGCTGAGGCTACTTTTGCCCAAAGCACAAGAGATTTAAAGATTTTTTAAAAACATCTAAACCCTGTCATGTTGGTATTCAAAGTGCCAGGAGTCTCAGTCATTTTTCAGGTTTTTCGCATCATTCTGTACTGGCCAAATTAGCCACCACCAGCATAAGGGTTAACAGTGGAGGAAATCTTTACACTTCATGGCAATTTTGCGACGCTAGTAACATGCAAAGATGGGTATAAAGGTGGAGGAAGCCTTTATTACAGGAGCCAAAGAAATCTCAGCGTGCTGGCATCCGTCACAGAAGCCGTAGGAAATTAAGCAGGAGACTGTGAAGACAAGATAAACCTTTCTACCTATATTGCCGCCTGTAGCACCCAAACATGTCGTCTGGATCTGTGATACTTTTGACGATAACTTTGAAATTGAAAATGATTTTAGAAAATATTTCAAGGAGAGTTGTAGGTAAAGTTCTTATTAACATTTCTCCATCAAATATTTTTCTAAACTTGCTTTTGCCTTCAATATTTCACTAAATTTTGTTGGTAGTATTCTAATTAACATTTCTCCTTCAAATCTTTTCTCAACCATGCTTTCCCTTGAGAGATTTCATCAATGTTGTCAGGCTGGCGTTGGCCACTGTAAATAATAAAGCTTAAGGAAGACTTCTGGGACAATTGTCGTCTGATTCTGAAATACTTTTGATAATAACTTTGTATTGAAAAGGATCATACTAGATATTTAAAGGATAGTTGTTAGTAATGTTCTATTAATAAATACTCATACTACAAATATTTTCCTTATTATGATTTCACTGGCAAGATTTCATAAAGATTGTCAGGCTGCTTTTGGCCACTGTGAGCATAAAAGCTTAAGGAAGGCTCCAGACTGCCCAAGAACAAAGAGCCGATATGTCAGCATCAAGGCAGAGCAGAAGATATATCACTGCCTTCCACTGGCACGCAGGTCAGATAATCACAGGAAGGATCCCGAAATTGTTGTCTGGACCTGTAATACTTTTGACAATAACTTTGGAATTAGGAACGATTTTACAAAATATTTGAAGGATAGTTGTTGGAATTGTGCTAATAAACATTTCTTCTTCAAATATTTTCCCAATTAAGCTTTCATCGAAAAGATTTCACCAAAATTGTTGGGCTGTTTTGGCTGCTGTGAGTGAGCATTAAAGGGTTAAGCTAGGAAGGACAAAGAGCATTAGATAATCATACCGCTACTCCAACCGCTCCAGCTTGGAATATATAAATACCCAGACTATTCTTTATGCTAGGAGATTGCTGTATCAAGGTGATCAGGTTATACCATATCATCTTATCAGCGAGGAGGATGCTGCTATCTCTACTGTCTGCGAAAAGATCATCCTGTCAACGCGTGACAGATCGGAACCCTCTAAGCCACTACAATAACATGTCAATCACAACAAAACAATCATATCTGATACAAATAGAGCCAGTGTAATTTTTGACCCATTCGTGCCCGCAATGACTAAAAATGATGTGACTATTTTGGAGATATGTTCTGGGTGACAGCGTTTTTTGGGGAAAATATTTGAGGGAGAAATGTTGAGCAAAATTCAGTCAACATATATTATGCAAATATAAGTGAAATTTTATTTCATTTTTACACCATTATCATCTCATCTGAGGAGTGAGTGACTTGTACATATTGTTTGCTATACAAATACCATAAAACAAAAGAAAAATAACAAAAGGTTGAATAAGGAATAAAACACTGGGCGGTTCCAAAGACTTAACGAAGTATGAAAAATGTTGATTCAAATATCCTTTATGTTATGAAAACATGACTGATTGATTGCACGACCTAAGTCAAGAATCCTGGACTTATGCCGATTGCACTAACATAACTCCAGCACAAAGTAATTAATTGCAAATTGAAAACAAATGCGGGTTTTGTGTTAAGTACAGTAAGCTATTTGGAGGGAAAATACAATGCTGTCCACCCTCAAGTTATCAGAATCTTATTAGAAGCTAGTGATCTGTAACCAGCCGAGAGATAAAGCTGCCAGTATTACACTCTATACAAGCCATTGTTACAGGCTGAGCTTAACCCTTCCAATGCTGAGGCTACTTTCGTCCAAAGCACAAGAACGCAAAGATTTTTGAAAACCATCAAAACCCAGTCATGTTGGTATTCATTGGATTGCTCTCGCTGAGTACTCTCAGATGAGTACCCATGAGCCAGGGTTTCGGTCAGTTTTCAGTTTTTTTGCATCATTTTGTATTGGCCAAATTAGCCACCACCGGCATAAGTGTTAAGTCTATGTTTAGTGCACAATCTTGTGTAACAAGAACAATTGGTAAATGTAATGCCAGTTAACCGTGTCCACCAATGACAAGCTGTCAGGAAAGCCGTGAAATATTAAACCAATTCGTGCCTACAGTGCTCAGATATATGTCCTGATTAGTCTGGAAATATCTTCATGTCCTGCAAGTATTATTTTTTTCAGAAAATATTTGATGGTGAAAATTTCATCAGAACCTTACAAACAATTCTCCTACAAATATGGAAAGGTACATATTTAAAAACTTAGCAAGAAATCTGAATCACTTTTGTTGAGGTCCATGCCAACTAGGTGACAGAAAAGGCAAGTAATATACATTCTATACAAAGGTAGTGTACGTGAGTTCAGTGCATTAGTCATTCTTGACAGAGGTTTGTTTTTAGCCAAAGAAATATTCCATTTGTGAGCAATACATGTTTGTAAGGCCCAAAACCAACTTGACCATTTTCGGGATATATCTCTAACAAAATCATATCAATTAAAAACCAAGAAACTCCTTTAAATATTCTTCATATCTATGCTTGCATACTTAATTCTTTCTAAAGATATTGAAGTAATATGAGTGATTCTTAGGGCAAACCTTTAGTATGAATGGTTACCTATGTAGAAACCTTTATGATTATTAACCTATTCACACTCAGAGAAGCCAAAACAGGCCTGATGATTTGCGAAATATCTTTTTAAACAAAACCATTCTTGGAAAATATTTGAAAAGAGAAATGTCACTTGGTAACCAGACAACAACTCTACGTCAAATATTTTGTGAACTTTTGCTTTATTACCATGTTATTTTCAAAAGTATTAGAGTAGCAGAAGAAATATTCTACAGGAACTGAGTGTGAATAGGTTGATAGGCTGGCTGGAATGCAGGGAAGTAGTTACTTTGTATTGTCGAGAAATAAGAATAGAATATCTTAGTATTACAAAAATGTATCATCTTTTACCAGCTAGTATATTTCTTGGGAAATCGTTACATTTTCAATTTCCAATACAAGTATTTTCCAGCCACATTCAGGAGGGAGGATCTTGCTAATGGCACATTTCCTTATGCATTCTGAGATCCTTTTGTTCATTCCAACATGGTGGCGTCTTTAATCCCCTAAAATCCAAAGCAAGACACCAAGACCTGTATAAGGTGCGGAAAAGAACATCCATGTTCATCAACTCCTAATAAACTTAACAAATCCCAGACACCACATGCCGGCAAGTGATTTCGTACGTCTTTTTCAGCTTTACCGCGAAAAAACGATACACGCAACGTGTTAGGCAATAACACATAGCCACTTGAGGTGTAGTTTACTACCTTTTCGGTACAAGAGGTGCGGTTTACTACCTCTCTGGTGCCGGAGGTTGAAAAGTTGTTCTGCTTCACGGCTCACGCTTGCGAAGGCAGGAGACACAAATGATAACCAACACGCCATTGGCTATCCGCAGGAACGCCACAGACTCCAAATCACCCGTAATCTTTCTAAGAATCTCCACGGCAACAAAAAAGGGGGAAACATGAAAGAACTAGTTGAGTGATAAATTCCTTCCAGAACTGGTGCTGCTACTACAGACTGCAACACAATAGCTTAACTTGACACACCATTCTCTCAACAACCACCCCCCCCCCCCCCCCCCCCCCACCACCCCACCCCCCTCCCACCAACGCAATGATTAAACTAGACACATCATTCTCAACCCAACAACCTACACACTAGAAAAACTAGACACACTACAGGGTGTCCCAAAAAAAATGCAACGAGCTACATTTTCCTAGATTACAGGGAAAATAGGAAGCCGTATTTATTATTTATACACTGTTGGAAAGCTACATATCTCAGCTAAGCACCATGAAAAAATCACAATGAAATGATATTCCTGTGGGTAGATATACCCCCAAATATGACACCCCCTCTGAAGTGCAATCGCGCGCGACCGGTACTGGCCTCTTAATACACAAGCTAGCAATGAGGTACATTTTCCCTAATTGCTGGAAAACTATGAGACCGATATGTATTGTTCTTACAACCTTGAAAAGCTACATATGTCAGCTAACTAACATAGAAGAATCAAAATTAAACAATACTCCTGAGGGGAGATATCCCCCAAAAGGTCACACCCCCTCCAAAGTGAAATTGCACACGAGAGGTTCTTGTGTGTTCGCATGTAATATTCCCATACAGATGGCTTGAACACCCCTAAAACAATGAACCTTAAGGCATATTGCCATACGTTTAGGGAAAATTATATTGAAACATCTTTTTGGGCTCAATTAAATTTAAAAAAAGTCTTCCTGAGGTGTAACTTGCTGGCCCACCATGTACTCATAACAGTTGTAAAGGACGCTTAGGAAGGGACTGTCCAGTGATCAGGCAATCGCTCCACTTAAATTATTCAAAATGGGAATTCGGACCAAGTAATTTTACTCATGATTGATTGGTCATCCCTTTGCATTTTGACAGGTAAGCCAGGGCTTTGTTTCACACATGGTTGAAGCAGGTTAAACAGGTGAAAGCAGGCAAATCAGTGCTAGCTTGTGTATTAACAGGCCAGTACCGGTCGCGCGCGATTGCACATCAGAGGGGGTGTCATGTTTGGGGGGATACCTCCCCACAGGAATATCATTTCATTGTGATTTTTTCATGGTGCTTAGCTGAGATATGTAGCTTTCCAACAGTGTATAAATGATAAATACTGGCTTCCCATTTTCCCTGAAATCTAGGGAAATGTAGCTCGTTGCATTTTTTTTGGGACACCCTGTATTCTCCCAACAAACCCCCAACCCCACCAACAAAAAACATGTCTTTGTACGATGACGTCTTTCTGACCGCTAGGGCAAAGGCATGTTTTTGACAATATTTCAGCAATGATGATCAGCATGCACAGGGCATGCAATCACTTTACTACAATACCTTGAAATTTTTTGCTTAATTCTGAGTTATTTTAAGAATTATCGTTAACCCTTATGCTGCTGCTGGCTAATTTGGCCAATACAAAATGATGCAAAACAACCTGGAAAACGCCTGAAACCCTGGCATATGGATACTCATCTGAAAGTACTATTTAAGTGAGAGCTATCCAATGAGTACCAACATGACAGGGTTTAGATGGTTTTGGGGTTTTAGAAAAATATTTGCGTTCTTGTGCTCTGAAAGTATCCTCACATTGGAAGGACTAACTAATCCCATGCCTTTTATTAACTTTGCCTTTAATTGCAAAATTAATGTAGGAAGTGATATATTTCTGCAATTATTCTTTTATGATGTATAACCATGTTTCAACTGGCATGTTAGTTCCTATAAAAGGCAGCAAGTCATTTTCCAGTTGAAGATCGAACACTCCTAACTGCCATGATCACTTCACCCATTCATCTGATGAAAATAAACCTCTTGTTATATTTCCTGACTTTTTGACATTTTGATTTGTCCTATATTACTCAATGTCATGTTCTTAGAAGTAAACCCTGGTGCTGTTACTTGATGTAGTGTTGGGTAATACACATTGTTCCTCAGATGTTTCCATGATCACCAGTGTGATTACACAACCAAATGACATCAAACTTTTATACCTGGGTCTTCAGATATTAAATAAGATAGCCAGACATAACGATGTTGTAAGAATATATGTATATGTAATGGTATTGAAGATTGGAACCCCTATAGTGTAGTAAGGTTTTGATAACTATTAATCACAGGTGACTTCCTGATCAAAGAACCTGCTGACCACAGGTACTCTGAAGTGGACCAGACATTCCTTCCTTTCTTCCTACTACTCAATGTCAAGTTACTTAACCCTTATATGCTGCTGGTGGCTAATTTGGCCAACACAAAATGATGTAAAAAAAACTTTTTTGGCAAAAAGTAGCCTCAACACTCTTGTGCTGTTACTGGCTGCAGTGTTGGGTTAAATACCCATTGTTCCTGGTATTCCCTTAATCAACTGTGATCACATAACTGAATGACATCAAGCAATGATACCTGAATCTTCAGGTATTAAATGAGCTAATAAACCATAACAATCTTATAAGAAATCATATATGTAATGGTATCAAAGATTGGAAATCCCAGATCTGGTAAACTACGAAAACATTATAATCTTGTAAGAAATTATATATGTAATGGTAACAAGGAACCGAAACCCCCAGTGTGGTAAGGTTATGAAAACTCCTAGTTACATCGACTGTGGTTACACAACCAAAAGACATCAAACGTTTATACCTGGATCTTCAGGTATTAAATGAGCTAACAAACCATAACGATCTTGTAAGAAACCATATATGTAATGGCATCAAAGATTGGAAACCCCAGATCTGGTAAGCTAACAAAACATAACAATCTTATACGAAATCATTTATGTAATTAATCATAAGGATCTGTAACCCCCAATGTGCAGGTAGGTTATGATAACTCCTAATTACAGGTGAGTTTATGATCAAAGAGCCTGCTGGAGGCAGGTACTCTGAAGTGGACCAGAGTTGGCTGTCAGCTGAACGCTTATCTTTTGGTCTTATAAAGGAAAAATCAGGTAAGCTTTTGCCACTTATTGCTTGCAGTTTATCATGGCTACCCTGATTTAAAAATGTCTGGAGGTATGTGACAAAGCTGCCAGTGAATTACAGTTAGGCAGTCACACCTGGTTTCTCCCAATCACTCCAATCATCGCCACCACTTTCAACTGGCTACGGTAGTCAAAATTTATATACATTATGGCAGAATGACAAGGTAATTTGGTAAAACTAAATTTGAAGCCGGCATTTCTTATAAACAGGAAATGCCAATCCTACCTACTAAAAGGTAAAGAACTTCTACCATTTAGCAATCTAATTTTCTCTCTCGCTCACTCACTCACTCTCTCTCTCTCTCTCTCTCTCTCTCTCTCTCTCTCTCTCTCTCTCTCTCTCTCTCTCTCTCTCTCTCTTTCTCTCTCTCTCTCTCTCTCTCTCTCTCTATCTCTCTCTCTCTCTCTCTCTCTCTCTCTCTCTCTCTCTTTCTCTCTCTCTCTCCTTTAAAAAAGCTTAGTACATAACCATCCTTAAGAAAACTGTAGACATCAGCCTTTTGACACAGCATTTAGTTCAAACGTTCCAACAACACTTAGAGATTCCATGCTGGATTTATTGCTAGCCATCATCAATCTTGCTATACATTCTATCATTTCTCTCCATCTGCCATCTGCCATAGTGCAGGCCTGACGGGCATACCTGTTTGCTCAAATACCCCTTTCATCTCCATATATCACCACAGCATAAAAAGGGCATCCTTTGAAAAAGCAAAAGGTCAGCTCTGGCTCAGATTATATAGAGCTGTGCCAACTTGATATCCATCAGGTGGGCCTGTGTCTGTATGTCTGAGAGGTAGCTCAAGGGGGCAGGGCAGCTCTGGCTCTGAGTGACTGTACATTATATAGAGTTGTGCCTACTTGATATCCATCAAGTGAGTTTGTCGCGTGTCTGTATGTCTGAGTGGCATCTCAATCCTTTGGCTGCTGGTGGTTAATTTGGTCAATACAAAATGATGCAAAAAAGTAGAAAAATGACTTTAACCATGGCATATGGGTACTCATCTGAGAGTGCTCCGTGAGAGCTTTCTAATGAATACCAACATGACAGGGTTTAGATGGTTTTCTAAACTTTTTGCATTTTTCTGCCATAGGCGAAAGTAGTCTCAGCATGGAAAGGGTCAAGCTGCTCTATGATAGGAGGGCCACTTCTCTGGGCAGGTTGGCCTAGCTGCTAGGCTTTCCTGTGTTTTACTTTTTTATATATCAATGTATGCCTGCACCTTATTTCACTCTTTCCTAATGTAGCTGAGACTTCCTGGGATTTTCTTGGATTTATCCTTAGATGACCAAACACAAGTGGATTCGAAACCAGCAGGTCAACCTGAACAATTGCTAGCCTCAACCAGTGTCAATACTAATAGCCGCTAATAGGCCAAAAATTGGAGCTCTGAGCACCCCCAGCTGGTGGTGGAGATAAGGTTTCTCAGTAATGTAATCGATGCAAGAGCCCTGATTGGTCCTTGTTCCCACGTGACCTCGCGCTGATGGCTTATCGGGTACTCCTGGCATGAGTCCAGCACTTAACTATAGGGCATATAGGAATTGGTCTCTCGACGCTACATATCCATTCTTTTCTTCATCCAAGGATTTATCCTAGGAGTTCCCCGGTATTCCCTGCTTCATTTGGTAAGGGTATAATACTACATATCAGGGACTTGTGGCCTACTGTTGGCCATTTAGTTCATACAATTGTCACATAAGGGGGTTGTAATGGCATTAGCAGATTACCCTTCTAGTATACTGCAGTTCCATCTATCCACAAGAGATGACATTTAACCCTTTTACACTCAGAGTGGCCAAAACAGGCCTGCCAATTTTGGAAATATTTTACTAACAAAAGCATTTTCTAGAAAACACTTGAAATGTTGATCAGAATTCAAACAACTTTATTTCCAAGTTATTTTCAAAAATATGAGAGTAGCAGACGATTGATACTCTCTAGAGCAACTCTGACTGTGAATGGGTCAAATATGGCCGGGGGAGGCAGGCTATGGGCATCTTTGCAAGAGCACTGCACAGACCATACATCACCCCTATGGGTCACGATACTAACGGTGCCACTTTGGGCTAGGTCAAGCCCTGCAATTAATAACAACAGCAGCTGGCAACAACAAAAACAACAACATCACTCACCATTTACACCAAGTGTTGTCTGGTTGATAAAGCCAGAAAAAACTTAGTAAAATGGGAAAACCATAAATTTAGACTTGACCCTTCCAATGCTCAGGATACTTTCATCCAATGCACAAGAACGCCACGGTTTTTGAAAAACATCTTAACCCTGTCATGTTGGTATTCATTAGAAAGCTCTCGGTGAGTACTCTCAGATGAGTTCCCATGTGCCAGGGTTTCAATCATTTTTCAGGTTTTTGCAGGATTTTGTAATGGCCAAACTAGCCCCAAGCAGCATAATGCTTAACCTAAAATGCTGCTGGGGGCTAATTTGGCCAATACAAAATCATGCAAAAAAACTAAAATTGAGGCGATTTTTGATCTTTTTTGGGTCATGTAGAGGTTGTGTATGGAGTGTGACTGGGGCTTTACACAGGCGTGTAGCAAGTCTAACCCCAGACAGAAATAGGTAAAGATGAGGAGTAAGATTAGGGTGGTAAGAGAGAAAAGGAAACGCTTAACTGAAGACATCATGAGATATCATCACGCAGCAGCCATGATAAATGGTCTGTATCACACCATGTCCTCATTAACCCTTTGCTGCCTGGACGTATCCTCTGGATTCCTTGGAAATAACATTGGTGTTAACCCTTTAAAGCTGCTAGTTGCTATTTTTGCCAATATATAAAATGAAGCAAAAAACCTCGGAAATGACTTAGACCCTGTCACATGGGTACTCATCTGAGAGTCAGGGGCTTAGCTGACTATGCGTCCAGCGTGTCATTTGGACACCCAAAACACTATTTTTTGACAGTTTGGACACCCAAAAATTTATGTCAGAATTTGCTGATGATGACTTTTCTTAAAAGATAGAAGATGTAGAAGCTGTAGTGTCACTTTTAAAAGGCACATAAAGCAGTTACTGGCCTAAAAAAGCAAAATCTGTAAATATTTAGGGTTTATTTTATTAGTGGTATTTTAATTTGTACCACACTTTGGACACACATAAGTCTATGAAACCTCTATTTGGACACCCTGTTTCCAAATATTGGCTAAGACCATGCTGAGAGTACTCAGCGAGAGCTATCCAATGAATACCAACATGACAGGGTCTAGATAGTTTTCAAATATCTTTGCATCCATGTACTTTGGACGGAAGTAGCCTTAGCATTAAAAGGGTTAATCATTATTTTACAAATTATTTAAGGGAGAGTTGTGGCCAGGACCCTTTCCAGAGATCATATCTGTGAAGATGGTCAGGTATGAATGGGTGATTCACTGTCCACAGCAGGGCTCAACATTAAGGCTAGCCCCATAGCCCCGGGCTAGTTATTGAAAGTCAGGGCTAGTAAATTCTACCTATGAGTAGCCCCAAGGGGCGAGATAGGATTAGAATATCTGCAACTAAAGTAGTAAAAAGTCTATCTCTGGTTCTGCTCTCCTTGATGATATTAAAATTCAATTCAACACAACACTACATTCTTTTTCATGTTATCGACAGAGGCTACTACTAGGGGTAGGTCACTATTTGAATTTTTTGTTATTAATATTGAAACAAAAATTGGCATCAATTTTCAGGGCCAGCAAAAATACTTCAGGGCTAGTAAAAGTTATGGTAACTAGCCCAGCTGGGCCTATGAAGTTTTTTCTTAATGTTGAGCCCTGCACAGTAAAATGGCAGTCGAACATTAATGCAAACATGTAGATCGCCAAGAAAAATATATTCAAAAGAAAACTCTATTTTCACAACTGAGTAAAAAGCCCTGTTCAAATATTTATGAAATACTGCCACAATTCCCACAATATTACCAAAGTTGTCAGACAGGCAGCGCACTAAAGACGTGATGTTTATGTATCTATTCATTTAGCTCCACTGTAAACAAGATGGCCTCCCAGACAAAACTTTAACCTGAGCACAGGTTTGTTGTGGCAGTTTTGTCAGCGCGAGCAGTTGTGTTTATGAATCAAAGTTCGTTAGGCGGTCGCTGAAACATCTCCCTGTAAAAAAGATGCAGAAACCAATACGTCATTAGAGTTTAACCTACTACTGGTACCCACTCAGTGAAAATAAGGAGAACATAACTGTGCACACTGTCCTGTATGTTTATATAATCTATAACCCTTCCCATGCTAAGGCTACTTTTGTCCAAAGCACAAGGACACAAAGATTTTTGAAAAGCATTTAAACCCTGTCATGTTGGTATATTTGGATAGCTATCACTTAGTACTCTCAGATGAGTACCAGTGTGCAAGGGTTTCAATCATTTTGCATCTTTTTGTATTGGTCAAATTAGTTACAATCAGCATAAGGGTTAAAAACATTAAAACCTGCTAAGAAAAAGTACAGATATAACCCACTCACGGTATCAGTGCAAAAACTAGCCTGGTTCTCAGGCTGTGTTAGGTATAATGCCCCCACCACTATACATACTAAGTAGGTTTGATGTCTCTCTCAAACTATAGATGGAAGCACTGTTTTCATGAGTTACGGTTGAGTTGCGGTTGAGAACACATGTGATTCAGACTAGAGCTCAAGTGTGTCCCCCTTGAGGATTTATTCAGAACTAATACTGGAGTGAATTCAACTCAAATCAGATCAGTGAAAGAGCCAGAAATCACAGACTTGTAGCAAGTCTATGCAAAAACCAGCATGGTCTACCATGGACGACAAATTTCCTATAAACATTGAGACAAGAATGGGCTTAGTTTTTCCCATCTGATAAGGAGCGATGCTGGTATAATGTATGAGGAATCTGTATGTATGTGTGTGTGTGCTGGGGCACATCAAATTTATCACCACTATCACCCAGCAACAGGCCACAGCTACGTACACCACCAGGGATTGGAGCATACCTACCATGCAGAGATATGAGCGTTACAGATAACATGTAACCCAACATTATAATGAGAGACACCAACCTACAGAGCATACTCCCAAAGGAGGATTTCAATGTTCATGCAGTATGGGGAGTGATGCAAGCTATAAACTTGTGTTTAACCCATTTACACTCAGAGCGGCCAAAAGAGGCCTGACGATTTTGGAAGTATTTTCCTTACAAAAGCATTTTTTTTAAAACATTTGAAGGTGAACTGTTGATCAGAAGTTAAACAACAACTCTCCTTGAAATATTTCGCAAACTTTCGCTTTATTGCCAAGTTATTTCCAAAAGTATGAAAGTAGCAGACGATACTTCTAGAGGAACTCTTGAGTATGTGTGAATGGGTTAAACCACACGGAGCATATCATGTGTCTGGTCTAACCACCAAAAGCCAGTCCTTTTATTACTGGTTTTAGCTTAGATGAATAAAACAATGGATAGGTAGCAAGAGACCAATTACCATACGTGCTATAGTGAAGACCTGGCTATCCGAACCTCGTCTCAATGTGACGTCACTAGGAGACAGACCAATGAGTGCTCTTGCATCATTTACATCAATGAGAAAGTTGCGCACCAACATGCACAGAACGCAACTCTTGGGCTATTCGCCACAGCCAGGTTCTTCAGGGAGATGGTTGCGTATTTAGTTGCTAGTAACTAGCAAACTGTCATCATGCAGAGAATGAGGTAGCACTGGTCAGTCAATTTCACACCAAAATGCTGAACCAGTTTAACAAATCTTGAGTGGTGCAGTACTTTTCTCATTTTCATATAGGTATTTGCTATTGTACCCAGTATACTATCCCCTATTGAGAGTGGACTTGCCAATCCCTGGTAGTATATGATCTGTGGTTATAGCCAGTCGTCAGCCACACTGATGGTCCGTGAGCATACGTGAGCATACGTCATCGCCATGGTGAAGTAATTGCTCAGTAACGTGGCCATTGGAGGATATCTTTACCATTATGGCCACCTTCTACACAACCACTTGAAGATCCTGAATGCAGCCCAGAACAACAGGTAATAATAACAACTAATATACAAGTTTACGTAATCATGTCTAACGGTAGCAGCCTATTGAAAAGGCCCAAATGGAGGGTCTGATGATTGTAATCTTTAACTCTTAAATTTCCAGAGGATAACTTGAAGATCCAACACTATTCTGAACAGGTACTACTCTTGGATTATGATCAACATTTCTCTATGAAATATTTTCTAAAAATTGCTTTTGTAAGAGAGATATTTACCATCTAATAGTCAGATGGTTTTGGGCGATACTGTAGGCATGATTAGCTTCATAGCTTCTTCAGCACTTCAAACTGTGGCGGCATATTGCGGTCTTCTTTTTGTCACAGCCAAATTAGCTAGGTCAATTGCCCAAACCTTTCTTATAAAACACAACCTATTAACCCTTCCAATGCTGAGGCTACTTTCGTCCAAAGCACAAAGACACAAAGACTTTTGAAAACCATCTGAACCCTATCATGTTGGTACTCATTGGATAGCTCTCACTGAGTACTCTCAGATAAGTACCCATATGCCAGGGTTTGAGTCATTTTCAGGTCTTTTGCATCATTTTGTAATCACCAAATTAGCCACCACCAGCGTAAGGTTTAAATTTGCTCCTTTATCAAATGATACTCCTGTCCAATGATAGAAATCCACACTGTGGAAATATGTATTACAAAGGAAAGATATGTATTACAAAGGAAAATAAGTTTCATATTTGAATGATAGTAATGAAAATCAAAAGATAACTTAATAATTGCATACACCTGCAATTAATTTTCAAAAATGTGCATTTTCTTTGAGGAAGATATGTATTACAAAGGAAAATAAGTTCCATTGTTGAATGATAATATAAAAAATCAAAATTTTAGTTATTGTTCTAGACACCCGCAATTACCTTTCTAACAGGGAAATCATTATTATTATCATTATTATTATTATTACTATTATTATGCGTGATAGTTTGATACTCTAGAAAAACGGCATACCCTATCATGGCTGGTGCACTTAGAATGCAATTCCAAGCATTTCTTTATTTAGACAAGAGCACTTTTTCCAGTTTTTCTGATAACATAATTTTCTTCTACGCTCTTACACTCACAGTAGTTCACTAGCAGCGGCTGCGCCTGTACAACTTTGACATCAGAGTAAGAAAACAACATTAACCCATTAATACTTCAGAGTTCCTTCAGATATTGTCGTCTGGATCTATGATGCTTTTGACTATTACTTTGAAAATGGGAATGATTTTACAATATATTTGGAGGAGAGTTGTAGGTAATGTTCTGATTGACATTTCTCTTTCAAATATTTTCCTGACTTTGCTTTTGTCTGCAAAATATCATCGCAATTGTCAGGCTTCTTTTGACCACTGTGAACATTAACAGGTTATAAACACATGTTGCTAGGCATTTCAATTGCTTCATTAGTTTGATGTGATTCCGTAAGATTTTGTACCATTACCTGGTCCGTCAATAAGAATACAATACAATTAGGATGACTGTGTAGACTTTTAACCCTTCGAATCCTAAAGCTACTTTCGTCCAAAGCACAAGGACGCAAAGATTTTGAAAACCATCTAAACCCTGTCATGTTGGTATCCATTGGATACCTCTCACTGAGTACTCTCAGATGATTACACATTTAAAAGGGTTTCAGTCATTTTTTAAGGACTTTTGGATCATTTTATATTGGCCAAAGTAGCCACCAGCAGTATAAGGGTTAGTTTAAGAGAGGTAATTACTCCAAGCCTTTACTTGGTGCTATAGGCGTGAAAGGATTAATGCACCTCAGGGAACAATTATGTTTAGACACAACAAAAATCAGCCTATGCATGGAATTCACACACAAGTGCCACTAACAGTTGAAAAGTGATTAACTCTTAGTCACGAGACAAACAGGAACCTATGGCTAGTCAATATAGCACAATTGATTCTACATGTAAACATTAACTAATTAGCGCTCAGAGTTTCTCTAGAAAATATTGTCTGCTACTCTCGTACTTTTGAAAATAACTTGTGAATAAAGTGAAAGTTCACAAAACAATTGAAGGAGAGTTGTTGTTTGGCTTCTGCTCAACATTTCTCCTTCGAATGCTTTCATGAAGATGCTTTTGCCAGTAATATATTTCTAAAATCATCAGGCCTCTTTTGGCTGCTCTGAGAGTAAATGGGTTAAGAATCACTGTAAGATTCTCCTCAAACTGACATAACATGCCCGGGATTTGAGAAGTGCCAGTTTCTGACTACAATATGCCTTAGAAAATTGAAAACAAGTGGATATGAAACCAGCCGGTCAACATGAACAGGCAACGCTCAACCAATAGCCCAAAAGTTGAGCTCCGCGCATGCTCAGATGATGCTGGCGCACAGGTTTCTATTAATGTAAATGATACAAGAGCGCTTAAAATTGGTCCTTGTTCCCTCATGAAATCACGCTTATTGCCACTTTTAACCAGGAACCCCTGTTGAGTCCAGCCCTTCACTATAGCACATATAGTAATTGGTCTCTCGCTACATATCCATTCTTTTCTTCATCTATGAATATGCTGCAGGTTGTTTGCGGGTGGCCATCATCTCAAACCTGCAGTCTCGCCGAGAAATACCCTTGAGAAAGGTCATCCAGAGTCAATTAAATTATGATCATCACCTTCCCTCAGGTAACTTTGCAAAAATTCATTCAAAAGAAAGATTCAGCCAAAATTACTGGCAGGCTTTTCAAGATGCTACAGCAATGAATAGGTTCCCCCATTCTTGCCAGTTAGGGTCCAAAACCATACAGAATACTGTGGTCATGTCTTGTGGACTAGAGTATTTTTCATGAAATATTTTAATCCTTCCATTGCTTACGGGTTATTTTCATCCAAAGCACAATGATGCAAATATTTTTGAAAAACATCTAAACCCTGTCATGTTGGTATTCATTGGATAGCTCTCGCTGAGCACTGTCAGATGAGTACCCACATGCCAAGGTTTCAGTCATTTTCAGGTTTTTTGCATCATTCAGTATTGGCCAAGTTAGCATCCAGCAGCATAAGGGTTAAGGGGGTATTTTGATCAGAAACCAACCAATAACTTTACCTAAAGTATCTAGTGTAGATATGCTTTCTCCAAAGTTACTTTCAGGAGTATCATATACATACAACAGGGTAGCACTTGTTCAGTAGATCCCCAGGTCAGAAAGGGTTAATTACTTCCTAGCAATTATCTCAGATGTCTGCCAGCAGTCCTGCGTCTTAATCACACCCAGACAAGATGACGTAACACACACTCCTTACTACAATTACAACCTCCCCCATCACATATATTGAGTAACCACAAAATCAACAAAATCCCTAGGCCCTCAGAACAATTTTCAGGAATAACCATCCTCGCTCACAGAAGGTGGTCACATGAGAGGCCGTTATTGGTCTCTAGTGCTCTATATATATTGAGTTACCACAGCATCAACAAAACCCTTCAGAACAATTTTCGGGAATAACCATCCTTGCCATGAGACACCTTTATTGCCAGAGTCAGCTCACAGGAGGTGGCCAATTATGACACCGTGGGACAGGTCGTTATTGGTCTCTAGCGCTCTTTTACTGCTACTGAAAATCCAAGCCCAGTGAAGTCCAGGCTGCAGAGGCAGTAGCCATGACAGACGGTGGCTTTTTGGGAGTTTTTGTGGTTATTTCTAAGTTTGGAAGTTGTTAACTGCATGAATCATGTGCTGTTAGAGAGGTCGCACTGAATGACCCCAGAGTTTGATCGCTGCACTGCAATGAGGCAGGCTACAACCGACGATGATGATGATGATGATGATGATGATGATGATGATGATGATGATGATGGTGATGATGATGATAATGATGATGATAATGATGATGATAATGATGATGATAATGACGATGATGATAATGATGATGATGATGATGATGATAATGGTAGTGATGATGATGATGATGATGATGATGATGATGATGATGATAATGGTAGTGATGATGATGATGATGATGATGATGATGATGATGATGATAATGGTGGTGGTGATGACAAAGAGATGTCTACATACCAATACTAAATACAAATATCAAATTATCTGAAAATTGCCAATCCCAGTCAGGTTGCCAAAGGTAAGAATTTCTCAGAAATTTAAGGTTAAAATTTCTCATTCAGAAAATACTTGGAAAATGCTATTCCTAAGTAAAAATGCTTTGGTGTTCTAAGATCACAAATGGTTAGAGCTTTATATTTTTATGATGGTCCAAATTGAATTACACATGAAGGAAGGCACATATTCTGAATAAAAAAGGTTAGCTTTAGATATCTGGAAAGTTGAAAATCTTCAAATTGAATTATGAATGACAAAAGGCACATTTTCTGAATAGAAAAGCTATCTGGGATTAGTTTAAATACGTCAAAAAATGAGCAATTGAATAGAAATAAACCAAATGTTTGTCCAACGGCAATCCAAGTTTTATCCTAATGTTATCATTAACCCTTCCAATGCTAAGTCTACTTTCATCTAAAGAACAAAGACACAAAGATATTTGGAAATCATCTAAACCTTATCATGTTGGTTTTCATTGCATAGCTCCTGCCGAGCACTCACAGATGAGTGCCCATATGCCCAAGTTTCGTTCACTTTTCAGCCTTTTTGCATAATTTTGTGAAGGCAAAATTAGCCACCAGCAGCATTATTAAGGTTAATGCCCTGTGCAATTGCTGAGAAATATGAGTGTTGTTGATCCGGGCTGTGGTACGTGATGCTCCGCAGGGACCTGAAGCCAACAGCGAGATTGATGGTCCATAAGGATATAAGAAATGGCGTGAGTTTCTCGCTTTCATTGAGAGGAAATGGCGCCTAGCATTTCCTAGAATTTTAATGTCTACCTGTTTCCACCAGATTGCTAAATGTCAGCTGGCATCCCTAGATGCCATTTATTAAAATCTTCTCTAAGAACTCATCTGAGTGCCTTAAGAGTCCTTCC
Source organism: Maea johnstoni (assembly GCA_963942565.1). NCBI lineage: Eukaryota > Metazoa > Annelida > Polychaeta > Spionida > Magelonidae > Maea > Maea johnstoni. The sequence continues at coordinate 29,400,082 of OZ012696.1, forward strand.
AGCAATTGTCGTCTGGATTTTTGATAATTTTGAAGGAGTACACATGTGCCAGGGTTCCAGTCATTTTTCAGGTGTTTTGCATCATTTTGTATTGGCCAAATTAGCCACCAGCAGAAGCATGAATGGGTTTAGTTATTCAGCGCTGTAAACACTGTAAACATGCAGCAAGTTCCAGACCTCATGTTGCAACTTCACGCAACTATGCTGGAGTAATGTATTTTTGAATAGTTTAGAGAGTTGTTTATTTGTTTTGAGTTTTTCACTCATCAGCGCGTTTATCTAGTGGCCGTATATAGAGCTCATTAATGTCACTGCACAGTTGAAGCAAGTTACCAGTCTGATATACCTGCTCTTGCTCACAGGGCTTGACTAATGTATGGTGGAGGGTTGGCCAGTTCATGCCTACACATCTCCCTATAAATCAAGTGGTCGGAAATTGGAATTCCGATTATCATCACTTTTTCTACCATATTTAGGCTAATTTGACAGACAAGGCAGTTGTAAGTGGTGAAAGAAACAGTAGTAGCCAGCTAAAACACTTCCTTACCCACTGTCATTGGCAACTTTCTCATATTCCCCAACCTTGATTCAAACCCAGACAGTGGTGTGAGACAGGGACAAGACATTGGGAATGCCTACTTGGCCCTCAGTGGCAATGCTTTTAAGACCACAGAGCCACCAGGGCAGGCCCTCAGTGATGAGAGACAGCTAGAAGTCAATGACAATGCTTTAGACCACACAGCCATCAGGGCAGGCCCTCGGTGGTAAGAGACAACGAGCAGTTGATGGCAATGCCTTAGACCACTCAGCCATCAGGGCAGGCCCTCAGTGATGAGACAGGTCGAGCAGTCAGTGGCAAAACGTTGGACCACTTGTCCATCAGGGCAGGCCCTCAGTGGTGAGAGATAGGGAGCAGTTGGTGTCAATGGCTTAGACCACTCAGCCATCAGGGCAGGCCCTCAGTGGTGAGACAGAGCTAGCATTCAGTGCAACACCTTCAACCACTCAGCCATCAGGGCAGGCCCACAGTGGTGAGACAGAGCTAGCAGTCAGTGGCAACACCTTAGACCACTCAATCATCAGGGCAGGCCCTCAGTGGTGAGACAGAGCGAGCAGTTGGTGGCAGAACCTTAGACCACTTGACCATCAGGGCAGGCCCTCAGTGGTGAGACAGAGCGAGCAGTCGGTGGCAGAACCTTAGACCACTTGGCCATCAGGGCAGGCCCTCAGTGGTAAGACAGAGCAAGCAGTCGGTGGCAAAACCTTAGACCACTTGACCATCAGGGCAGGCCCTTAGTGGTGAAAGACATTGAGCAGTTGGACCAGTGCCACCTTTAAAAATATACAAATACAAATACAAATTTTGATTCGATTCAATTTGCTTCTAATTGCCATTGCTCCACTTCATATTTCTAAAAAACATTCAAGTCTAAGTAATTTTAGCAAAAATGGGCAAGTGTAAATGGGTTAAGAATGATTTGGTAGAACATGTCACTTTGAACAACTTGATCTGCTTGCTTGTGTTGAGAAAGCGTAACTAATGTCTGGTGAAATGTCAGCCTATTCATGATCAGAAAACAAGGTTGGTGGCTGCATACTAGCAGCATTCTGACGGAAATACTCTATGACTAAATCAACCCAATAATGCTTAAGTGTTCCTACAGGAATTGTCGTCTGGATCTTCGATACCTTTGACAATAACTTTTAAATTGAGAATGATTTTACAAAATACTTGAAGGCGAGTTGTTGGTTATGTTCGGATTAACATTTCCGCATCAAATAGTTTCCTAACAATGCTTTTAATAGCCTGCAAGATTTCACCAAACTTGTTGGGCTGCTTTTGGCCGCTGTGAGCATTAATGGGTTAAGCACAGTCTTTCCTTCTCTGAGAAACATAATACTTCATCATAAATCTTTTGAATATAGAATAATTCCTAGACACAATCAGGTTCATTAATATGAGTAAGGTCCCTGCATCCCAACATGAATCAATTGACCCATTGATACTTGAAAAGTCCATCTGATATTGTTGTTAGATTGACAATACTTTTGGAAATAACAAAAAATATAAAAATACAGCAAAATATCTTAAGGAGACTTGTTGATTCGGTTCCAATTAAGCTTTCTCCTTCTGATACTTTCCAAATGATGCTTTTTGAGGAGGATGTCATTAAAACAGTCACCTTTTTGGGGCACTACAGGGGTAAGGATGGAAGTAAGGTATTGGTTGTTAAGTCGCTTTTATAAGCTTAGGTCATATTGCGACAAGAAAGACACCCGGAACCAGAATATTTCTTTCTCTTCACGCACAGTTCCAAGGGGTCTTTCATTTGCAGAAGCACCATAGTCAGCCCCCCACAATGCTGCACATTTATATAGCGATCATGGACAGCCCTCCAGAACGCCACACATCTATATAGCGACCATATACAGACCCCACAACCACACAGATTTATATAGCGACCATAGATAGCCCTCAACAATTCCATACATTTATATACAACCATAGACAGCCCTCCACAATGCCATACATTTATATACAACCATAGACAGCCCTCCACAATGCCGCACATTCATATAGCGACCATAGACAGTTTTTCACAATGCCACACATTTTTATAGCAACCATAGACAGCCCTCCACAATGCCACACATTTTTATAGCAACCATAGACAGCCCTCCACAATGCCACACATTTTTATAGCAACCATAGACAGCCCTCCACAATGCCGCACATTTATATAGCGACCAGACCAACCCACTAATAGGTATCCAGAGCTAGGCATCGTAACCGCTAGGCTAAAGCAGAATCCTCACTACAGACGTAAGCTGCCATAAACGAATACTAATCCCCACTTAAGTGATAACATAAATACACATATTTGCCATTCACCAATCATATTGCTGGGATACCAAGAGTTCTGGCACTCAGCCACGTACATGTCTGGGAGACGCGAACATAAACGCCACTCAAATATTACGCAGGTAACACATTCCATGCTTGGTCTACTTAAGAACTGCAGTAGATTTCATTCTTAGGATCTATATCACTAAACGTTTCAGCCAGCCATGTCTGGGAAATTAAACTCGGACATAAACACCACTCAAACCTTACGCAACTAGCTTATGCTTGCTCTACACAGCATTATTGCAGTGTATTGCATTCTTAGGGACTAAACGTTTATGCATGCTTTATGCTAGCTTTCTATGGATGGTAGAATCATACGATTGTGGATTATCCATGAATTTCCAAGGCAGTACACGAAGAGAAACATCCTAGTGCCAGCATGGTATGGTAGGCGTCTGGAATCATCCATACTGAGACAGGCATGGGTAAGGTTTCATCATCAGAATACTTCCATCCAAGTTGTGAAAGAGTTATTAACTCTGTACCTGTTGATATCATAATCTTTTTTATTCAAAGAGGGTAACTCCTTCCAATAGTAAGGATCTTCCCTGAGGCCCCCTGGCATGTTTACAAGTAGCCCATTTGGGGCCCCAGGGTTACAAAGTACATTGCAATTAGTAGTGTTGGGACGATCATCGATTATAATCGATAATCAATCGTTTGCCTCTCTTATTCTGATTAATCGATTACAAAACTGGCAATCGATAATAATCGGAAAAGGTGACACCTAGTGGCAGAATATAGAACTAAATGACAGACAAGTTGTCAGCTTTCTTGCTATGAAACTAAGCTCCAAAAACACTCAAAAAATGAAGTTAAGGTAGGTGCTAATAGCAAATAATTGTCATAGACTTTGACTTTTATTAGGCTCTAGATCTCTAGTACCCAATTACTGCAAAAGTGCGAAAAACTGATTATAATCGTTAATCGATTAGTTGGCTGCAACTGATTATAGATCATGAAATTGCAACCGATTCCCAACCCTAGCATTTAGGTATAGAGACTTGAAGGAAGGTAGAGATGGTGCACATCTGATTGCTTCGGTTAAGCCCTTCCAAACTTAATTGTGCCCTGAGTAAGAAATGCATTTTTGGCCCATAGATTTGTGGCATTTTGGCACTGCAAACAATGAGGAGATTGCATTTCAAGTACCAAGCTATGATTTTCTTGTGTACATGCACCAAAATAAAGAGCCTTACTCTTGGTGTAGCAGGTCAAGATTGCAGTCCTTTCCTCAGTTATAAGCTTCCGCTAGCTTACCTAACTAAACACACATGGCCACCAGGCTTCATAAAGCAGGCCGGGTGGTCTGCGGACAATGATAAAACAATGTGGCAAGCTTGCCACGGCGGGAAACGCTCTACCACTTCAAGCTGATCACACTGAATAACTTTTTCACACCCTACTACCAAGAAACTCTTGGGTCTATAACTCCTTGGTAATTGGTAACGCGGTCAGTTTGGTAGAGGTGGATCTTTAATCTACCAAGAACTTAAGAGGGGATGGGGTGTCTGCCTCCTTGGCTAAGCAGTCTAATACACTGTACACAGACAGGGTACTACCATATAATGTTATGTATCTTATAGTAACAGCTTGAATTAGGGACCACTATGTAACTTACCACATACTAACCACTTAAATCAGGAACTGCCACACATATAATAACCACATAACCTTAACCCTTAGACGACTGGTGGCTAATTTAGCTATTACAAAAGTATGCAAAAAACCTGAGAAATGACTGAAACCCTGGTACATAAGGTACTCATCTGAGAGTACTCAGCAAGAGCTATCCAATGAATACCAACATGACATGGTTTCGACGTTTTTTCAAAAATCTTTGTGTCCTTTTGCTTTGAATGATAGTAGCCTCAGCATTGGAAGCGTTAAGGTACTGCCATGTAACCACCACACACTTAAACTTTCTAACCTTGCTAGTGGTTGAAGGGTACAGTATAATTGAATAAAATACAGATCACGTCAACATTTTGCCCAAAAAAAGATAATGATCATGTTCAACACTACAAAGTAATAAAGTGATGTCATCAGGCACTAGAGTGGAAGTAAAGCTGTAACAGGGAGGCAATAAAATGGTGATTAAACGAATCAAAAGGGTGCAATAAAGATCGTTGTGATGGCATTCTTTAGCAAGATGCCACAAAGGCACATGTCATTGCAGGACTCGGGTTTCTTGGATTGGTCAAGGATCAGTAATCATTAATCATGACTGTATTATAGGCTGCCAAAATACCCACGCACAATTGTACAATGCAACGTATACTTTTGCCCTGTAACTAACCACACTCAAACCCAGGTGAATGTTTTGGGCCTATAACCTCCCATGTTTGATTTAAAACACTAGTAGCAAAGTACTCAATGGGTTCTGACTTGATAGCAAAGTGGGAATCAGTTAAAAAGTCGTAAAACATTAAGAAATTCTTATTGGCCATCGAAAGGGAAGAATTGAAAGATAAAAGGCTGGATGAATTTGCAGCTTTTTGAAACTCCCAGGGATACTGTGTCAGGAGTACATAAATAGGGTAACAATATATGTACTTTATAACTGGTATTTTTTACAGGCATTTAATTTACGCTTTTTTCATGCTCCCCATGATAGCGCCAAAATAACATCCTTCAAATAAATATGTATATAGTAGTAAATATATAGTTAGAGTGCTTGAATGTGCAAATTTAAAGTAGCACACAGCAGGGCAGTAAGGCGAAATTTTTAGCACTCCAAATTAAAGCCGTATACAGTAATTTACATACCTCGAAAAGTGTTGTCTGGATTTATGATTCTTTTGTTGATTACATTGAAATGATGCATTAACCTAGAAATCATTTGAAGGAGAATTGTACGTAATATTCTCATTTAAATTTCTCCTTCAATTTTTTTTTCCTTTTTTCCTTCAGGGCTGTTCAGGTTAACTGGCTAATACTCGATACTACCAACCAAAAACAGCCTCACAATTTTGATGAAATCTTTCAGGCAGAAGCATATTTGGAATAATATCTGAAAGAGAAATGGTAATTAGAACAATATCAACAAATCTCCTTCAAATAGTTAGTAAAGTTGTTTTCCATTTCAAAGTTACAGTCACAAGTATTAAAGATGCAGACGACAATTTCTTGAGGAACTCTTAAGCATTCATGGGTTAAGGAAGATGACTGCTATCACCATCAGCAGGCGTGTAATGCATGCGTGCCTGTTACGCCAGAAGCAGGCACCATCCACACACCACTCTCTATCACCACCTAACCTTACGCAATCACAACAGAAATACCAACTCACACTAACTAGATTTGCCACACAGCTGGTTTAACGTTCAATGATCTAATAATTAACAGTGGACTTAAGCCAGTGTTTAGTTGAGCTTTAACCCACAAGCAAGCACCACACAGGCTGAAGAACATAACATAATAATTGAGGAGTCCACAGTAAATTTTGAATGACAGGTGAGTCAGGACCAAGAAATAATTTGTAATCAATATTCATATAATAATTCTGAAAACATAAATCTATTTCACTATACAATATGTACTAAGCAGAATGAACAACGACAGATTATCATTCATACTATATATATATTGTAAGGCCTACATCTGGTGACATTGCAGGCTACTAACTTTTAGGCAATTTCCCTGAGTCTTAGCCCCTAAACAGTCTCGTACTGCCAAGTGCTGCCATCTATGGTATATAGCAAAAGCATTATTTGCGGTGCCTATAATTCTACTTGACTTAGTCTGACAACCTGGCTTAATGAAGACCAACATAGAGGCCTTAATGGCTGTTCGCCACAGCATTATGGGGATTAAATGACCGGTCTTATGGTTCAATTCCTGATTGCTGATTCACTCAGCAGGACAATCCTAAGAAAGCAATAATAAAGGTAAATGGGGACTGTAAAGAAATTTTTCCAGATATCTTTATCCATTTAACTCTAATGCTGTTAGTGGCTAATTTGGCCAACTCAAAATGAAGCCAAAAAACTGAAATATGACTGCAACCCTGCCACATGGGTACTCATCTAACAGTACTCAGTGAGAGCTTTCCAATGAATACCAACATGACAGGGTTTAGAAGGTTTTCAATAATATTTGTGTCATTGTCTTTTGGATGAGAGTTATAAGCCTTCGCATCAACGGGTTAGGGTTTTCCTATGAATCTCATTCTGTATGTGTTAGTGTTGCTATACAATCATGTTATTGTGTTAGGATTGGGAATTGCGTAGCAGCAGAAGCAGCAGTGTTGTGGTGCGGACAGATTATAGATCATGTCGGTGATTTCCATGTTAATCAAGCGCATCAGACTGCGGCCCATTTCCCCTTAGAGGCTGTTTAATATAATGCCTGTGAGATCTCTGGTGGAATCAGACCCACCTAGGATTGATAGCATAACCCTTATGCTGCTGGTGGCTCATTTGGCCAATACAAAATGAAGCAAAAAACCTGAAAAATGACTGAAATCCTAGCATATGGGTACTCATCTGAAAGTACTCGATGAGAGCTATCCGATGAATACCAACATGACAGGGTCTCAATGGTTCTCAAAAATCTTTGTGTTCTTGTGCTTTGGACAAAAGTAGCCTTAGCATTGGAAGGGTTAAGCTACAACACCATAACAAACAACCACCACAGACAACTCTACAACAGAAATTATTTGAAGGAGAAATGCTTATCAGAGTACTACAAACAACTCTCCTTCAAATATTTTGTGAAATATATTTCTATTTCCAAGTATATTGTCAAAAATCCAGACTACAATTTCAAGAAAAAAAATTAAGCCTTAATGGGCTGATGGGTTAATAAGCAGCAGCATGCAGTAACAAATTTTATTTCCAAGTATATTGTCAAAAATCCAGACTACAATTTTAAGAAAAAAAGCAGCAGCATGCAGTAACAAATGGATTAGTGGATGTCGGACACTAATGATTCTACAGCTAGACAAGCAGCATGAATAGATTATATATATATATAGATATATATGTGGTTCCCTGTGGAGCCTAGACAAAGTGCTACGTATGACTGGGCCGAGTGCTGACGTATGTACGCCACCCGCACTCTTCAGGGCTGAGTCTGAGATCAGCTGCCCATGCAGTGCTATCTATGACGTACACACGGCACGATGTGGACTTCCCAATCACACAACAGGGACTTTCTAACGCAGCACTCCACACAAGTATGATATACATTAGTACATAGCAAGCCGGGCAGGAGAACAAGCAAGCTGTCACTTAGGATTACCCACGATAACATATCGCACACAATGAAGGAATTACTAGATGCTTATAGCTCAAGTGGGGACCACCTTCTGCTTGTCGGCTAGAGATAGAACACATAATTAGCTGAAGCGCGCTATCTACATACTCAAAAGATTCCAAACTGGAACAACTGTGGAGAGGTAGGTTTACTTCTAGAACCCTACTCTAACCCCAGGACAATTTTAACCCTTATGCTAGTGCTGGTGGATAATTTGGCCAATACAAAGTAATGCAAAAACCTGAAAAGTGACTGAAACCCTGGCACATGGGTACTCATCTGAGAGCACTCGGTGAGAGCTTTCAAATGAGTACCAACATGACAGGATTTAGATGGTTTTCCAAAATCTTTGCCTTATTTGTGCATAAGATGAAAGTTAGCCTCAGCATTGGAAGATTAACTCTTCCAATGCTGAGGCTAATTTTGTCCACAGCACATTTTAGGATGCAAAGATTTTTGAAACCCATTTTAACCCTGTCATGTTGCATTTATTGAAAAGCTCACGCTGAGCACTCTCAGATGAGTACCCATAGGACAGGGTTTCAGTCATTTTTCAGGTTTTTTGCATCAATTTGTATTGGCAAAATCAGTCATCAGCAGCATAGGGTTAAAACTTGAATATCTCAAAAGCAAGCAAAATGAAGACAACGGCACTAATGCTTTTGTATCTATAGGTTACATTTCATAGTTACTGAATAATGATAATTGTATCCATAAGTGGCTATTTTGATATGATATGGCACCCTTAAAGAACATATCTGGCTGTGTTTCGTTTTTTGGCCAGAAAAAAGTCGCTTGGTCGAGATTTGTGGCCAGTGATCACTACTCATGTACGTGTAATATTTTGTTTTGATATTCATACTTAAGCGCCAACAAAGGACAGCCGACTGCGCCCCCACCTAGATTTCCACTAAATGACTAATGCTATTTAATCCATTACTGCTTAAAAGTTCCCCAAGAAATTATTGTCTGGAACTGTGGTACTTTTGACGTTAACTTTGTCATTGAGAATGATTTTACAACAAAAAGGACAGTTATTGGTAATATTCGGATTAATATTTTTCCATTAAATATTCTCCTTCCTAACTGTGCTTTTACCTGCAAGATTTTATCAAAACTGTATGGCTTTTTTTGGCTACTATGAGAATTATTGGGTTAAACTTTTCCTTGCCCTGATGGGAAAAATATCTGAATCTAGTTTCCAATTCCCTATATATTTTAAAACTTTTCCTACACTGTTGTTTTTGAATCCTCAGATATGATATGATAAATATATGAAATTCTATGAAACCTTTATCATTTATGAAATTTATCATCTTGGAATGACACAGGTTCTGTTTCATTCTCGTTGTGGTACTTGATAGAAAACAAAATATCAAGGACAATATATACCAATTTGCCATGAGATTGGGGAAATTTGAGTAGATAAAACAATTTCCTTTACTCAATACCAATTTGACATGAGATCAAGGAAAGTCTGAGTTACATATACAATTTCCTTAACTCAATTTTAGACTGTTCACTTGGCAAGGGCGAATGGTAAAGCAGTGAAGTGGAAGGGAGTGCAGTGGTGTATGTCATTGACATAGGTTATTGAGTCACAATTGTTCTAACCGAGTGCGAGGGGCTTTCCTGAATAATAGATAAGGATGCTTAATGCCAATACCAAAGGTAGCTGCCAGTTGTACTATCATAGCCCTTACATGCATGTGGCGAGTGGTGCTTGGAATATCCAGGCATTGGTAGGATAATACTATGAAAGTAACAGCACTCCCTCAGCAATATAAGGTTAACCCTTAACCCATTTACACTCAGAGCGGCCAAAAGAGGCCTGACGATTTTGGAAATATTTTCCGTACAAAAGCATTTTTTTTGAAAACATTTGAATGAGAAATGTTGATCAGAGGATAAACAACAACTCTCCTTGAAATATTTTGCGATCTTTCGCTTTATTTCCAAGTTATTTCCAAAAGTATGAAAATAGCAGACAATATTTCTAGAGGAAATCTTAAGTGTGAATGGGTTAATTAGGTGCCTGCTTCTGACGTAACAGGCATGCACACATACACGCCTGCTGATGGTGATAGCAGTCATCTTCCTTAACCCATTAACCCTTATGCTGCTGGTGGCTAATTTGGTCAATACAAAATGATGCAAACAACCTGAAAAATGACTGAAACCCTGGCACATGGGTACTCATCTGAGAGTACTCACCCAAAACCACCCGCCAGGCTGTAGTCAGGGGTTTCCAACTGTAACATTAAAGCATGCGACAGGCCAAATCAATCAAGCACTGTTAACGCCAAAATTTCGGAATACATGTACAGTAGTGCCTATTATATATTCTGACGTGAATAATGTTATGCATGTTAGGTTGAACATGTGAACTAAATCATTTTAACGGTGTTCCCTACTGACCCATGGAGATATCCATTATTGATGTTAACCCTTATGCTGCTGGTAACTAATTTGAGAAATACAAAATTACGCAAAAATCTGGAAAATGACTGAAATCCTGGCAAATGGGTACTCATCTGAAAGTACTCAGCGAGAGCTTTCAAATGAATACCAACATGACAGGGTTTAGATGATTTTCAAAAATCTTTGCATCCTTGTGGTTTGGACGCAAAAGTAGCCTTAGCATTGGAAGGGTTAAAGGCTAATATTACAGTGCTATCTGATGAAAATTTTAACCCTTTTGTCACAGAGAAGAATGCTGAGGTATAGAACTGACTAAGTATGTTCCATGACGTTTATACTTGGACATGCCAGTACAATGCTGATAACTTGCTAAATGCAGAAATTTTCTGAAAATATTTGAAGGAGAAAGGGTGATTAAAAACCAACCCCAAACTCTCACCTCAGCATGAAGAGTCTGTTTATTGTAATAATTTTTGAAATATTCAAAAGAACAGGGATAGATAGTCTAACATAACCTCATGTAACATCCAATATAAGCTAAAACGATAGATTCCCATAACTTCTAAAATGAAATTGATGTGTTTTTCAAAATAAGCTAGTTAAATATGGATCAGTGTGTAAGTAACCAATGGCAACGGACGAGAAAAATCAGAATTGATTTCACATTATAACAAATCACTTCCTGCTAATTCCTGAAATAAACAGCCCAATGACTGCAAGCTGTCACTTAACCACATTGATATAAATATAATCCTTAAAGTTTTTATACATAACTATCAGTTTTTAAGAGTTTTTACCCCATATGGTCTATTGTACATACAACAGAAATATCTTTTTTGTCTTTTTTAGTACAGTTCTGTATAGAGAAATGAGATAAAAATACCAATAAAATAAGGCATTACTTTCATTGATCCATGTATCGGTTCTATTGCAAACTGACCCAAACATGTGAATTGCAAGAAGAACATTTATGCCTATTTGGCAAAATCTGCCCTGACTAAGGCATGAATAGAACACAACAGGGATTTGTTGCCTGAAGATCTGTCACAGCAGGGGATCAACTGATATACCCTGCCTACAGCCTATTAGCACGCCATATATTGGAGACAGAAGTCGTTAATGACCCGAGTGCAGCAGGGAAAATACACTGCAAACATATTTATTGCACACTGGGCCTTATGTGATTGTATGATAATTGGCCTCTCTATGCATCTCCCTGATATCTACCTCTCTGTTTAAGCATATTTCAGAAAACACTTGAGGGAGAATTGTTCATAACAACCAAACCCCAAACTATAATTCTTGAAATATTTCTTTGAGATATTTTGAGATATGATCTCAAACGTTCCCTGACTGATCAAATTTACACTGTAACAATGTTTTTTTTCCAATATTGATCCTGAGGTCAGATAGTACAGAAATGCATAGATCATATTTGTCCAGAATACAAAAGATCCAGTATACATTTACACAGATAAATATCCACCCAAACAGATGTTACCTATTTACTTATGCTAGGATGAAAAGAATCTTGAGAATAATTAATAGTTTCTGCCAAGCTATGACATAATATTTAATAGGATAATATCCCATGTATAAAATCTAGTTCTATATCACGAAGACCATTCATCCATCGTAACAGTTGTGTCAGCCTTTACACTGTATCTTCACATGGATCAACTACTAATGCCTTTTTTATGATCATCATAACTAAAATTGCATAACATCATGCATAACCCCATATGATGCAAACATATGTTCACATTTATGCCCCAAATATATCCGCATTACTTTGCTATCTTAACCTTATGATGCTGGGGCTACATTCGCCTAAAACATAAGAAGAATTTAAAGAATTTATGAACACTGTCAAAACCCTGTCATGTTGGTATTCATTTGAAAGCTCTTTCGAAATACTATCAGATACATGTACCCATGTGCCAAGGTAACTCAGTCATTTCTTCCGCTTTTTGTCAGCATGTCATATTGACCAATTTAGCCATCAGCAGCATGAGGATTTAAAACAACATCATTCTTTTAGAAAATGTTGATCAGAGTAACACAACCCATGCTTTTCCACCTCCAAAGTTCTGAAGTTAGGATTGATTCAAAAATGATTTTTAAAACGTATCCCAGGCAACAGTTGTCATGGAGATTTCCAGGCATGCGTGGGTAAACCTGGCCTCCCACACTATTCCCTATAGGCATATATTACAATTGGCCATATCCTCTCCATGATCTATAGGGAACCTCCTATTCTAAATATCACAGGGGCACTTTACATACAATTACTGACGGAACTCGACATATTTTTCCAAATCTGAGGCACTCACAAATTTAAGCGACAGTCAAGTAGAGTAAAATTTGAAAAGTACAAGAAGAGGTATTGTCAAGCCCACTCCAGCTAACAGATTTCAGTCAAAGTATTGCTTTGATAAACCTTTCAATGCTGAGGCTACTTTTGTCCAAAGCACAAGAAAACAAAGATTTTTTAAAAAGACCTAAACCATGCATGCCATGTTGGTATTCATTGGATAGCTCTCACTGAGTACTCTCAGATGAGTACTCATGTGCCAAGGTCTCAGCCCTTTCTCCATTTTTTTTGCATTATTTTGTATTGGCCAAATTAGCCACCAGGAGCATGAGGGTTAACCTTTATGCTGCTGGTGGCTAATTTGGCAAATACAAAATGATGCTAAAAACCTGAAAAATGACTGAAACTCTGGCATATGGGTACTCATCTGAGAGTACCGACTCAGAGCTATCAAATGAATACCAACATGACAGGGTTTAGATGGCTTTCAAAAATCTTTGCGTCCTTGCGCTAAATTGGACGAAAGTAGCCTCAGCATTGGAAGGGTTAGGAAGATATTTGCATGTGTTTCAGACCATGTATATCATGTTGAGTGATCGTGTGAAGGTACGCGAGGGTTTTGTGTCTCACGCAAAGTGTAGGTAATGCATAGCTTGAGGAGGTAATTGATCACATACTGTTAAGCCCACTTCAAGGGATAACAACCTTGCAGCCAATGCATATATATGCCTGACAAAATGTCAGCCTTTCTACATTACTCTCCCACTAAATGAGAATGGATAAAAGATTTCACAGTAGCAAATTTATATATATTGCAGTTTACTCACATTTGATCAATTATTGACTAGAAATTTCAATAGAGATGCTTTAAGAATTATGATCAAGAATTAGGGTTCATCAAAGAGAGAGAGAGAGAGAGAGAGAGAGAGAGAGAGAGAGAGAGAGAGAGAGAGAGAGAGAGAGAGAGAGAGAGAGAGAGAGAGAGAGAGAGAGAGAGAGAGAGAGAGAGAGAGAGAGAGAGAGAGAGGGAGGGGGGAGGGAGGGAGAGAGATAGTGAGTGAGTGAGTGAGTGAGAGAAAAGAGGGAGAGATTTAGAGTGAGTAAGTGAGTGAGAGAGAGAGAGAGTGAGAGGGAGAGAGTGAGAGGGTGAGAGAGAGAGAGAGAGAAAATTAGATTGCCAAATGGTAGAAGTTTTACCTTTTAGTAGGTAGGAGAGAGAGAGAGAGAGATACAGACAGAGAGAGAGAGAGGGATAAAGAGAGAGAGAGAATGAGAGAGACAGACAGAGACAGACGGAGACAGACAGAGACAGAGAATGATAGTGCAAGTGAGAGAGGATTATCTGTTGTATACCATGTATCATTGTATCACGGTAGGGTGGGATGACCTAAAGCTTCAAGAGTCACTAGTGGTCATCATGAGCCTCCTGTACTAGGGCTTATAGAGGATTTTCACCCCAGTATCTGGCCAGCATGAGATAGCAGGATGCCTCAGTGATAGGATCTCTATGTGTCGATCATCAGCTAACTCAGGCATGGTAAGGGATAAGATACTACCCCTCAAATCAAGACCCAACAATCCTCAAGCCACAGTCATCCTAAGAGCAACACTACATTACCTCTACTATACAAATATGTCTGAGTCTTCCTAAGTAATACTGACATTTTCCAAGCATTACCCTAGAAAGTTCTTGGTATTCCCAGTAATATTTGGTGTGAGGCTTCCTAGGGAGGCTGCTATTTTCCTAGCATTATCCCACCAATGCCTGGGTCTTCCAAGCAACATTTGGCAAGGGGTGCACATGTTGAAGGAAACTACAGTATTCTGGAAAAAATAAAGACCCAGAAAAAGGTCATTGGCATCTCTTAACTTGCCATACAGGGAAAAAACATACAACCATCTGCATGTACGATACTATCCTCCCCTTCTAAAGAAGAAAAATGTGAGGAAGGGAATGAAAGCCACAGTTGGAATAATAGTAAACTGAGCACACCTCTTTCAAGTTTCCTTCTAACTTTAGAGAGAGTCAGAGAGAGAGAGAGAGAGAGAGAGAGAGAGAGAGAGAGAGAGAGAGAGAGAGAGAGAGAGAGAGAGAGAGAGAGAGAGAGAGAGAGAGAGAGAGAGAGAGAGAGACAGAGAGAGAGACAGAGAGAGAGAGAGAGAGAGAGAGAGAGAGACAGAGAGAGAGAGAGAGACAGAGAGAGAGAGAGAGAGAGAGAGAGAGAGAGAGAGAGAGAGAGAGAGGGGGGGGGGGGGAGGAGAGAGAGAGAGAGAGAGAGAGAGAGAGAGAGAGAGAGAGAGAGAGGATAATCGAATACAAGAATGTGATGCAAAAATGTGTCAAACCAATTTGTGCTGAAAATAGAATGCAAACCTTTTTCGACAAATTCGGGCCATTCACTCTCAGAGCGCCCTAAAACAGCCCTGGCCTGACAATCTTGTATTTTGTGAAATTTTGCTTTATTCTCAAATTATTTTCAAAAGTATTAAAGTAGCAAAGGATACTTTCTAGAACTCTGAGTGTGAATGTGTTCAGATTTACAGAAGGATTTTGAATAAACCAATGACTGTAGTGCTGCACAATTATCTTAAAGAAATATCCATAACAATTTGATAGATGATTTCAGCTGAAAATATGTAAAATCTGCCGTTAGTAATGCCCCTATTTGACAGAGCACCCCATATTCAGACATTGAAATGTTTTTGGGGCCACATATGTGGCTGAAACCAGGTCTAGCTACCACAGATATTTAGAGAAAACATGGAAGACTAGTGGTCAAACAGGGAAATTTTCAAGAAGGGCCCACATCTAGCTAGCATGAGTATGTGATGGAAATGTGGCATGATGGTGGTTTAAGCTAATGCTGCTGGTGGCTAATTTGGCCAATACAAAATTATGCAAAAAAAACTTTAAAATGACAGAAACCCTGGCACATGGGTACTCATTTGAGAGTAGTCAGTGAGAACTATCCAATGAAAATGTGGCATGATGGTGGTTAATAGAAGGTTTATTATTAATCCCTCCATTTTTAGACATTGGGGGTCAATACTTTGAATGCACCTATCAAAATATTTCTTATTAATCCAATCTGGGCTTGATCCTCCTGGTGTTAACTCTGTCGCAATAGCCCAACACAGAAATCCTTCATTGAAGGTGGGCCAGTCAAGCATTCTTAATAACGTACCCATTTATTCCTGAGTTTAAGCCAAAAAAGGCATAATACATGTAGCTTGTGGAAGGAATGGAATTGTCTTTAATTAAATTCCTTCTAATGCAAATGACACATCGGTGATAGAACTGAATGTGACTGTGACTTTTAAAGCATCATTTCCTGACATTATGAGAGAGGAAATCTATCTGATTCAGCATTAATTGTGTGAATTAGTTTTAAGCTAAGCTCTCGCTCTCTCCTCCCCCCCCCTGACTCTCTCTCTCTCTCTCTCTCTCTCCTCTCTCTCTCTCTCTCTCTCTCTCTCTCTCTCTCTCTCTCTCTCTCTCTCTCTCTCTCTCTCTCTCTCTCTCACAGGGATCGCAGTAACTCTCTCAATCAGTCATTCTCTGTTATACCACAATATCATCGTCATTCAAAAAGGCTAAAGGCAATTCTTTCTTTCTCCATTAATATTTGATTAAAGTGCCCCCAGGATTCAGAATTGTAACGTTAGCCTAATATTCCAAATAAACCTTAGAACTGATACCCTTCATCTAATGCTGTCGACAGAAAAATACTCAAATGATGAAATGAAACAACCGCCGAAAAGGTCAAATTACCTTTGTGTCATTTTGATGAAGGTCAATCCCTTTGAAAATATTTGACAAATAAAAATCTGAAAACTGACACTTTTTACTGCCATCCCAAGATGAGCTAGGAGCACCCTTAACTTTTCTCTAAATCCTTCAATTTTAAAAGCAAAGTTTAAATGTATCCTTAATTACTAAGGAGCTTCTATCTATCAATTAATGATATGACCTTAAATGAAAATCGTATGTTCACAGCCACTTAAAGGGTATGATAATAAGAGAAAACCCTATACCTCTAAGGATTTCCTTTTAAGATTTAAGATTTAAGGTTAAGATTTACTTTAAATCTTTATCCTTAAGGAATTTCTAACCTTATATGCTCTAAGCCCTGATAAAATATTCCAGGCATGAAGCATGAGTTGGCAATGCATTTTAAGCTTTCGTTTGTATTATATCTATTTTTAAAATCATATTATATTTGACAATGGTTTCCTAATGCAGAGCATCACGAAAACAATGGTGGCCTTTAGGGATGCAGAGCTATGATTGAATTGATGTAATCCTAGAACCTCAGGAAGGCCAGTGCCGTATAGGGATTTCAAAGATTATATCATCCATAGGACATATTTTTGTCCAAATTTCATTCATAAGGGAGGGCGGAATATGACATAACAATACTTCTGACCAGTGTCCACAGAGCCAAAGCTGGACAGTATCAGCACCAATTAGCCAGACACTCCTACCACCTTCATTGACCTTTGAAAGCAATCCTAGAGTGAATTAGTTTCCGACATCTTTGAGGGCTGGGATATCAGAAACGCCATCTCTCCTATTATGGTTCCTGCTGGGTGGAGATTGGTCCTGAACACCTAAAGACAGCTAAGCCTGCACACACAGAGAAACTGAGGGAGGGGATCCTTGCATACTCATGATACCACAATTGCCTGCACACTGTGAAAAAGAAACCCTGCACGTATCCATGTAACACAATCATTAAAGGCACCACAACTGTGCGCAAAGTATTTTCAAGAGGAAAGCATCTTTATATATATATATATATATATATATATATATATATATATATATATATATATATATATATATATATATATATATATATATATATATATATATATATATTTATATATATATATATATATATATATATATTTATTTATATGTATACATATATATATATATGTATATATATAATTATGTATATATATAATTATGTATATATATATATATATATATATATATATATATATATATACATATATATATATATATATATATATATATATATATATATATATATATATATATATATATATATATATATATATACATACAATCATATATATATATGTATGTTTCTATATATATATATATATATATATATATATATATATATATATATATATATATATATATATATATATATATATATATATACACATACACATATACACTCATATATCAAAAGGCCTCCTTTACAACCAGCCATAGGTCAAAGAAAACTCCATAATTGCTCCAATTATCCTACCATATCATCATATCACTGAGATGCTACTTCAGGCCGTAGGGAATCTGAGCTGCCTTTATGGGGGGGATCACTGATTGGCAGCTATGGGATGCTGTCTCCTTAGACGACTCACACAGAAGTTAACGAGGCTCCCAATTAGCCAAGGAGGTGGTCTAAGGTAACAACAACAACAAGCACCAGAACTGCCTTTTAAACCCTTTCAATACTGAGGCTACTTTCGTCTGAAGCTCAACAATGCAAAGATATTTGAAAATCATCAAAACACTGTCATGTTGGTATTCATTAGAAAGCTCTTGCTGAGTACTCTCATATGAGTACCCATTTGCCAAGGTTTCAGTGATTTTTCGGTATCTTTGCATTATATTGCATTGGCCAACTTTGCCGCCAGCAGCATAATGGTTAACTGTCAATCCGTCTGTCACTGTCTCTCACTGTGTCATTTGTCAAAAAGCCTCTGAGGCACTGACAAACTTGCTGGCTCATCAGATGGATCATTTCAAGTATGCCCTTCATGACAAAAAGGTTACAGTGAGCACTTGCTAATTGTTCCAGGGGTGCTTTGAGGAGAGTACAATAACAAGCACCGGAACTGCCTTTAACTGTCATTCTGTCTCTCACTGTCTCTCACTGTCTCTCACTGTGTCATTCGGTTAGGCTGTCAAAAGGCACCTGCTTGTTCCTAGGGGTGCTTTGAGGAGAGAACAATAACAAGCACCGGAACTACCTTTAACTGTCACTCTGTCTCTCACTGTCTCTCACTGTGTCATTTCGTTAGGTTGTCAAAAGGCACCTGGGACACTGACAAACTGCCTGTCTGATTGATCATATCACATATGCCCTATCTGAGTTATAAGTTACAGTGAGCACTTGCTTGTCCTAGGGGTGCTTTGTGGAGAGAACATGCAATAACAAATACCGGAACTGCATTTAACTGTCACTCTGTCTGTCACTCTGTCTGTCACTGTCTCTCACTGTGTCATTCGGTTAGGTTGTCAAAAGGCACCTGCTTGTTCCAGGGGTGCTTTGAGGCGAGAACAATAACAAACACCGGAACTACCTGTAACTGTCACTCTGTCTGTCACTGTGTCATTTGGTTAGGCTGTCAAAAGGCACGGTTTGCATGATTCACTTCAATACACATTGTTAATGTGTATAATGATCTATCTGGAGGAACTCTTCAGCATTAATGGGTTAATTAATCCCTATGCTGCTGGTGACTAATTTGGCAATTACAAAATGCTGCAAAAACCTGAAAAATGACTGAAACCCTGGCACATTGGTACTCATCTGAGAGTACTCAATGAGAGTTACCCAATGGTTTTCAGAAAACTTTGAGCTTTTGTCCTTTGGACGCAAGTAGCCTCAGCATCAGAGGGGTTAACCCTTCCAATGCTTAGGCTACTTTCTTCCAAATCACACAGTTGCAAAGACCTTGGAAACCTTCTAAACCTTGTTATGTTGGTATTCATTAGAAAGCCCTCACTGAGTACTCTCAAATGAGTACCCATGTGCCAGAGTATCAGTAATTTTCCAGCTTTTTTGCATCACCTTGTATTGACCAAATTAGCCGCCAGCAGCACAAGGGTTTACCCCTATGCTGCTGGTGGCTAATACAAAATGATGCAAAAAAACTGAGAAATCACTGAAACCCTGGCATATGGGTACTCATCTGAGAGTGCTCAACAAGAGCTATCCAATTGATACCATCATGACAGGGTTAAGATGATTTTCAAGAATCTTTGCATCCTTGTGCTTCTGACGAATGTAGCCTCAGCATTAGAAGGGTTAAAGGCAAATCTCAGACACAATTGAACCAGAGAATAACAATAAGCCTGAGCCACGCACACATCCCGGCACAAAGTTTCCCTATTTGCTTTCCGCTCGGTTGGCAGTAAAGCTCCGATGACGCACATCAGTCTGCCGCCTGCCCCTCCTTGATATAAACTCAATCGAACCTCCAAAAACACGCAGGATTCACCGCCAGGAAGCCACAATCTGGAAAATTAGATTGTGACCTAAACTGATTACGGAACCCACTTGCTGTAAAGACGGGACAATTTATCACCCCTGCACCGTGGCATGTCAGATAATAACTGACTTTAACCAGAAGATTAACATTATGACTTCTCTGGGGTTTGGGATTAACCCATTAAAGCTTAAGAATGGCTCTAGAACTTGTCGTCTGGAACTTTAATGCTTTTAACAATAACTTTTGAATTGAAATTGATTTCACAAAATATTTGAAGGAGAGTTGTTGGTTATGTTTTAATGAACATTTTTCCTTCAAATATTTTTCCTGATACGCTTTCGCTTGAGAGATTTCATCAAAATTGTCAGGCTGCTTTTGGCCACTGTGAGCATTAATAGCTTTACCTTTTACATACCATCCAATACCATGAGATATTCACTAACATATTCTCTATTCCCTACGCTATTCCATTTGATATTCTCTAAGAAATTTTATATAAAATTCTACAACATTCCTTCCTTTTTCTTGAAGATATTCCTTAACCCATTCATGTTCTAAAAGTTCATCTTGAGATTGTCATCTGGACCAATTGTACTTTTGGCGATTACTTTAAAATCATGAACTATTTAAGAAAAGTGTTTGAAGAAGAGTTGTTGGTAGCGTAATGATTAACATTTTACCTTTGAAAATTTCCCCAGCTATGCTTTTGCTTGAAAAATTTCATTGAATTTATTACTTTTGGCGACTGTGAGCATTGATGAGTTAAGTACTCTTGAAACTTTTCCTGAAGATACTGCATTTGTAATAACTTTCAACATTTCCTAAAATATCCATAACAACATTCCTCTGACATACTGTCCCTACAATATTCTAAAACAAGTAACTGTTACTATATCACTGCAAGAGATCATTTTCAATATTTTAGAGGTATTATAAGTCCCAGAGATGACTGTTCATGTTACAGTCATCGGACTCTGTCTGTTACTAATATGAGTTCCTCTAATAATTGTCATCTGGATCTAAGATACTTTTGACAATAATTTTAGAATCAAAAATTATTTTACAAAATATTTAAAGAAGAGTTGTTTGTTAACCCTTTCATACCCGTATCAGCCAAAACTGCTACTAGTCAAGTAGACCTCCAGGTATGAAAGGGTTAAGTTCTAATTAACATTTCTCCATCAAATATTTTCCTTACTTTGCTTTCACCTGCAAGATCTCATTTAAATTGCCAGGCTGCCTTAATTTGGTATGAGTATTATTGGGTTAACATCTGTTTGCATTTGAAGATAATTAGATTAATTGACTGGAAATTACTTGACGACAAACAATGTGCAATTTCTGCCTGTAGTAAGCGCTGCATATGTTTGCAATATTCATCTACTCCGCAGCCTATTCTTATTGATTCACTCATACCCAGAGCATTTTATACTCACAGTCCAACGCAAGTGGATACGTCTTGGAAACAAAGCGAAATATTCAGATATATTTGAATTTAAAGTTTCGATTTTTCTACAATTTCATCTGCCATATTTCAGCAAAGTCATGACTAAGCTAGTTGTACATGGTGAAAAGCCTGGGGTACCCGGCAAAAACCACTGCCTTACCCTAAGAACCATGTGTGCAATCCTCATGCAAATGGGACAAATATAACAGCAATACAGTTGATCATTTTCTATCCTTTCCTTTTTCTTTTCCAGAGCGTATATGAGGATGAGACAAGCCAAAATCGATTGCTGATTATACCGCAAAGCTTGAGATTCTCCCAGAAACAAGTGTTCTACAAGAATTATCTGGGATTACTGGACTCACAAAGAATAGGATTGTCTATGATTACTGATTATACCACAAGATGACTCCCAGAAACAAGTTTTCTAGGACAACAAGATTATCTGGGATTACTGGACTCACAAAGAATAGGATTGCCTAGGATCACTGATTATACCACAAAGCTTGAAATTCTCCCAGACAAGTGTTCTAGGACAACAGGATTGTCTGGAATTGCTGGACTGACAGGAATATAGGATCGTTTAGGATCGCTGATCTCAAAGGATGAGTATAATCAATCAAGTTTGGCAGCTTAACAAATGGATGTTGAATGCCGAATATAAACCAATCGCAGACCTCATCAGACGAAAATAAACCAACCACTGACCTCATCAGCAGCGTGGTGCGAGCCTGTCACGGCAACACACAATAAATATGATACCCAATGCACCAATCAAACCAGAGGAAAGTCATAACATCTGACAACTGTTTGGAAATCTTGCCAATCTTCAGCTTATCGCAAATTGCGAATCAAAAAAGGTGTTGGGAAAAACATGCAACTTGAGTAAGCATATCAGGTTAGATTTCTAGGAGAGGCATGAAGGGATATTAACACTTTTGCCTTCCACATCAACAAACTTATCAGCTAGGAATTGGTGCACATAATATGGATACATTGTGCATATAATGGATACATTGTGCACATAATGGATACATTGTGCATATAATGGATACATTGTGCATTATGGATACATTGGGCATATAATGGATACATGGATACATGTATCATATTATTGATACATTTGAACTGCATGAAGCAAGTACATTTTTAAATAACTTGGGGAAGTAGTTGGCAAAACATTCAAAATATTTTCATTAGTTGTTTTTCTTTAGATTCTTTTGTTGCAAAGACTTTTCAATACACCAATGCAGCCTCATTTGGCTACTGAAGGACTGACTGTATGTGTTAAGGACTGGGTGTACTGGTCAAGCAAGGAGTTGGGCCTTATTGGACATGCAATGTGTGCAATTTGAGGTTTGAGGACCGATATGAAATTGGATCTACTTAATACAGGCTCAACTTGTGGTGTGAACTTGTGAAAAAGCAACCATTTCTTGGATTAGGGGTGTTCTTGCAGAAAATATGGTATCAAATAATACTGAAGGATAGAGAAGTCAGTCTGGAAATTGGACCCCGTTCAAATGGATTGCACCACTGCTAAATACCAGGAAAGAAATGAATCTGCTTAAAACTGCATTGCCTTTGCCACAAAACATGTGAGGATTAAGGAGCGGGAACAAACTATGATTCAATGGAATAAGACATCCTTAACCAGCAAATAATTGGATCAGCTTAGAACTTCATTTCTTTTGGTATTGTGGCAAATGGGAGCCTTTAAATAAAGTGACAAATTGTGATTCAATGAAACAAGACACTGAAGAACAGGAAATAATTGGATCTATTTAAAACCGCATTGCTTGTGCTGTTGAGATAAATATGTACTCTAAAGAACAAAAACAAAGCTTAAAACTACATTTCCTTTGGTATTGTGGCAAGTGGGCGCCTTTAAATAAAGTGACGAATTGTGATTCAATGGAACAGGACACTGAGGACCAGCAAACAATTGGATCTACTTAGAACTGCATTTGGTGCACTGTTGGGATAAATATATACCCTATTTAAGAACAGAGACAAAGCTTAATACTACATTTCCTGTGGTATTGAGGCAAATGGGACCCTGAAGACCAGCAAACAATTGCATCTACTTAAAACTGCATCCCTTGCGCTGTTGGGATAAATGTGCAGCTTAAAGAATGAAGACAAAGCCTGATTCAAAGGAATGAGACACTGTCAGCCTGTAAAGAATTGAACCAATTTAAAACTGCATCGCTGGAACAGATGTCTTCTAAAGAATGTGAACATTAAAGGGCGGTGACAATGTATGTTCAACTGATAGCTAAACAGTAAATAACTGGTGCCACTTTTTTAAAATGAATGATTTGGACATAGATGGAACTGTAATTTGCTTGCGATGTAAAGTTAATAAAAATGTGACAAAGATAATTTAAAGTTTGATCAGAAAGAAATTGGGAAACTTCTTTCATCCAAGGATAACTGCAAACAAAGGGGAGAATTTTTTTTCCCAAAATACCAATTTGTTCATCCAAATAATCGGATGGACTTTAATTAATCAAACCACTGGCCACGACGGCGGGTTACGGAATCACAGAGGAGCATAGTTAGAGGATATTATAATCCTTTATTAATTCGGGCATTACGCGTGCTGGCTTGATAATTAAACTGAAGGATCAAGTCACAATGCCGCTGCCAGTCTAATCATCTAAGCACTGGCCAGCAGTAATTAAAATCAACCACTGCACAATCGGATATTAATATGCGTCTTTGATGGATGGCCATATTACGCCGCCTGGATCGTAACTAATCAGGAGATTTGATTGGACGACCTGGCATCCCGGGCGGGGATGAAGAACAATGGGATTCCTAGAACAATGATTATTGTATGCAAATAATCACCCAATTCTTTGATATAATATGTGCTCGCTCAATATGTTTGTGGAAAGTCGAAGATTGGATTTCAAAGGATCATGATAATCATACTATAAGATTGTGATTTTGCTTTTCAACACATACAAAGACCATATGTCTCAAATGACTATTTTCGAGATGCCTCCGGAATAGACTTTATAACAATTTTGACACAACCAGTACTACAAGATCCAACCAACAGGATTGATAAGATAATTAGATGATGCATTGATTTCACTGATGTCAAGAGTGGTAACGGAAATTATGGGTAATGAAAGTTGGATAATCTACACTGTTCAATTCATAGGATAGGATAAACATGCGTTACATTCAAAGCCCTTCCCATGTCTCAAATAAACAAGGGAATTATGGGTAATTGCAGAGACAGCTGGATATACTACGCACTTCAATTCATAAGGAGGAACTTATAAACATCACATCCAAATCTGTTCCCATGTCGCAAATAGCGCAGGGCATTATGGGTAATGTCAGTAACTCAAGTGTGGAGGCAGAGGCCATCGGCTACACGGCACTCTTCAACTCATCCATGGAGAACTTCTCCTTTGAGTTTTCGGACTGGAGCCCCGCACGAAAAGGCATTGGTGACTACCCCTCTAGGGTTATTGCTCTCACTCTGAGCTCCATCGCCATATTGGCAAACGGGGCGTCGCTGGCCGCGATCTCGCAAACGAGAGCCGGTACGCTCAACGCCAACATGCGGCTTATCATCAATCTCTCGATCTCGGACATCCTGATCAGTGTGAGCACGCTCAGCCTCTTTCTGAGCGAGGCGCACGTCTCACCGCTCATGAAGATGGAGGAAGGACACACGTGTCTCTACGTGATTCTACGCGCCCTCTATATGATGTCGCACGTGATCTTGCTACTAACCCTCCTAGGACTTGCTATAGACCACTATATCGCGATTATAAAGCCGCTTACGCATCCAGTACTTATGTCGCGGCGTCGCGTAAATCTTATGATACTCCTGTTCTGGGTGATCGCAATTTTGAGTGGTTTTTCTGATTTCTTCATGCCGAGTGAACTGCAGTCGTATTGCGAGGGTGGAATATACCCCATGTTTGACAACTACTGCGGAAAAACCTTCTGCACGAAGTACGACCCTGAGTACATCGTCTTCATCCTCGCTGTTCTCATCTTCATCACAATGACTTACCTGTACACGAAAATATACCTACGCATACATAAATACCAGAATTTAGGGAGGACGCACTATCGGCAGATTCTGCGGAAAAAGCGCGGACTGCTGACAACCTTGCTTATACTGGGTACATTCATGTTGTGCTGGCTTCCGTACTGTCTCATGGATCTCACTTCAATCTTCATCCTCCATATCAGTCAAAATATCGACACTATCCTCCAGTTCCATAGGATGTATGTGCGCATGGATTATTACCTCTATGATCTCCTATTGGTCAACTGTGTGTGCGATCCGGTGATCTACGCGACCCGTATGCGGGAGGTACAGCATGGTTATAGACGCCTCCGAGAGCTTTGTCTGAGTAAAAAGAAAACGGAAGCGATCGCGCTGCGGTTGCGTTATACGATAAATCCGCGATTTCAGGGTCAGAATTGTCGGCATACGTCCAGCGCGTGCAGTACTTCTCTCAGGGGGTCCGGCCTCTCGCTGACCAATGGGAACGTCCGCTATTCTGGCATAAGCACCGGACAGGCCACACAGGAAATGACATTGTGATGAGCACACGTGGTGCCACCTTAAATACAAAATCTTAATCGCTCAACCCAATCTATGTAGATAAAAAAAATTGTCTGAAAAAAAGAGTAGTTTTTTATTGTATGACCCTCATATCCCATCGTAAGCCCCCCTAAAAAGGTCAACACCATAGTCATTATAATACTTCCCATGACATTGTATAAGGATATCATGCCTTATTCCAATGAGTAAATACATGGTTATGGTTGTAATATGAGTATATATTGCTTCTCCCTTAGAGGGCAGGAAATGAGGTATTAAAGGCAAGATAAACACAGTAGATCTGACTGTGTGGGGAATCAGATTTCCACCTTAACCAGCTTGCCTGAAGATCTCCTTAATAGACGTCTAGATCTATGATAATTTTGACAATAACTTCGGAACTAACAATGGTCCAACAGAATATTTGAAGGGGAGTTGTAGGTAATGTACTGATTAACATTTCTCCTTCAAATATTTTGCCAATTATGCTTTTGCCTGCAATATTTCATCAAAATTGTCAGGCTGTTTTTGGCCACTATAAGCATTAATGGTTTAACAAGTGTCGTTTGGATCTACAATATTCTTGAGAATAACAAAGCAATTAACATTGAATTCTCAAAATACTTAAAAGGAAGGTTGTTCTTTAGAGTCTGATCATCATTTCTCCTTCATATATTTCCAAAGATTGATCTGGTCAAAGTAATATCAAGAATTGAGCAGGCCATTTTAACCCATTCATTCTTGTAGCAGCAAAAAAATGACTATTTTGGTTATAATATCTCTTTAACTAAAGCAATTTTCAGAAAATATTTAAGGAGAGATGTTCTTAAGAACTGAGACAATCTACCACTCTCCTTCAAATGTTTTGAAAAATCAGTCCCAATGTCAAACTTATAGTCAAAAGTATAATAGATCCAGACAAAATTTTCTTGAGGAACTCTTAAGTATTAATGGGTTAAGTTATGTGTATTTCCCTTAGTGTCACAGCAAGGGCACACACCAGATGTAAATAGGTTAAACGTGTGTATATTACAAATTAAAGTAATATTGAAATTCACCACTTTTTCTAAAGCATTGACCATTAGAATGTTTTACAATGTATATTTCAGCTTACCTGCATAATATATAGGTTAATGAGATTCATCATGACCTTTGACCCCTCCAAGGCAGTGCAGAATTCACCAGTGTGTGTATATGTCATTGAAACAACATGTAAATACAATAAAAATGTTGTTCTTTTGTTTATTGTTAAGTGAAATTGGTATTATTTGACTGATTGTTTATTTGTTTATTTATTTACACTATGGGGAAACAACCTATTTTCTTATACAGAGGAGCATGCGAACATAGCAAAGTGAAATCACTTTTGGACAAGAAGAACATGCAAAGATCTAAGTCACTATTTGGAATTAGTATTTTGAAATTTGATTGTCGTCAATTTTGTCACTATATTGAGAGTAAATCATGATTATCCAGGTCTGTATGATGAAGGAAACCATGGTAACAGTCTCACTTACACTACAAATGATTCAAATCTAATCAGCATGCAGTCAGTGGCAATACCTTAGGTCATTCAGCTATCGGGGCAGGCCCCCTGAACTTAACAGCATTCAATGTGATGGCACATTTAGCTAGAGATTAAGTTTAGAGATTAAGTGTGTTGCCCAACAGAACAGGACATTTGTAGACGTACAAGGGCAAGTTTTGTCTGGGGCAGGTAAATATCAGAGGGGCAGGTGAAAATCAGACCTCACTTGCCCTACAGGGCATGCGAGTTGACTTAGGATGAAGCACCGGTGAATGAAAGATGCTGAGAGTACTCAGGGAGAGCTACCCAATGAATACCAGCATGACAGGGTGTAGATGGTTTTCAAAAATCTTTGTGTCTTTGTGCTTTGGACAAAAGTAGCCACAGCATTGGAAGGGTTAACCCAAACTTTTTTTTTAATTTGAAGGAAATATTTCAACCAAAAGCCAACATATAAATCTCCTTCAAATATTTTGTAAATTCAATCTCAGTTATTTATTTTGAAAGGAATCATCATAGACCCAGGGCATACGTCAAGGAGATATCCAGGCAGGAATTGGTTAATTCCTGCACTAAATGCGTAGGCAGCCTGTGAATAATTCACAACCGCATGCCCAATTGCCACCAGTTTCCTGACCATGAATTCATGGATGACCTCACAACTGAATGTAGCTTCCATTCGCAAGTTACGTAGGATATGGATGTGCTTGGCTTAATTCTTTGACATGTTATCCATGGGTGTCTGTACAACCAGATGCTGGCAGACGTCTGATCGACTGGTGCAGGAATTAAATGTTTGTACTGTACAAATAAAGTCTGAACTGCTATTTTGCCATATGTGGGGTGAAGATTTTACTCCAATATGAAGCAAACTATGTATTTTTGGGAATAAAAAAATATCATATGAAGCTAGTGTTCTTGTTCTTACTTTACATGAATTTCTTGCAGGTATTTTCACTTATGATAAATAGTTAAGGCTAAAAAAATATCAGTTTTTTTGAAGACTTGAAAAAAAAGGAACAGAAGAACCATTAACCTTATATTCTTCTAAGATTTATCAATGAAAACATGTTGTTTTTGATAAAAAAAATAATATATTCAGAATGCCTGTAAATATTTCGTCATTCCTTCTTCAATACTGTATACCTTGTTATTTTGGTTTCTGAGAAATGACGTCGGCCATATGGTCTAAGGCGCCGGCCCTGCCTGCATGCTGTCTGTTATCACTGCCATGGTCATTTTTTTCCACATTTCTAATGACACGATCGATAAAGGCCATAGCTGTTGACACATTATTGTTTTACATATGATTGTTTAAATTAAACCTTGTTCTTCGTGTTTTTGTCAATCTGACAATGAGAGACTAATAAGGAATAGATGAGATATGGATCTCACTGGGTTAGTATTCTCCATCAATTTTTTTCATGATCCAGTCTATTAAGTTTGATGCTATCTAACAATGCTGCACCCACTATCATGGTCTAAGCCAGGATCTGGAAACAGGATGTCCAAACGAAGGTTTCATAGACTTTTTGGTGTCCAAAGTGTGGTACAAAGTTCACACTACTAATGGAAAACACCCTATATATCTACAGATTTTGCTTTTTTAGGCCAGTTACTGCTTTGGTTATATTGTAGGAGTGACAGTACATGCACTATCTTCTAAAATTGTCATCATCAGCAAATCCTGACCTAAACTTTTGGGTGTCCAAACTGTCAAAAAACAATGTTCTGCCTGTCCAATTGCCACGCTGGACGCGTAGGTGCCTAAGCCCCTGCACACCATCTCTCATTGCAAAGTTGTCCAGACCAGGGACAATCTATTTATAGACCTCTCTGTCCATACGTAGTTGCTGAAGTCACCAAATCATGTCCCAGCCTAGTGAATATGAGATTAATAGTTAGGATTCTCTCATTATTTTCAAAATAAAACCTGCAATGCATATCAGAGTTGAAGCATAAAAATCTTTCTCATGGGCAGAAATATTGAAAAAAAAATAGATATCATTTGTCAGTTATTCTACTAAAAAATTCAGCCAGGGAAAATTTATTGTGAATCGCCCGGCAACTGGTCATGAGTAATGCCTAAATTAAACACCACAAGCTTAACTGTAATTGAAAATTGATTTTTGATAATATCAAGAAACAAAATCTATCAGGAAACAATAATATATCATGTTGAGTTAGGATTTTGTGACTGAGAAAGATAGCATTAACTCACAAAGCCAGCCAAGTACAGCTAATGGACTTTTTGATTTAAAGATTAGCAAAACAGGATTTAACACGCTAGAATTGCCGGATTTATCTCGAATCCAATTATGTTTAATCGGGGAACAATTATTCAAAGAGATGTAAAAAGTGATATATGCGTCTCACTTGTCTGCGAGACAAAGACTGACTTACGTAGCATGTCAATCACAATTTTAGTTAGCATATCAGCTACAATAGGATTAACTACAATAGGATTATATCGGCAGAAGCCTTGTGATAGCAGCTCAGACTTCAACACATTCAGAACAAGGATTCAGCTTGAAAAGTGTCGTCTGGATCTATGATACTTTTAAAAATTACTTTGAAATAAAACTTTAGTCTGCAAAATATTTGAAGAAGGGTTGTAGGCAGAGTTCCAATTAAGATTTCTCAATCAAATATTTTACAAAATGAGTTTGAAAAAGAAGGATATCACCAAAATTGTCAGGCTGCTTTTGAACAATACACGTGTTGATTGGTCGGTGGAGAAAGATTCATCAGAGTAAGGCTGAGACGTGAATGCATGAAGAGTAGAAGAGTTCCACACAAGGAGATAAGAAATGACCATAGCAACACAGCAGAACAAGATAACGTAACCACCTGTCGCCCCAAACTTAAATTGCCTACCATTATCAATTTTCCACTTTCCCTACAGCCATTTTTCCGAACTCTCCAAATTCTTTCAAGAGACAATACCTAGAGTTACAACATGTATCCCTGTGGCCTGATACGTTACATGAATCTATGAACCCTCAGAGCCAGATCAAATCATATATTTGATCTGAGTATCTGCACCCTCTCAAAATAAAGCAGTAGTATTACTATAATTATCATCATCATCATCATTATTACTATTATTATTATTATTATTATTACTATCATTATTATCATTATTATTATTAATATTATCATCATCATCATTATTTTTATTATTATTATTATAACTATTATTATTATCATTATTATTATTATTATTATTATTATTATTATTATTATTATTATTATCATTATTATTATTAATATTATTAGCACTATTATATCATTATAATTATTATTATTATTATTATTATTATTATTATTATTATTATTATTATTATTATTATCTTTATCATTATTATTATCATCATTATCATTATAATCATTATCATTATTATTATAATTATAATTATTATTATTATTATTATTATTATTATTTTTATTATTTTCATTTTTAATATTATCATTATTATTACAATTATTATTATTTTCATTATAACTTTTCAAAAGGAATAATTATCTTGGACAAGAACATACCAGTTTTCATTTGCCCAGCTGTGAATAATCTTAACTTGCAAGAAAAAATGCACAGGCACTACTTTGATTCTCTTAAAAATTAAATAAAATGTGGCTTTAATGCACACAAATTCACAAACAGACATATATACATAATTACACACACATATATATATATATATATATATATATATATATATATATATATATATATATATATATATATATATATATATATATATATATATATATATATATATATATATATATATATGGGACATGAACAAATAAATCCTGCAATTACCAATACTGATTTTATTATCAATGCCACTAATTCCATTAATCAATTACAGCTCCTGCCACATAAAGCACAGAGGAAGCCTCAAAAGTGGCCCCAGCAGTTATGAGGTCCATGAGTGTCAAGAACTGGGGATCACATAGCAAAAATATTGCGTCGAGCAATTTTCTCGTTGATTCAATTGACTTGGGTTGCGTCACGCTCTTGTCGTAATGGATCACATTCTACGGAAGGTTGCCGTCTTCTCCGCTTCAGGATATTCATACGGGTTCTACCTGCTGCTGCTGCACAGGAGGAGGTCAATAGAAGACAGCTTCACCCTCTTCAGTCAGGAACATGCTCACTCAGCTATATTAACAATTATGCTGCCGGTGGCTAATTTGGCCAATACAAAATGATGCAAAAAAGCTGGGAAAATGACTGAAACCCTTGCAAATGGGTACTCAGCGAGAGCTATCCAATGAGTACCAACTTGACAGGGTTTAGATGTTTTCCAAAAATGTTTTGGTCCTTGTGCTTTGGACAGAAGTAGCCTCAGCATTGGACAGGTTAATCAGCCAATGGAAGACAAACATTACTGAGAGTTGCCCCTCTGTGCACTGTAGGCTCAACAATACCCAAAACAATTACCCTGTATATGACATCAGCAACACCTGTTCGTATGCCTACTGCCCACATACAAAGTTGATCATTCCTCAGTAATAGGAGAAAAATTCTTACAGAATATTTGGAGAGGGACTGTTTTACCTAACAGAACATTCAGTCAATTATGTGGTGGATATTTGATGTGAGGATATTTCTATACGTGTCAGAGCATGTATGAGTTAGGTGTGAATGGGTTAACTCTGATACAGTGCCGGGAAATATGCAGCCCAAACCATCCATTTTGTCTTATGTGCGACTTTAATTTGTTGTTAGAACTGCCGAGTGACCCCCCAGCCCCCAAACTGCACATATATATATAAATATATACATATATATATATATATATATATATATATATATATATATATATATATATATATATATATTTACAAGCATACATACAATATATACATATACACAATATTTTTATATAAATATATATATATATAAATATATATATATATATATATATATATATATATACATATATATATATATATATATATAAATATATATATATATATAAAATAAATATGTTTATATATATTGTTGATTGGAATGGAACATGGGAGTATTGAAAAGTCTGCAGTTGTTAATCATCGCAAGATGTCCAATAAAAACACTGAAACGCTATTTTTACACTCTCTTCTCAATTTGTATCTCATTTACCATTAGACTATTTTCTCAAGATGCTGAAAAACTATTTCCTGTTGATCGTCACTTTCCTAAACTTATCAGCAACCTCACACTAGGTTTCCTTCAAACGACCCATTAATGCCAGAAAAATGATTACAATGTTACAGAACTTTGAATTGATGGGAGTAAAAAAAGCAAAAATGCATCCTTCCTGGCACCCTGTAGCTGACCCATGATACCGAAATCATTCCCAAAATCTCAAGGAGACCTTAAATAAGTCCAGCGTAACAGGTTTGTGAGCGTTATCTGCTTTGAATTTCAAAAGGTGTCCTTGAAACTATACATAGTCTCCTGAGTGAATACTATAACTTAAACTATCTAGAGGATAGGGAACTCTGAAACCTGAGACAACACTTAACAGATTTGATGAGTTTAAACAGTATCCTATACATTTTCAAAGCATGAAATGTAGCAAATCATACTGTAGAGAGATAAGAGAGTGAGAGGGAGAGAGAGAGAGTGAGTGAGGTAGATGGAGAGAGTGAGAGAGTGAGAGAGTGAGAGAGTGAGAGAGAGAGAGAGAAAGATGGAGAGAGGGAGAGAGTGAGAGAGAGAGAGAGTGAGAGAGAGAAAGATGGAGAGAGTGAGAGAGAGAGAGTGAGAGAGAGAGTAAGTGAGTGAGATAGATGGAGAGAGTGAGAGGGTGAGAGAGTGAGAGAGAGAGAGAGAAAGATGGAGAGTGAGAGAGTGAGAGAGAGAGAGTGAGAGAGAGAGAAAGATGGAGAGTGAGAGAGTGAGAGAGAGAGAGAAAGATGGAGAGAGAGAATGACAGAGAGAGATGGAGAGAGATAGATGGAGAGAGAGATGGTGGGAGAGAGATGGAGAGAGAGACAGAGAGAGAGATGGAGGGAGAGAGGTGGAGAGAGAGACAGAGAGAGAGAGATGGAGGGAGAGAGATGGAGAGAGAGAGATGGAGAGAGAGAGATGGGGAGAGAGACAGAGAGAGACACACACAGACAGACACAGACACAGAGAGAGGGGGGGATGATTCAACAGAAAGAAGACTTACATCAGTTAGACATCTCTTAATTAATTAGCCCCTCTGTAAGTACTCTATGCCAAGATGATAGGATCAAGTACACACATCTACCCCAGGTCTTGCATATCACGTAACAAACCACAACAATTAACCTATTGATATAACCTAACCAGGTCAAATGGCGAGGTCCACAGTGATAAGCATATCTCATGCCATACGCTCAGGACAGCTATCAGCTACTACAGTTCCAGCTAACAGTCGTTAAATAGCTTATAAAACCTCCACAGACTGGACAAAAGAGGAATATTAAGGCTTTCTCAGACACTGTAAACAATCCGTGCAAAGGATTTTGTGTGACTTTTATTTTCATCCTCATATAAAACCATCTGGATACTCCCATCGAATTGTTAAACACACAGATAAGAAAAGGTTCCATTTAACAAGACCGATAAAAATAATGCAGACAGATAAAGACTTTTATGGAAATAATCTTGGCATCGAAATCATTTTAATAACAGTATAATATCTGGAGAGATAACCCACTGAATAGTTTATAGTGAAGAATGCTACCGCTCTAACTTACATCAAACAGGATCAATCAAATTAACTCAGATTCTAGATTTCATTTTCATTTGTTATTTTACCTACATCATATTTTTCATTTTTAAATCAAAAGTCTATTTTTCTAAAATTGACATTGCATATACAGGTCAGTCAAATCAACCCAGATTCCAGATTTCATTTTTATCTGTCATTATATCTACATCATATTTTTCATTTTTAAATCAAAAGTCTATTTTTCTAAAATTGACATTGCATATACAGGTTCAATCAAATCAACCCAGATTCCAGATTTCATTTTTATCTGTCATTATATCTACATCATATTTTTCATTTTTAAATCAAAAGTCCATTTTTCTAAAATTGACATTGCATATACAGGTTCAATCAAATCAACCCAGATTCCAGATTTTATTTTTATCTGTCATTTTACCTACATCATATTTTTCATTTTTAAATCAAAAGTCTATTTTTCTAAAATTGACATTGCATATACAGGTTCAATCAAATCAACCCAGATTCCAGATTTCATTTTTATCTGTCATTATATCTACATCATATTTTTCATTTTTAAATCAAAAGTCCATTTTTCTAAAATTGACATTGCATATACAGGTTCAATCAAATCAACTCAGATTCCAGATTTCATTTTTATCTGTCATTATATCTACATCATATTTTTCATTTTTAAATCAAAAGTCTACTTTTTTAAAAATTGACATTGCATATACAGGTTGCAGTGGCCAGTGAGTAGGCAATGAATAAATGAATGTGAAAGAAGCAGAGATGGAGTAATATTCGGCGTCTAGACCTCTCATGCAAGAAGGACTATCTGTGCGGGAATTACTCCTTCAGGTTTTATTTTTAGCCTCCCGCCTAATCCAAGCTCCTATATCTCCTGGACTAGAGTTATAGAGATTGCTGCCTGCAGCTCAGGTCTGCACAGATTTTCTTGCAATTTTTTTTTTTTTCATTTTTCGTTTTTTTTTTTTTTTTAATAAGAGACTTGCAGCAATCGAACTCACAAAAATGTTTGAATTAATGATACTTATTTTTGCCGATTATTTGGGAATGAAGCAATAAATTCACATGCTATTTGATCGTCGGATAATTAACTTCATCAAAATGCTCTGCCAACAAAAGACTCCAACAATTGAACATGAACATCACTGCCCAGGACTCAAAACACACAAGTGCTGATTAGATACTCCTGCAGACGACATAGGAATAAAGAATAAATTGACATTATCAGGTTGCAACATAACCACTTTCCCCGTTGCAAGTTAATTTGGGAAAAAAGGGCAATGGGGCAAGCTGAACAAGACCCTGACCAAGACCCGCTCTGCGAGTAATGTTTTGGGAAAAGTCCATTCTCACCTTTGTTTAACAGAGTGGCAGGGCAAGTGGAAGTGCCGGCGGGGCAAGTCAACTTTAGGGACAGCTTGCCCTGCTCAGAAATTGATGTTTTTCTCCCCTCTGGTAATTCTGGATGCAGTTACATTTTTTAATTTCATTCAAAATGATGCTGAGCAAAACCCTTATTACCCAGAATACTTCACAGCAATGGGAGTCATATTGGAGCTATGATAGCAAAATAACGCTCATATTTAAGAATAAATAACTCTGTTATATATCTATTGTACAATAAACATAATAATAATAATAATAATAATAATAATAATAATAATAATAATAATAATAATAATAACAATAACAATGATAATAATAATTTAAAAAATAACAATGATAACAATAACAATAATAATAATAACAATAATAAAGATGATGATGATAAAGATAATAATAATAATAATAATAATAATAATAATAATAATAATAATAATAATAATAATAATAATAATAATTATAATAATAATAATATTAATAATAATAATAAAAATAAAAATAATAATAATAATAATAATAATAATATGTGATAAATTAATCCCATATAATATCAACCATATGAGGGCTAAGACCTGCAATAATCGCAGTAGCTGTCAGGCTCAATACATAGTCACCTCCTCGCCACAATGTTGATGGCAGCACAATTCTGTAAGATGCTGCCATCTAGCGGATACTTCTATAACTAAATTCCAACCAGCTTGAACCTACAATAATCTAGCAGTTGGCGGCTCATTTCATAGTCACCTCTCCATCCCAGTGAAGATGGCAGCACAATTCAGTACAGTGCTGCCATCTAGCAGGTATTTCTATAACTAAATTCCTACAATAGGTAGACTCTAAATCCTGGCGGACTTTGCGAATGAGGTCAAGGAAAATTATGATCTTAGACCTGAATCCTAACTCTAACCCTAACCCTACCTAGGTTAGGTTTAGGAGAAGGGGTCGGGTACAGGGTTAGGGTTAAGGCCGCTAGTTTCATGGTTAAGTAACCCTAACCCTAACCCTTGATCTGATTCCTAACCCATAACCTAACCCTAACCCTAGGTAAGGGATTCTAAGATCATAATTTTCCTTGACCTCATTCATAAAGTCTGCCATTATATATTATGGTACAATAATCCAGTTGCTGGCAGGTTCAGTACAGCCACCTGAGACCTCCTCACCGCAATGTAGATGGCATCACAATTCTGTAGCATGCTGCCATCTAGCGGGTACTTCAATAACTAAATTCCAAACAGCTGAAAATATGGTTTGTATATTCAGTTTATACATCTTCATCAGAGATATTTTCTGCAGGCAACATAGGAATGAAGCATAAATTGACAAAATATTCATCCTCATCCTCATCCTCTCTAAAACAAAATTCCAAACCGCTGAAAATATGGTTTATATATCCAGTTCATAGATCTTTAACCAAAATATACCTTCATCTTCATCATATCTCTGATCTTCATTCATACATATTTTTGTAGTTTTCAACAATTTCTTCTGTACAGAGAAGTAACTTGTTACCATGGATATTGAAACCAAAGTCCACCTGAAACAGCTCCTTTTGGCCTTGAAAAAAATAAATTTCTACTTACCAGTACAAAATGTCCAAACAGGTTTGTGGCAAAGATTTGCTTGAGGCCATCGCTGTTGGTTGAGTCTACGATCTGAAGTAAGCCATCTCCAGTAGTGAACATGTGCACGCAGCGCCTAGAAAAATCAATATACTTTCGTAATCAGCTTTGTATAATTTACAGGAGTATAATTTACTTGAGTTAGAAAAAAGTGATAATAAAAATGCTAAATCAAAATAGCAAACATTCAAATGTATTTGCACATAGGCTTGAAAAAAGGGCCTCTGAAGGGCTTTTGCTACTAAAGATTGCTCTGGGCTCCTAGACTTCACTGTTAGGAGCCTGTGGCCACCAGGCTGTTCATCTTTACAGATATCAAAGATGGTGATCATCATGTTTTCACTTTCTTTTATTCTTTTTGAATAATGACAAAGAATCTTGTCTTTGCTAATTAATATTGTAAGGATATTGAGTACAAATAATTCTTAGAACCCTAAAATAATTCTTTAAGCCTCTAGTTTCCTGAGGTTAGGGGCCTGGCTTGCCCCTTATTCAAGAAGTTACAGACGACCCCTGACATCCCAGCTGATTTCTCCAATTCACTGTGTTTTCCTGTGAATCACGGTCTACTCAACCCTTATATTGAATGGGGGCTGATTTCAATAGTGATGGATACCTCTAAAAATAAAACTACATGGTATGGTATTGGTACCAATGAAACAGTTAAGTATTTTTAACATTACTGTTAGCAGTACTTTATAGCATTATCACCTTATAACTTCTGTTGTAAATAGTCTTCTTTAGGATACTGGACAATCCCCAATAAACGATAACTTCACCCTGCCTAGTATCGTTATGAGTACCTTTAAGGAATGAAATGGTATGAAAAGGTACTTTTTGAAACAATATCGGTACCAATGCTTCTTAACAGTATCCAACCCTAGATGTCAATGCAGTCTTTACTTATGATACCACACTTATATTGAAGGAGGAGGGGGGGGGGGGGGGGAGGGGGGT
Source organism: Maea johnstoni (assembly GCA_963942565.1). NCBI lineage: Eukaryota > Metazoa > Annelida > Polychaeta > Spionida > Magelonidae > Maea > Maea johnstoni. The sequence goes on from OZ012696.1 coordinate 29,438,488, forward strand.
GATTACTTACTTTGAAAAGAGCCCCTCCCAGAAGGCACCCCAGTTGACAGTGGGAGACGGCATGATACCTGCATTCAGGTAAAGGTAATCCACGTGCTTGTACCTACGGAAAAAAGAAAAAGGCTTTCAGAAATACTTTTTCAATTCATGATAACAACAAAATATTTTAATTATCTATCAGTTAAGGTTAAGGATACATGTAAGATAACCATATTTCAAAATATCCTCTTCGATATTTTTTAGTAAAATGCACTTCTTATTAAAATACTGTATACCGTGTTAATATTGCGCATATAAAATAATGCGCTCAGCAGATAACTGCCTTTGATGCGCAGTTTAATTAATGTGCATTGATAACCTCTAGCTCAAGCTGTGTGAGGGGGCCAAGGGCATGCAACCTACCCGACTTTTTGGAAAGGTGGTGCAGCTGTATCTAAGCCGGCCAGCCCCCTAGGATTGCCCAATGCTGCCCGTATTATAGGCAAGTGCAATCTTTATTTTGTCACCAGCCACGAACAGTGTTATCTTGGTTGAAATCAGTAACTCTGATTAGTGGTTACCGGCGTGTTTGATCACACTTGGGTGTGCAAGTTGTCCACATTGTAATTGAACTGAGTAACAGCAGAGGCCTTGAAGGGTATTTATGTTGAATGACAAACTATCATATCAGTGTGTTGAACATTCAAGTATTATCCAAGTAATAGTGCGCAGTTTAATAAATGCGGACTCCATAGGTGCGCAAAGTACGCATTAATTAATCTGCCGCAATATTAACACGGTATACAGTAATCTATTAAAATAAAAGTTCATCACTGAAACCTATTATGCCTTTGATATTACCTTCTAGGGAGCACTTGTGAGATGTGATATTATGTATGTGCTCATTCTCTTCAATTTTTACAATTACAGAAATCAATGCAACATCATGATTCATAAATATATTGTTTGTTTGTTCGGTCAGAAAAAGTCACATTCTGAAACCTACATGCATAAAAATCGCTTAACCCATTCACATCTCACAGGTACATATCATCTAACATATACAGGGTTGGACACCTATAAGAATGAAACGGTAGGGTACTGTATCCGTACCAATGTAACAGTACAGTGTTTTAACGGTACTGTAAACAATTATTTTTTCCATTTTTACCTTATAAATGTTGTTGTGAATAGTCATGTTTAAAATCTTGGAAATCACAAATAAATGATTACTCTACAGTGGTTAGTATCTTTAAGAGTAATAATAAGCTGTGAGTATTATTCGGTTAATCAACACATAAAGATAGAGTGTCAAGTCAGGCACATACATTTTCTTTATTTGCTCTGCAGCCATGTAGACAGACTCCAGTTTGCTGATGTCCACCAGTAGGATGGTGATCTTGGCGTTTGGCCGGCCGAGCTTCAGCGCCTTCGCAGCAGCCTCGGCCTTCTGCTTGTTACGGCACGCCAGACAAATATGGAGATTCTCATCCCTCTGGAGCAGTCTCTCAGCGAGAGCGAGACCTATACCCCTGTAACGAAAACAACAGTCAATTTAGCTCATCCCTCTGGAGCAGTCTCTCAGCGAGTGCGAGACCTATACCTCTGTAATGATAAAGCAATTGAAGTTGGGCTGTCAAATGATGTAAAAGGCAAGTATTGAGACAATGGACAACAACAAAAACTAAGCAGTGATAGTTAAATTAGGGTAAAAGACATTTCTGAGAGTAATATTAATCAGTTCTTTGAGCAAATTCCTGTGTGAAAGACTATAGGCCCAGGCCGATAGAAAGTTTAGTCAACACTTCAATAAAAATTAAATGTAAAACCCTGGCTTTTAAACTTTCAAGAGTGCCCATCCAGATACATTAATTGTATCTCTTCCATAACATTCTTGCAGAAACTTACGTCTTTTGAAACACTGTAGTTGTAATTGGTTAAGAGTTTGATACACAGTATTCTTTTCCCTCTATAATTATTTCATGTTTTCATGTTCAATAATTTTCTGTAAACTGACAGAAATGCAGGATGGTAACAAGTGCCTATATATTCTTTTACTTATTATGCGGTTTTTTGGGTGTCAATTAAAATATATTGGGCCAGATCTAAACTTCTTATCTAAAGCTCAGTGGCCTGATGTAAACAAAAGAAAACTGTTCTTTTTTCAATTTCCACCTTTCCCCTTATGAAGGAGAGCTACCAAACATTCCCATCTGACAGGCCATTCCCAACATTGGCCAAAGGCTAGACCCAACTTTTCATTTTACTGATGTTTCTGTTACAACTGAACTGATGACCCAGTGCCATACATTAATAAAAATAGTTGCTTCACTGCGTAATTTTAGTGCAGTGGATTCCTTGCTTGTTAGGGCGAGTTACACTGCAAGACATATCATTCAACAAGATACATGTCTGATGTGTAAATTTGTGCCATGCCAGCAGGTGACAATGGTTCTGTTTGATTATTTTAGAAAGAAGTTCAGCAGTGGTAACTTTTGCAGGGCTCGACATTGGTGCTTGCCCCATTGCCCCGGGCAAGTAGAATTTGTAAATTATAGCTGAGGGGCGAGTGAAAACTGTATCTTGCTTGCCCCACTGGGCAAGTGCGCTGTATGTATTTTGTGTTTACTTTTAAGAACGTGTGCAAGTTTTGTGGTCTGGCATCCAAGCTTGTCCTAGAAAGTATGCTTTCACATGCTAGCATCACTTTCCACTTGGTTTCAAATGAAACATAATAAAACATACACATTTTCAAGGCCATGTGAAAGTTGGAGTAGGGCAAGTGAAAGGAAATCTCACTTGCCTCACCGGGCAAGTCGGCGCAAAAGTTAATGTCGTGCCCTGTTTTGCCATTTTAAATTGGAACGGTGACGTCGGCCACCAAGGACGTAAGGGGCATCTGTTTTGACAGGGTACAGAAGTAAAATGAAAATTCAGCCTGAATGGACAACACAAATTTGGTCTAGCCTAAGGGTGGAACCATCTCTCCCTCCTTCTTAAAACAAAATTGTTAGCTAAATCTTTCATGCCATAAGCCTATTTGTATCCCCTTACAATTTTACAACATAGGTTGTCCTGTAAAGATCGGCTATTGCTTTGGCTCGCGGGCTCACACTATCACTGAGGATCTGCCGAGTGGTCCCCTTTCCCAGATCTTAAGCTAAATGCCACCTGATCTAGGATGTTACCACTAACTGCTGATCTCTACATCATTACCAATAATGTGCTCATGAGGCATGCTGGAGGTTCGCGCGTGGGTGATTTCTTGACCTATTGACCCCCCCCCCTCCACACACACACACATACATATATTGCATCTGTGTGTCTTCCACCCAAGTATTGGATTAAGCGGCATTCATGAAGCTATCAATTGCACCGGGTGAGTTACTTCATTTTTGTGTTTATTTTTACATTGCATCAATGCGGCTTCACTAGTCAACGCAACTTACATATGAATGGATATGTTGGGATGACCAAGATATCCATAATCGGCAAGGATTTCTTGCAGGTTCAATGATTCGGGCGGTATCTACGACAGCCCTATATGATACTGAATTTTTGATAGGATCCTTTATCCCATTCAATACCGATTTTTGGTATAGTACCAGTACAAATCCCTACATTCTGTCACAGAATACCTGGCTTCCAAGAGAATGCAGGTACAAGTGAGTTACTTTACTGTGCACATTTCATTCATAGCTCCCGTAGTGAGCACTTACGGTATAGGATGTCAACAATGCCATTGTCAATGGAAGTATATACTAAGGCCAATAAAACGGTGTCCTCACTTCCGTCCACACTTCTGTCTGTTCGTCTCTGTCTCGTTCGCTCGATAACCTCGCGAGAGATGAGCATAAATTTTTGCTTTAAGAGCACATTTTGCCGCCAGATCTTTTCATGTTTTAAATATTGCTTAATCAATAAATAAATATGGATTGTTTCCATCAAATTGTATTTGAACAACGTTTGGACGGCCGAAGATCAGAAAACAAAAGGCGTTCTCTATCGGCGGAATGTGGCACTAGAATGACGTCATGGTACGAAGGAAGTCCGCCACGTGCAATGACGTCATGCAAAAAGCGATCACGACGCCATCTACAGTGATATGTCAACACTAGCGCCATCGATATTTCCAGTCAATCGCTACCCGTACTGTGTGGTCGTTGCACAAATATAAAGCTCATATCAAGGAGGTTCACAAGTAAAGAATCACGTCACGTATATAAATGCGTAACTTTGTGCATATCATCGAGCTGCGTGAGCATTTAAAGCTTTGCTTTCTCGTCATATTATTTCACCTGGTTCACAGTTCTTAGATATTGCGACAAATCTGACAGTGTCAGTGACAGTTTCATACACAAGTACATTTATTTTATTTTTTATTTCACCGCTTTCATTTTGTTGGCTATATAGACAAATGATTAGTTTCCTTTGAGGCAAAGGGCGATACGGCCCATAAGTCACAGGTACGATCACTCGAGTGACTCTGAACTTTGATGTTGACACATGACATGATACATTGTAGCAATAGGATGATGCATGTCAAAAGCCAAGTCAAGATTTGCTCTTGAACACAAGCTGTGAACCACAAACATGGGCCTTGACAGCTTCTCTGCCACCAGAAATAGCGCTTATTTTTATTCTGAACGAGGTGAATTGGCTTCATGTCAATGCCTGCGAATTTTGCACTTCTGAATCTGGCTATGAAAGATGTAAACACAAAACTTACGTGTTGGCTCCGGTGACAATCGCAACCTTCGACGCCATTTTCGATCATCCGATGGCTGCGGGACTACCATCGCATGTTTCGTTTGTTTTTGTGAATATAAAGTGATGTAAATACGACAAAATATTATAAAATATGAATATTCATAATTATTACATAATTAAATTTCTAAAGTCATATTTTTAAAAATACTATATGGTGTTTTCAAGACATTAGTTGCGGATGTTTCACTTCCGGGTTAATACTAAATAGGTCAGAAGGTTAAGAAGTACCTCAGTGCCGCATCTGCACAGGTAAGTCATCTTTAAAGTTTGATAACAGTTCCTAAAGATAACTTCGTTCTGATGCAATGAGTTCTAGGATAGTTTTTGCTGTTAGGTGGGAAAAGTGATTTTTTTAAATTCTGAAATTGATCAATTAAAAGGTGTTTTTTTCTGAATGAGTGAATCACTGAATGCCAATGGCTTCTCATGTGATACACACTATTCACATTGTTATGGTCAGGTTTGATGTACACAAATGGAATATTTTTCACATTGTGGTAAAGGAGATTAATGTTCCACATATATGTATATATATATCAAATCTGATTTTTTTTAAAAATTCCACTGTGATAGATAAAGTCATTGATTGGTTTTACTATGGGTTCACCTTTTGTGGCTGGACTAGCTGGCTGGACAATAAATTGATATGATCATATGGTTGACATGGCCCAGACACTAAATCATTTGAACTGAAATGCCCTCTTGTTGGTGGCTATTCTTAAAGTTCTCGTCAACACCGGTCAAGTCTCGGTCAGACAGTCGCTCGATCAGAGAAATAATTTATGTTGCAGTCACATGTTTACATAAAGAGGAGTCACAAGGGTCTGACTGACAATCAAAGGAACATGGGCTCTGTTATGATATATACTATGCATCTAGTGCTATAAGATTAGTTCTTAAGTTCGCCACTAGATGTCCTCGCTTGTATGTAAACAGACCCTGCATTCCTTAGCGCAATAAAAGGGGCCCGGCCTCTTGACTACCGCCATGGCTGCAATCTACATGCCGTGTTCTAGTTGTCTATCATCAAACAGTATTATACATACTATATAAACAAACATGGTGTCAGATTAAGTGAAATCTGAATGAAAGGATCACCTAGAACCCCTACAGAGCATTTATTGGATAATCACACCCCACAAAAAGTGGATGATATTGGATTTATCTAGGATCACATGGAATGCACATGTTGACAGGATACACTAGACAAAGAAAACTGTGAGTAGAGAACTTTTTTCAAGTTTTTCCTGAGGAAACAGAGAAAATGGCGGCCTACCAAATACCTCCCCCACCAGCTATGAACTGTAAAGGTGATGTTTGCACAAATTGGAAAAGTTTTAAGCAAGCATGGGATTTTTACTGTCAAGCTACTGAGCTTACAATGAAGCCAGAAATTGTTAAGGTAGGAGCACTCTGCTCAGTCATGGGCCCGGATTGTAGAAATATCATGATGCATCTCGCTACATTGAGTGAAGAAGACAGAAGAGACTCAGCTCAGATACTAGGAAAATTGGGACAGCACTTCACCCCTCAGAAAAATGTGCTTTTTGAGAGATTTCGTTTCAATAGTGCCAGTCAAACTGAAACTGAAACAGTGGATCAGTATGTGATGAGGCTCAGACAACTCTCAGAGTCCTGTGAGTTTGAAGCATTACGCGAAGGACTTATCAGAGACAGAATTGTGATGGGAACAACTGATATCTCAACAAGAGATCGCCTATTGAAAGAAAGGCCCGTCCCTGACCTAAATAAATGCATTGACTTCCTGAGAGCCAGTGAAATCTCAAGAGTTCACAAAAGTCAACTAAACATAGACATTGACAACGATGCGTCAGGAAGCGTACATGCAGCTTTGAAATACAAGCCCAAATCAAGCCAGAAATCAGGAAAAAAGTCAAGTAAAGAGAAAACCTCAGTTCTATCAAAATGCAAGTTCTGTGGAAATAGCCACGTGAGAGACAGGGAAGAATGCCCTGCATTTGGCAAGACCTGCAAAAAATGTGGAATTGATAACCATTTTGCGACAGTCTGCCGATCCTCGAATTATCAGAATAGAGCAAGGAAAGTGCATCAAGCAGATGTAGAGCTCTCCGATAGTGATTCGGAAGATTCAATCTACGCATGTCACCGAATTGGATCAGTCGCTAAAACCAAAAAATCCAAATTCATGACAAAAATGACATTCAAGACTACATATCCAGCTGATGTTACAGTCCAGCTAGATTCAGGAGCGACATGCAGTGCCATGTCAATGGGAAACCTGCAAGATATACTGCAGTCAGGAAAAGTTAAATTGGATCCCCCAAATGGCCGTGTCAAGCTCTATGATGGAAGAGTGGTAACACCACTAGGCCAGTACACTTTCGATGTAAAAATAGGAGGTGGAACATTGAACAGCATAACATTTGACATACTTGAAAATGCACCCTGGCCAATTATAGATGGAAACACATGCATTAAAAATGGATGGCTATCAATGAATGTGGAAAAAGCAGTGAATGCAGTAGAGGCAGAAAATGAACCTCTCAGCCAGTCCAAGATCCTCAACGACTACAAAGAAGTCTTCACAGGTTTAGGATGTTTACCTGGGGAGTATCACATTGAAATTGACCCCAGTGTGAAACCTGTCCAGCATGCACCACGTAGAGTGCCAGTACCATTGAGGGCAAAATTCAAGGCAAAAATCACCGAAATGGAGAAGAAAGGTGTCATCGCCAGGGTTACTGAGCCAACAGACTGGATATCAAGCGCAGTAACTGTGCAGAAAAATGATAAACTGCGTATATGCATTGACCCCAAGGACCTTAATGAAGCCATTAAGCGGCCAAAATATCAAATGCCAACAGTAGATGAGGTGCTTCCGAAATTAGCACAGGCTAAGGTGTTCACGGTGCTCGACGCCAAGGATGGTTTCTTTCAAGTCAAGTTAGATGACGAGAGCTCCTACCTCACCACATTTTGGACACCATTTGGCAGATACAGATATTTACGATGTCCATTTGGAATCAGCTCTGCACCTGAAGAGTACCAACGCAGACAAAAAGAGGTGCTCGAGGGTCTAGAAGGAGTTGATGTCATAGCAGATGACATAATCTGTTTCGGATCTGGCGACAGCAAACAAGAAGCCGAGAAAGATCACGACAAGAATCTAATCGCCCTCCTCAACAGAGCCAAAGAGGTGAACCTAAAGTTCAACAAAGAAAAGATAAAATTCAAGCTTCAAGAAGTACGCTACATGGGACACTTACTCACCGAAAATGGAGTAAGAGCCGACCCAGCCAAGATAGAGGCAATAACGGATATGCCAAGACCAGAGGATGCCAAAGCAGTTCAGCGACTACTGGGCTGTGTGAACTACTTATCAAGATACCTGCCGAAGCTCGCGGAAGTATCTGCACCACTGAGACGCCTAACAGAGAAAGATGCTGAGTGGTTCTGGGAATCCCAACAAGAGGGAGCCTACCAAACCATTCTCAAACTTATGGCATCTACACCAGTTCTGCGATACTATGACATGACACAGGAGGTCACTCTCCAGAATGATGCCTCCGAAAGCGGGCTTGGAGCAGTTCTATTACAGAATGGTCAACCTGTAACTTTTGCCTCGAAGGCCCTAACTAAAACAGAGCAAGGATATGCACAGATTGAAAAAGAATGTCTTGCGATTGTATTCGCATGTGAGCGATTTGATCAGTACCTGCATGGGAGAGACCTGATCACGGTACAAACAGATCACAAGCCGCTGGTTCCGATTTTCAAGAAATCAATTCACAATGCTCCAAAACGACTCCAGCGTATGCTATTGCGACTCCAGAAATACAACCTGAAGATAGAATACCTGCCTGGACCACAAATGTACATAGCTGATATGCTATCCAGAGCATATCTCACTGGCCGAAGCAAAGATGAAATACCAGCTTGCCATATATTCCAGGTGGAGAAAGAAGAAGCACTATTTAGTGATATAGCAAGTGTAAAACAGCTTCAATTCATAAATGTGTCAACAGGAACACACTCGCAGATACAGAAAACCACTGCCGCTGACCCAGTACTGCAAACATTAGCAACCGCTATTCTTACTGGGTGGCCTGATGTGAAAGAAAATGTTCCAAACAGTATCAGGCAGTACTGGAACATGAGAGATGAACTAACAGTTCAAGATGGAGTTATCTACAAGGGTATGAAAGTAGTAATACCCACAGTGATGAGAAAACAAATGATCGCCAAATCTCATACCAGCCACCTTGGCATCCATGCATGTGTTCGCAGAGCAAAAGATGTACTATACTGGCCGGGTATGACAGCTGAAATCACTGAGTTGGTAAGGATGTGCGCCGTTTGCAGCGAGTTTTTGGATAAACAGCAGAAAGAACCTCTGATGACGCACAAAATTCCAACCCTCCCTTGGTCGAAAGTGGGCCAAGATTTATTCACGCTGAATGGCAGGGACTATCTAGTAACCGTGGATTACTATAGTGATTACTTTGAGATCGTCAAACTAAATGACACCACTGCTAGAAGTGTCATTAAAGCCACGAAGGATCACTTCGCATGCCACGGGATAGCTGACATGGTGACTGATAATGGTCCCCAGTACACAAGCCAGGAATTTCAACAATTCAAAAGTGAATGGAATTTCAACCACACCACCAGCTCCCCGTATCACAGTCAGAGCAATGGAAAGGCTGAATCGGCAGTTAAAATTGCCAAGAAATTAGTGAAAAAATGCAAACGTGACGATACAGATCTCCAGATGGCGCTACTAGAATGGAGGAACACCCCAGACATAAATGGGCTAAGCCCAGTGCAAAAGTTGATGTCTAGAAGGACAAAAACAACAATGCCTACAGCAGAAGCTCTACTCAAACCACTTACAGCTGAAGGAGTAGATGATAACATCAAACTCCGCAGGCAATTAACCAAACGCCACTATGACCAACATACCAAACCGTTGCCAGAATTGGACATTGGAGATTCAGTAAAACTTCAACCACTGAGACCTAAAGAGCCATGGTCAAATGGCTCATGCCTAGGTAAAGTAGGACCCAGATCCTATCTTATTCGCACCGAGGATGGTAAACTTTGTCGCCGAAATCGTAAATTCTTACGAACAACCAACAGCATCCCTGATACAACACAAGAAGGCATAGAAACACCTATGCCGACTATACAAGTCAATGGATCACCAAAACAAGCAGATCCTGGAGCAACTTCGGCAGAAAACATCGAGATATTGCCACCTACACCAAAGAGAAGTGCGACGCCACCTAAGGTGCCAATATCATCTGGTCAATATATCACCAGGTCTGGAAGAACAGTGAAACCCACTGTAAAACCAGATGTGTAATATGCCATAATGATGAAGGGTGTACGACGTGCTCTGCCCTAAATCATCATAGGATTACCCATATCCTGTGCCATCATCCGATAAAGAGGTGTTAAGGGTGTACGACATGCTCTGCCCGCAAACAACAAATGTGTATAATAAATTCAAGTGACGATTTAAGTACCAAGTTAAAATATGTACCACATCATAAACAATTTAATAAGACAGAGAGAAAGCAAGAACTATATACTGTGTATTAAGATGAACAATTAGCATGGGCATCGATAGCAACGTAGTTATGAAAGTAATGCAAGGACTCATACAGTGACATTAAGAGCTACCTAGTCATCACTGAAAGTGTCATACCAATAGGAACTATTAGAGTTAACTAGTAGAATACAATCTAGTCAGAGAGTAATGATAAAGGATAATAACGGATATAAACAATTTGATAAAGAGGGAGATGTTATGATATATACTATGCATCTAGTGCTATAAGATTAGTTCTTAAGTTCGCCACTAGATGTCCTCGCTTGTATGTAAACAGACCCTGCATTCCTTAGCGCAATAAAAGGGGCCCGGCCTCTTGACTACCGCCATGGCTGCAATCTACATGCCGTGTTCTAGTTGTCTATCATCAAACAGTATTATACATACTATATAAACAAACAGGCTCAATTAGACTGGGTTCCTAGTCTCTAAAAAGTTGACATTCCCTTCTGTGCTGACCAAGCAGTGTCAGTGTGGTGTAGTACCAGGTATGGTAGATAGATGTCACCACCTGATCCTCAGATCTCTATAGGTGTCTTATTCAAACTGAATCCTGGTGAGATAAGTGTAAACTAAATTGACAAGGACTGTGGCCACCTAGAATATTTGGTGCTTGGTAACAGAAAAAACATAGCAGAAAAATACATATGACAGCCTAGAACTCTAGGCTAGCTAGGGCTCAATGGGTGAGAATTCCATCCTGCTCTGCAGTGGTTTGTTCTAAGGCAAGACAGCTCCACAGCCATCAGATGGGCACTAATGGTATGGCTATCTCAGGGAGAGGAGAGCCACTCTCCTTGCATTCAAAAGATACTATGTGGTTTTTGTCGATATATATATATATATAATGATATATATATATATATATATATATATATATATATATATATATATATATATATATATAATATATATATATATATATATATATATATATATAAATATATATGTATATATGTATATATATATATATATATATATATATAAATATATATATATATAAATATATATGTATATATATATATATATGTATATATATATATATATATATATATTAAAATATATATATTGTTATTTATATATTGTTATATATAACTGTTGACATTGCAATTTTGATTTTTCCTTTTTTAGGCATATCTAGGCATATTCAGGTGGTACTAGCTTATACGTAACATCATGCAAGAGGTAGAGATACGACCAGCATGTAAGTAGACCTTTCTCTATATCATTTCTATGAATCAGGGTCTTTAAGCCAGGATTTTGAAAATGTCTGTCCAAAACAGCAATTTTCCTCAATTTCTGCCCGTCCAGATTTGGCTACTTTTCTACTTCAAATCCTTATACCAACAACATTGAAATGCATATTGTGTCAAAAAGGGCAATTTATGCTTCAGCTATGTGTCCAGAGGATGGTTTGTTAGGAAAATAATTTAGCTAAATGCCCTTAAAAAGACAAAATTAAAAAATTCTTCATAGAAATTTTTGCCGGACCTAAAAGGACCTTGATTTTTTTTGGAAACTGCCTGTCCAAAAGACGGGTAGAACGGGTCCTGGCTAAGTCCCTGCAGTATGAATGCATCATGACTCTTAGGACTGAGGTCTCCTGGACATGTGATACTTAACGTGTGATACTTTAAGGCCTAAAAAAAAGTTGTTTGTTTCCTGCAACCCTACCCTAACAAGCTTTTATTCAAAAAAAAAAACCTACCCTAAAGTTTTTTAGGCCCTCCCAACTCCCAATCAACGTAAAACATGCATAAAACACACATTTTTGACCAAAAAAATAATGCAAAAAATCTTTTTTTATCGACCTACCTACCCTATCTTTTTGGACCGTTATGTACAGGAAACAAACAATTTCTTTTTTTAGGCCTTAAGAAAATAACTTATGCATTAAGCACAATTTTTCAAAAGATTGAAGAACTTCAGTCAGGTTCTTGATCAGCATTTTTTCTTCAAATATTTCTGGTATATGTATATATACTGTATTCAGCCGATTAAGCGCAAGTAGTTGTCTTAAATAAGCGCACCCCCTCAATTTTTAGCCGATTTTGGGGGACCAGCAAGTGCCAAAGATTGTCTCCTCATTAAATTTCTACTGTTTTAGAAGAACGAGAAGGTTTATAGATTCGACCGTAACTGCCATCTATCGGCCGTTTCTTGTTGCGGTACGTAACACCACGATTGGCACTCATTGGGGGGTGCGGTTATACAAATGTTTGACAAAACCCTTGCTACAGAAAAAAATTCCAAATTGCACCTGCACGGTGCGCTTAATCGGGCGAATATGGTATATTATATATATATATATATATATATATATATATATATATATATATATATATATATATATATATATATATATATATATATATATATATTAATATATATACAAACAACCCCAATATTTTCATTCAGTCATTAGAATAAAATTACAGCTATCAGATTTCTCCTCTGCACCAGCCTGCCTGCAGGGCACTTGATAATAATATGATCCAACAAGGTTGAACTAGACCAGTGAGAGCTCTAGCTGTCAGGTCCAGAAAATCATTCCTGATCAATGAACCTTTGATACCTTGACTTAGTACATATGTACATTATATTGATCTGTTGGTAAATGCATGGTTATCTTTTGTTATAGAACACACATTTGATGCTTAAAATCCTGCTCTGAAGTATGTCACAATTGTCTGTTACATTAATATTGCCCTCTGCACTGAGTCTGCAGTCATGGCAACCAACTGTTGCCGTGGTAATCATGTTGCCTGCCCCAACCAGCATGACAGTTGACCTGTGTGTTGTTGTTTCTGATGAGATGTTTTCAACCTTCAAAATGCCAATATTCTGAGGTTTGTTTTGTGTTTTCTTGATACTGATGTGGTATTTTTTCTTGTTTGAGAGCGTTATAAATGATTATTTTAGCTTTGAGGATCAGCAAGCTGAATATTAAAAGCTGACAATTTGGCAGTCATTTAGTTCTTTCATTGCTAGGTGTCACCTTTTGCGATTATTATTGTTTGCCAATTTTGTAACCAATAAATCAGTAAAAGAGAGGCAACCAATATTTTAATCGATGATCGGCTCAACATTTAATATATATATATATATATAAATATATATATATATATATATATATATAGTATATATATATATATATATATATATATATATATATAATGTATATATATATATATATATATATATATATATATATATATATATAAATATATATATATATAATGTATATATATATATAATGTATATATATATATGGTCTAACAAGGTACTAGTCCACTGAGGGCTCTAGCTGTCAGCTCCAGAAAATCATTCCTGATCGATGAACCTATAGATGATGACTTAGTATGTACATTATATTGTTCTGCTGATAAATGGTCATCTTTATTATAAAACATACATTTGATGCTAAAATTCTGCTCTGAAGTACCGGTATGTCATAATTGTCTTTTAGATTGCCCTCTGCAGTCATGGCAACCAACTGTTGCCGTGGTAATCATGTTGCCTGCCCTACCCAGCATGACAGTTGACCTGATTGTTGTTGTTCTGATGAGATGTTTTCAATGGAAAGGAGTCATGTACTAGGATAAACTTCAAAATGCACATATTCTGAGTTTTGTTTAGTGTGTTCTTAATGCTGATTTTGATCCTCTCTAAACATGCTGGTGCTGCTAATTATAAGCTGGCCTTTTTTATATTTTTCCAAAAAAAAAAGAAATATTTATAGAAGTTATATTTCATATATTTGTATGTGGCTTTTTGTATTAATGGAAAATATTATTCATAGAAGTTTTTTTCATTCTCAAGTTCATTAAGCTATAGTTGTTGTATATTTCAGTAGTAAGGGAATATGTTCAATCACTGTACATGATATGACATAACAATGATCAGCATAAACCTGTTAGTCAGTTGACCTGTTTGTTCTTGTTGTTTTTCATGAGCCAAGTTTTGATAACCTTCAAAATGCTCATATTCTGACGTTTGTGTGGTGTGTTCTTGACACTGACGTGCTTCCTCAATAAACATGCTGGTGCACATGCTGGTGCTGCTTTGTATTATAAAAAACAAGAAGTATTTATAGAAGTTTTATTCATTCTACAGTTCATTAGGTTATATTTGCTGTATATTTCAATGGTATTGGAGTATGTGTGTCCATGACATAACACAACAACAATCATCATAAACAAGCCTGTGTTAAACTAACCTGTGGACATATTTATAGAAGTTTTATTCATTCTACATTTCATTAAGTTATATTTGTTATATATTCCAATGGAATGCTAATGGGAATGTGTCCGTGATATAACGTTCAATGATCAGCATAATAACTATAAGCCGGGGTTAAACTAACCTGTGGACCTGATGCACTGAGGCTATTCTTCTCTACCTTCATTCTTTCTTTCTCTTTTCTTCTTTTTTCTTTCTCTTTCCTTCTTCCTTTTTTCTTTTTTCTTTCTTCTTTATTTTCATTATTTCTTTTCTTTTTTCTTTCTTTCTTTTTCTTGGACTTCCTTTCCTCCCTTCTTTCTTTTTTTCTTTCTTTTTTTCTCTTTTTCATTTCTTTCCTTCATGCATTCCTCCCTTATGTTCTTTTTTCTTTTATCTTCATTCTGTCCATCTTTCATGACAAGACTACCACAGAAAGAAAAATATGTTCACAAATTAACAAATGAAAATGATAAAAGCTTAGAAAACTGAGGCACCAAACAAATTTTGGCTTTGACAAGATATTTCAGTAAGATATAACCAATTATTGACTGTTCTATTGAATTCATAAGCATTTTGCAGCCTTGACTGGCAAATAGAAGAGCATAGTCTTAGCCAGCAGGGTGGCTGGGCATCATTTGGACACACAAACCCTCAAAAAATCACCCTTCAGGACACCCAAATTGTCTTGTGAGGAATTTCTATAGTATACTATTGAATATTTTTTCACTAACAATTGCCAACATTTGGCACCCAGTTTCTTAATCATGGCTAAGATCTTAGTGGAGTACATGCCTGCAGAGCATGGTCTTTTATAGCCAGCAGGGCGTCTGGGTGTCTTTTTGGACACCCGTCTGGGTGTCTTTTTGGACACCCAAACCCTTACAAAGCACCCCTCAGGACACCCAATTTATTTGCAAGGAATTTCTCAAAATGTCAATCTCAAGCATGTCTAATTGATTTTTTTCATCTCCATATATTTCCCATGACTCTGTATAAGAATATCGTGCCTTATTTTCATAAATCTATACATGTTTATGGTTGAAATCTGAGTATATTGTGGTCCCCCTTAACAATTTGGATGCCCAAAAATATTACAATTGCCAATTTTGGGCACCCAGTTTCTATATCCTGGCTAAGACACTGCTGCAGAGTGTGTTTATTGAATATGGTTATATTTGAACACTAGCCATGATATTCACATAAAAGCCAGCGGTCGCACTTACACAGGAGCTCCAATGTGACCTAGTGCATGCATGGTCACATTACCTGGCTCCCAAGCGTGAGTTCACAGGTTTGAGTCTCTGCTGGATCTCCATGAGCAGGTTGGCTTGGTCGCTATATAAATGTGTGGTGTTGTTGAGAGCTGTCTATAGTGCTTCTGCAACTGAAAGACCCCTTGGAACTATTCGTGAAGAGAAGGGAATTACTTCCCGGTTAGGGCTGCACACCGGAAACCGGTTGCAGACCGAAACCGATCATTAAGCTGCCTAATGATAATGATAACCGTCCCAAAATAAACCGGTTTGAAAAACCGATAAAGCAGCTATGAGGAAACTGCTTAGCTTACTGTTGACATCGCTCCGAGCACTTCCTAAGCCGCAATTCAATGAAACAACGGCTCGCCATTGGCATCAATACTTTCGTATTTAATTCTTAATGGATAATTCGTTCAAATTTAATATTCTATGGCAAAATAAAACTCATAATAATCAAATATACGATTCTGTTTTATTCAAAGAATTTGAAATCATATTTCATGGAAAAAAAAAACAGGTTTTGAATACGAAAGTTTAGCTATTTTTCAGAAGTTCGTCCCACGCGGTATCGTTAAAAAACCGTTCAGAAAC
>OZ012696.1:29457403-29492941 GCA_963942565.1 Maea johnstoni
TACTGCTGGTATTCAAGGCGCTCAACGGACTTGCACCTAAGTACATCAAGGAGCTGCTCGTGCCTTATAACCCCAGACGCCATCTACGATCAGAAGCTAAGGGCCTTCTGGATGAGCCTCGGACTAGACTCAAATTTGGAGATCGCGCTTTCTCCATTAGTGCACCGAGATTATGGAATGCGCTTTCACAACACCTGAAGGATTCTACATCGTGTCAGGCCTTCAAGAAGTGTCTCAAAACACACCTTTTCAGGCTCGCCCATTGAGGCGTTGTTGACTATGACTCAAACTATGACAATGTGCAGCGCTTTTGAACATTTTATGAATGGAAAAGGCGCTATATAAATTCCAATTATTATTATTATTATTATAAGTACAGGAAGCCATATCAAGACCACTCGGACAGCACTCGACTTAGATCTATGTTTTGGATGAAAAACAAAGCTGATAAGCATGTACGTGGCCTAGAAGATATGGCTCCCAATCCTGAGTGCTTCCGTTTTGGGCATGGACCAAAGAATGTTAAAAGAAATAGCTAGAAAAGCACTCGCCAATTTGGATGTTGACATGGCTTCACAGGCCCTGGGTCAGACTGAAATTGCCGCGAAACCAGTTGCGCATGCCTGGATTCCATTCAACATCCTGCCAGCCTCTTTCTGAAAAAATCACGTCACCAATACTTTCCCAGTCTTCACCACGTAACTCGAGGCGCACACACTCTAGGTACTAGCATGCTGTGCCTATGGGGTTGCGGATCAAGGGGATGTATCTCTCTGACGTGGACAGAGCCCAGGGAGTCTTACACCACCTTGTGAGATAAATATGAACTAACAGGACCACCCTGGCCATTCTGATGTACCACTCAGTGCCTGGTTAAGGAAAAACTGTTTAAATATAAGGAGTGCACTTATTTGGGGTCTGTGTGCTTTATCAGAGAATAGGCTATGTGAATGACAGCCTAAGATCTAGGCTAGCTTTAAAGGGGCACTAAACTCATTATGATTTTGCTTTTATCAGCTATTGCTGTCCATTCACCTTAGCCAAAAGCTGGAAACTGAGAGTGAAACTGAGAGAAGAAACCCATAGTTTATGCACTGTGTGCATACAAGCTATTCCTGTCGTGCCCAGGAATCAATCCTGTGACAGGATGGGTGAGATATGGCTGCCCACAGAGAAGAGATGGGGCTACTGGAATACACACTTTCCTGCCCCTTGGGACCCTACTTGGAGTTGGATTGAGTCTTTATGATTGATGGCTTAGAAAATGTATTACCTTTCATATAGGCTGGCATGTATTTCAGGGTTTTTGTGTCCCTTTAATAGATTGACTGCAGAAACACATGGTAATCAAAGCCCTATAGACCCACCCAACTCAGTGTGACATCACTAGGAGACAGATGAATGAGGGCTCTTGTGATTTACACTATAGGGGAGGTTGCTTATGCACATGTGCAGAATGCACCTCTTGATTGGTTCTAGATAGTCAACACCTGATAGTCAACACCCAGCAGCATCGAGGCTGTTGAGCGAGATCTGCTGGTTGCATACCCGGTGGTGGACATTCGTGGTTCTGAATTAATCCTCAAGGGGGACACACTTGAGCTGTCTTTTGAACACTGCAACTCATGAAAGCTGTGCTGCCATCTATAGTTTTAGAGAGACATCAAACCTACTTAACACTCACTTTATACAACGATGAGAACATTATACCTAACTCAGTCTGAGAACAGGTTAAAGCACTTTGCAATGCTTGATACTTTCTCAGTCAGAGACATGTATTGTATTGTATGTGTGTACCTAGTGAGACAAACACTAATTGACTTGACCACACCTAGCTTAGATGAAGAAAATAATGGATATGTAGTGAGAGACCAATTACCATATGCACTATATAATAGTGAATGGCTGGACTCATGCCAGGGGTCATTGATCTGGCATCAGCGTGATGTTGTGTGGTAACAAGGACCAATCAGGGCTCTCATATCATTTGCATTACAGAGAAGCCTGATTGCCAGCATCAACTGAGCATGCCTGTGCTGTGCACACATTTCTGGCTATGAGTTGACACTGGTTGAGGCTAGCCTGTTCAGGTTGACCAGCTGGTTTCATATCCACTTGTTTTATTTATCTAAGACCACACTGACACCTTGACCACTTGGTGTCAAGTATGAAAAAAGGCACTTTAAGACAAACAAAATACATTTGACAGCCTAAATTTTGCGCACGACAAACGTTGACTCATATGGAACCATCAGAGCGTGAAAAGGTCGTTCAGGAAAATCAGGTCCCCAATATGCCCAAAATAGCACTGGTCGGCTAGTCTATTTCTGGATTAGCACTGACTGGTTTCAGAGCATGTCGATCGCCTCAGTGAGTGTGTGAAGGGATACAGTTGTATTTGCTTTACCTGTTGTACATAGCTTTAATTCCTTAAAGGCATTGTGTATGGAACACATTTACCTTGCAAGAGAGTCAACCATTAATATGTAAGTACATGTGAAAAATCTTCTTTCAGTTTCTGCAGAAACTTTGTGGCAGTACTTTAAGTACTCCTGTGCACCTGCTGAGGTCAAAACCAGCTAATTGTTTTGGTGGTGGCATTCTAGCTTTAAGGGATCCTCAGAAAATATTTAAAGACAAGATGTCAATCAGATTTGACAGGCTAGCTGTGCCATAGAGGTACTCTAGTGACCTAATTTCTCTCCCATTTAGCATATACAGCATATACACACTCACACTTCCACCAATACCTCTCCCTGTCGTTTAACTTGTCTTTCTTACCATGAAAGAAAAGACATATATCCTAGGTTATGTTATGTCATCTCTGATGAAATTTAATACAGCAACCAAAATTATAGAGGAATAATGTCAGAAACATTTAATTGTTTTCTTGGTGATACCCCGATTTGTACCTTTAGCTTGTGACTGTATGTTTCCCCTAGAGCTGCCCTGGGGCTGTGCACCCATCCATGCCTAAATTTGGGGTTGGGATCAGTTTGGGTTTCATAGGGTAGTCCCAGCAATATACCCGACTAACAAAAACACTATATTTTGCATATTACTACAGTAATCATGATAAAACTAATAACATATGCACTCATTACTCACCATGACTACAATTTTAATAGATTCAATTAACTGTAGAGGGATTAGGGATAAGATTAAAAGGGCTGATATTTTACTTAAAGCTAGGGAAGAACACATAAATATATTATGTTTACAGGAAACTCATATGAAACCAGAGGACACAGAAACTATTAAGAAAGACTGGAACATAGATTTCATACTATCAGGAGAAACTCAAAATTCGGGTGGAGTCCTTATAGCTATAGACAACAATTTTGAACATATTAAACATAAGATAACAATAGATGAACAAGGTCGGTACATTATCCTAGATATGGAGATTGTAGGTGTGGCCAGATTTCTGTTGACTAATATATATGCTCCAAATGAAGATAATCCGAATTTTTTTTCAAACCTTTTTGCACTAATAGAAGAGTCAGACACTAAAAATTTAGTTATAGTGGGGGACTGGAATTTAGTTTTAGATTTTGACAAGGACACACACAACTACAAGAAACACAATAACTTCAAATCAGTAAAACTAGTGAGACAGTATATAGAAAAATTGGACCTTATTGACATATGGAGAATAACACATGAAGAGACTAGACAATTTACCTGGAGACAAAACTTTTATAAAAAATTAGCCAGGTTGGATTTCTTCTTGATTTCTGAAAACTTAATGGAAATTTATGCTAACTCAAAAATCAAAAACTCTTACAAATCAGATCATTGTCCAATTCAGCTTGAACTATATACAAGTAAGAATAAAAAAGGGAAAGGTATTTGGAAAATAAATAACTCCTTACTAATGGACGAGACTTTGACAAAATTAATAAATGAGGAAATAAGATTAGCTGTCAGTGTATACGCCTGTACTCCATACAATCCTGAGTTTATTCAAAATTATACAACAGTGGACATTGACATGATGATTGACATAGACACATTTTGGGAAGTCCTACAGGCACAATTAAGAGGAATTATAATTGGCTATGCGTCAAAAAAGAAAAAGAAACAAGAAAATAGGGAAAGACATTTGAACACAGAGATAGAAAAATTAACAAATGAACTACCAATTCACATGGATGACAATAACTGGTTGGAAAATTTAAGAATTAAACAAGAAGAACTGGAAGACCTGAGAGAGTATAAACTAAGAGGAGCCCTCATTAGAGCAAGATGGCAACAAATATCAGAAGGAGAGAAACCAACTAAATATTTTTTAAATTTAGAAAACAGAAACTTCATCTCTAAGCATTTAAGAGAAATAAAAAGGGATAAAAAAGTAATCACAAATCCAAAAGAAATACTAAATGAGATGAAGAATTTTTATGAAACATTATATAGTAAAAAATGTACGACTAACATTAATGACACTTCATATGCCAATATACAAAATCAACTACCAAAACTAACTGAACTAGAAAAAAATGATATCAGTAAAGAAATAAGTATAGAAAATCTTAGACATATCGTTTTCAAAAGTAAGAATAATAAAAGTCCTGGTCCTGATGGTTTTTCAAATGAATTTTTTAAAATTTTCTGGCTTCAAATCAAAACACTCTTACTGAAATTAATGAACTTTTACCGGACAGAAAAACTTTTAAATAAAGCACAAACTAGTGGGATAATAACTTGTATTCCGAAAGGGGGAAAAACACGTAGTGATCTTAAAAACTGGCGTCCTATTACCCTTCTTAATTCAATTTATAAATTTTACTCAGGTATTTTGGCAGAAAGAATGAAATTACTCTTACCCAAACTAATAAACGTAGATCAAAAAGGCTTTATTAATGGACGCTTCATAGGAGAAAACACAAGACTTACGTACGATATAATTAATGAATGTAATAGTAGGAAAATTCCAGGCTTAATAATTCTTATAGATTTTGAAAAAGCGTTTGACTCCATTTCATGGGAGTTTATCCAAAAAACTTTAGAAACTTTTAATTTCGGGGAAGATACTATAAATTGGGTCAGGTCACTACAAATAAATTCATCTTCTAAAATACTACAAAATGGTCACCTTTCAGAAGAAATTGTTTTAGGGAGGGGCTGCAGGCAGGGTGATCCGATATCACCTTACCTGTTTGTTTTGGCTGCCGAATTTCTAGCAGAAGCCATCAGGACAAATACTAATATAAAAGGAATAACAATACTAAACAAAGAGCATAAGTTGTCACAATACGCCGATGATACTATGTTATTTATTAAACCAGAAGAACAATGTATTAGGAATTGCATGGGGACTCTGTGGGAGTTTCAAATGATATCTGGCTTGAAGGTTAATACAGAGAAGACAAAAGTCATTAAGATTGGGGGGGTAGGGGACAACAGGATACAAATGTGCACTGATTTAAATCTAATATGGACTCAAACTTTTACTGCACTAGGAATTACGTATAATGTGCAGGATATAGAAAACATAACAGAACAAAATATTGAGATAAAGAAAAAAGAAATTTTGAAACAAATTATGATTTGGAATTGTAGAAATATAACGCCCTTAGGGAAAATAACCTTAATAAAAAGTTTTCTTATCTCTAAAATCACGCACATCCTGTTGTCCCTGCCAACGCCAAATGAAGAAATGATGAAAAACCTAGAAATCATCTTTAGGAATTTCATATGGAATAACAAACCTGCAAAATTTAACAAAATTATACTTGAAAACACAAACAAACTCGGTGGTCTTAAAATGAC
Source organism: Maea johnstoni (assembly GCA_963942565.1). Taxonomy (NCBI): domain Eukaryota; kingdom Metazoa; phylum Annelida; class Polychaeta; order Spionida; family Magelonidae; genus Maea; species Maea johnstoni. The sequence continues at coordinate 29,463,176 of OZ012696.1, forward strand.
TAACCTAAAAACATTTGATCAAGCATTGAAAATATCTTGGTTAAAAAGAATGAAAAATCCAGATGACGGTTGGGAAGAACTACCAAGAAAGTTCAAGGTACATAAAATGATTACTTTTGGTGACCAATATCCGCAAAGGATATTGAAACAGATAGAAAATCCATTCTGGAAAGATGTGGTTAAGGCAGTATGGGCACTTCAAAAAAAAACGCTAAATATTAGTAGCAAAGCTTATAACATACCCCTTTGGTATAACACAAATATTTCAATAAATTTCAAGAAAAATTGGGTAAACCAAGGATATTTATTTCTAAATGACATCATGAATGAAGAAGGAAAACTTTTTACTATGGAGGAAATGATTAACAAAAATTTACAAATCAATTTCCTAGAATATGAAACACTAAAATACAGTACGTCCAAAATAGTGGCAACAAAAAACAACAAATTTGGACCATTAATACCATTTCTACTATTTATTATAGGATACAATCAAAAGGGATGTGCGAAAACGTACAAGATCTTAATGGACTTTAATCATGATGTCATTATAGAAAGCAAAAACAAATGGGAAAATGTTTTAATGGAAGAAATTTCATATAAGAAAATGGAGAAGTCTTTTGCAACTTTACACAAAATGAAAGAAGGACCTTTCGTAAGATATTTCCAATTTAAATTACTACATAAGAGAGTAGTAACAAACAAAGCTTTACAATATATGGGAATAAAAAATAATAGCGCTTGTCCATACTGTGAAGAACAAATTGAAACTATAGAACATGCCTTTTTACAATGTACAGCAGTTAGAACAATATGGCAAGAAGTAGAGACTTGGTTAAAAAATAATATAGACAATAAAATCAAAATCCCAGATATTGAAAAAATTTTGGGAACTGATAAAGAAAATGATATTGTGGGGAAAACAATACTAGCCACAAAGAGAATGATTAACAGAAATAGACAAAAAGGTTCACAATATACTTTAAGAGAGATAAAATCTATCCTAAAATCACAATTGGTAATAGAAGAATACCAATCCGGAATTGATGGGAATGATGTAGAATTTCTAAAGACGTGGGGAAATATATATAACAAAATTGTCTAAAGACAACTAGAATAAAAATGGTAGAGTATCTATGGATTCTATATGAATACTTATATTATATTATGACAACCCTTCAAGTGTTTAGATGGATGAATATTTGCAGTCACATTGACTTTTTGTATATATGAAGATGAAATAATATGTTTATGTTATGAAAATATGAGAAAAGAAATAAAAAACAGCAGATGCGAAATTAAAAAAAAAAAAGATGTCAATCAGATTTGACAGGCTAGCTGTGCCATAGAGGTACTCTAGTGACCTAATTTCTCTCCCATTTAGCATATACAGCATATACACACTCACACTTCCACCAATACCTCTCCCTGTCGTTTAACTTGTCTTTCTTACCATGAAAGAAAAGACATATATCCTAGGTTATGTTATGTCATCTCTGATGAAATTTAATACAGCAACCAAAATTATAGAGGAATAATGTCAGAAACATTTAATTGTTTTCTTGGTGATACCCCGATTTGTACCTTTAGCTTGTGACTGTATGTTTCCCCTAGAGCTGCCCTGGGGCTGTGCACCCATCCATGCCTAAATTTGGGGTTGGGATCAGTTTGGGTTTCATAGGGTAGTCCCAGCAATTCGTTTCATACCCTGTCAATTAACCCTTTACATTCTGAGGCTACTTTTGTTCAAGGCACAAGACGGCAAAAAAGTTTGAAAACAAGCTAAACCCTGTCATGTTGGTATTCATTGGATTTGATTGGAAAGCTCTTGGCCCGACAGGAGTACTATCAGATGAGTACCAATATAGTAGCTAGGGTTTCAGTCATATTTCAACAATTCCCATCATTTCGTCTTGACCATATTGGTCATCAGCAGTGAAAGGTTAGGATCATGCACCTCAGACTATTATTGGAGACCACATTTGAATCACATGCATGGTTGATACTAGGTGAATTGTTAAAACAAACAATCACTGGCCATCACTAATAGAACCCTCATATGCAGCCATGGCCTGAATGGTAACTTTTGGCTGCCCTATCCCTCATGACCGGCATTCTTAGAGCTAGTGCTTGTTTTTATTATTATTATTATTATTATTATTATTATTATTATTATTATTATTATTATTATTTTTATTATTATTATTATTATCATTATTATTTTTATTATTATTTTTATTATTATTTTTATTATTATTATTATTATCATTATTATTGTTATTATTATTATTATTATTATTATTATCATTATTATTATTATCATTATTATCATTATCATCATTATTATCCTTGTCATCTGTCATCATCATCATCATCATCATTGCCATTATCATCATTATCCAACCTTTCCTAGTAGCAAGATTCCTATCTGACTTATATTAGCTGGATACTCTGTTAATCTATCTATGTACATTGTATCAATATTCACCTGATATGTTACTTATAGTTACTATGTATGAGGAGCAGGAAGCTGATACATGTTCTATGCTATCCTATCAGTTTAGAGGAAACCTTTTTTCCTGGTGCTATAGCCAAGCATTTATGTCAGGTATTTCATATCTCACCTTAAATGTATGTAGTTATACATTTGCTCACCAGGTGGCCAGTATGGGATCTTTGTAATATCCCCTGTTTAACTGTATGCCTGATCCATACTGGTGTACCCAATCTACCCAATATATCCATGGTTGAATCAATACTGGAATAGCATGTGCCCCGGACCATGGATGCCTAGCAGAGTTAGATCAATAGACTGTGTGTCTGTGTAGGTTTATATACTCTTTCTGCCATGTGGCACCCATATGCTACGATCACCGGTCGATCATTTCTAAAACACACTTCACATGAAAGCAAAAACGTGGATTCTGCCAGGACAAATATCTACTATTACAGCTTATCTCAATTAGCTCACATTGAGCATGTAAATTGCTTAATTACAACGGTTGTGTATTACCTATCATTCAGGTTGTTAATAGGTTAATGATTTTTTTATATTTTCCTTTAGAGGTAGGTGGCTTATTTTCCATACGGCTGATGCCGACAGTCTGGATGAATGAATTATTACTCTCATTTATCATTGCTGACACAATCATTTTCTGATGCTTGAAATGGTCATCAGGTTGACAAATACTGTGAAGACTCCACTGTGAGAAGGCATACTAGGTAGTTATGGAAATTTGTGTTAGCGCTTTATGTGTCTTGTAATTAGAAGTTAGAAAGGAGATATATCTATACACGTCTCTGTGTCAATATCAAAGCAGGAAGTGTTAAGTTGAGAAATTAACTAATATGGATACATTGATAAGGTGAAAATTCTGGCTTCTAAATTAAGATTCTCTATAGTATTTTCATTGGTGATGAATTCATCTTGAATTGTGTGGCTTTATGAGCTAGGTCAGTAAGCCAGTTGACAGCTAAGGACTGAATTGACTTCAAACATGACTCATCCACACTTTTTCTAGAAAACTTGGGAATATTGTGATGGACTGATAGTTGATGGTTGAGAAACGCAGTAATTACCAGGTATTTTACCTAGTAGAGTAACGCACTGGTAAACCATGCACTAGACTTTTTGGCATGGAGGTGGACCCTGCCTAGCTAGAGTACATGTGGTTGTAAAATAAGACTTTTTGACTAGTAAATTAATTTAAATTACTCAACTTGTGAAAACGGTTAACATATGATTTAAATCAAAAATACTAAAGTAGATATAAACTAGTTTTAGATAACGCATATATAAATACTTTAATATGAATATAAATATTTTAATAAATAGGGTTCAAAGCAATATTTTATAACTTGGGAAGTTTTGTCTAAAGTTGATACTTTGAGGGGCCCTGTTGGTTCCGTTGAACCCCGACCAACCAGGAAATCTAGGTCCTGTAATTGTATGTGTATGAAACTCTATGCTGGAAAATATCACTCTCATCAATATATTCATTCAATTTGATTGATATCACAAAAAGCTGTTTTTTGTTATCATAATTCTCCAAACAGATGCCTCCATCCTCTTTGCTGGAAGTCAATATGAATTATATTGAATGGAATAGAATATGAAATCCATAATCCATAAATGTTAGCTATCTTATAATCTGAGATTCAACTGAATGGGATATTTATTACCAGTTTTATCTGTATAACAATGTAGTTTGATTGACTGGGGGTAACATATGATGGAGAGATAAGATATGACCTCAGTGATAGTATATTCTCCTTATGATAAATGTACAATGGGCAATTTGGGCATGAATCTATATTTTTCATGTATACATTCTTTAAATATTGGGTATAGTAAAGCATTTTCCAATAGCGAGTGTTTTTGTGCTTCAGAGCCAAAATGCTTAATTGAAGAACAATATTTTTGAGCAGGTTTTTAAAAAATATATTTTTTTTTCAAAAGTCTGAGAATTTATTTTTCACTAGTTAAAAGTATAAAATTTCACTGAGCCTCTTAACAATGCACCCTTTGTTGTATTATAATGGATCCACTGGCTGGTTACCATGGAGACGGATAGGTTTCAGCATGTGCAGCAGAATGTATTTTTGGTTTCTTCAGAGTTATATACCGTTACTACCGTTAACTACGATCAGGAGTGATGCATCCTGGGATAGACATAACACCGTCATAGGATAATGTGATCAGCAAATTCGTGACTTGATACTCTTCTTTGATTAGAGTAGTACTTAACACTACAGACAGTGCAGGATTAACCAACTCACAGCGAGACATGACTCCATTTTCTAGGATGACTTTTTGAGAATTAAGAGAATCTGTTTTTGACTTTGAACCAGAATCGATTTCCTTTGCATGTTGTTAGGAAGTTACAGAATTGGACATATTTACATCACTTTCATCGTATGGAAATTTTCTACTTTAAAAACATCTTTTCATCTAAAAAGTAGCCTAATATTATCAAAGGACGTCATGGATATAATTTTACTGATGGTAGATTCTACTAATTAAGAGATATAGTGATAGTTCATAGATATACACACTACAGGAATTTAGTAATAGATTCTGGATACAGTCCAACACAATGACATCGAGCTCGGAGAATGTCAAGGAGACTTTAAAATGGGTGTACACCTTTTTCCGAGAGACTGAACCGAAATATACCCCCCTTGGCAGCAACTACCAGGATAACACTGAGGGTACCCCCCTCATGCACCTCAGGAAAGACAAGGGGCGCACAGGTACTAGTAATACCCTATTGTTATTGGTAATACCCTATAAATGATTTTTCAATATTGAGAGATAATTATGAATATTAAGAAATAGTTATGAATATTGAAAAATGATTATACATATTCATGATTGTTTTTCAATATTGAAATATAATTATGAATATTGAAATATCAATTATAAATATTGAAAAATAATCATGAATATTGAAAAATGAATTATGAATTATGGGAACTTTAGAAATTATAAATATTGAAAAATATTTTTCAATATTCATAAATTGGGATTAACAAATGCTTCTGCTTGCCATAGAGGTATGAATGGGTTTTGTAAATTAATCACACATCCAATCTGAGTCTGCCATACCCAACAATAGAACAGCCCTGCATGCTCCATGTCATTACAGACTTATAACTGTGAATTGTTCATTAAGTTCAGTCACAGCTGCTGAAAATCATAGTATTAATAGTACACAAAATGACCAGTAGATGGCGTCTCTTTATTAACCCTTTCATACCTGGAGTTCATATCATTAATACACAAAATGACCAGTAGATTGCGTTTCTCTATTAACCCTTTCATACCTGTAGATCATATCACTAATACACAAAATGACCAGTCTCTTTACTAACCCTTTCATACCTAAAGTTCATATTATTAATACACAAAATGACCAGTCTCTTTACTAACCCTTTCATACCTGTAGATCATATCACTAATACACAAAATGACCAGTAGATGGCGTTTCTCTACTAACCCTTTCATACCTGAAATTTATTTTTATTAATACACAGAATGACCAGTAGATGGCGTCTCTTTATTAATCCTTCCATACCGGAAGATCATGTTTTTAATGCACACAATGACCAGTAGATGGCTTCTCTTTATTAACCCTTTCATACCTGAAGATCAAATTATTAATACACAAAATGACCAGTACCTAGATGGAGACTTTATTAACCCTTTCATACCTGAAGATCATATAATTGATACACACAATTTTTCTTGCTTATAATTCCTGCAAAGTGTTCTGGCTAGAGAGATTGTCATTCATATTTTGACACCATAGTCTTAGCCAGTATGGGCATTATTAGGACACCCAAAACCTCAAAAACTACCTTTCAGGACAATTTTATCAAAATGTCAAATGAATTTTTTCACCTCAATATAATTTCCATGACATTGTATAAGGATATTATGTCAAATTTCCAGTGAATGCATGTTTATGTTCACAATCTTAGTATGTTGTGGTCTCCAAAAATGTGAAATAGGACACCCCAAACATATGCTTATTTTGGGCACCCTGTTTGATGCTGCATATGTTTTCATGGTATTCTCTGTAGGCCCCAAGTGGTCAGGGTGACCAGGTTAGTTTACATTTGTCTCACCAGAGGGCTCTGTAATGGCCTGATTCTAGCAGAGACTTGACAGGCCATGTGGCGCCACCTATAGTCCATTAATAGTACTACAATTTGGTTGGCTAAATTAGAAGGGTAGGTGCCTGGATCAGGGACTAGATGGTTAACTGGACTGATTGAGTTATCATGCATGTTGCATTTCACTCATTGACACACATAGGGGCCGGCTGTTGCATGAGCACATTGTGAAATCATGCATGTGGGTCAAACCATATGATTACATGCATTAATAGTTCTCAGTTGTACATTGAATCAGTAGGTTGGTTTATAAGGCAAGTTTAGTTCACACATATATATAGACATACTAATTATGTAATTATGCCATGTTTCTATGTTTGTTTATGTGTGTATTATGTATGACAGTATACTAAGGTAAGGTTTATGGAGAGAGAGAGAGACAGAGAGAGAGAAAGAGAGAGAGAGAGAGAGAGAGAGAGAGAGAGAGAGAGAGAGAGAGAGAGAGAGGGGGGGGAGGGAGAAAGAGAGAGAGTGTGTTTAACAAATAAATCGCTTTGATAAATAAAGATATTTCTAGGAATAGTTTTATTGTCTGGATTACTAGTTGAAAGCTCCAAACTAATGGTATAGTTCTAGAATTGAGCTGACTTCTATGGAGCTGGACGATATACCCTGGACCTGACTTCAAAGCTACAGGCGATGAACTCTGATAACGTCACACCCTTCTTCGTTTGATGTCTTTATCTCTAGTATGTCTCATTGTTGTTGTTTGTTTTGTAGACTCAGTGATGAGTGATGGGAGTACGAACCCCGAGCAGGAAGACCCGGAGCGCCCCCTACAAAATAACACCTCACCGTCCACATACTTCGAGGAACAGATACCCATACCAGATGCTGATAATGTAAGCGTAATAGTTCAACATCTTTTCAATACAAACCTAGATGTTTAACTAGACCAGCAATAAAAGTCTAAGACTCGCTTATCCCTGATTTTATCATTCAATCATAGAATTTTTCTTTCAGATGTTAAGAATTTGCCATGTTGGTTTTGGAAGAGATGATTTCTACTCACCAGGCTGCATGGCAAACAGATGAGCTTATGGCAAACAGATGAGCATTTACTCTTAGTATTCTTAAAATATTTAGGAAATGAGAAAGAAAAATTTCAATCTAAAAATCATAAGGTACTATTCAATAATATTGACTGTGTGTGTGTGTGTTTATATATATATATATATATATATATATATATATATATATATATATATATATATATATATATATATATTATATATATATATATATATATATATATATATATATATATATATATATATATATATATATATATATATATATATATATATATACATATGTTACAGTAAGAGTGTCAAACCAGGGATTTAGTCAAATCCCTAAAACTTTCAGGGAATCTGTCAAATTATTGTTTCACTCACGGATTTGGTCCCTAAATGTCTGGAGATTTGACTAAATCCTTGAGAATAGGAGGGTCAGAATGATGAAATTGATAAACTTTGACTGAGATACTAATTATCATCATCATCAAGCAATATTTCTTGGCTGAGCATTGATTATTCAGCATTACTTTGTACCTCATTACTTTGATAATCAGGAATCATAAGTAGCGCTCAACTAAGCATAAAACAAACTAAGGTAATTGTCATTCAACAATCCCTCTGAAAGGTCTCCAGTAAACAAGTCAAAAATGACCCACCTGTTTTTAGGGGTTTAGTCATATCCGTAGACATTTAGGGACCGAATACTTGAGTGAAACAGGAATTTGACAGATTCCCTGAAAGTTTTAGGGATTTGACTAAATCCCTGGTTTGACACTCTAACTGTAACATATATATATATATATATATATATATATATATATATATATATATATATATATATATATATATATATATATATATATATATATATATATATATATGTATATATAAATATAATTATATATATATATATATATATATATATATATATATATATATATATATATATATATATATATATATATATATATATATATATATATATATATATATATTAACATATTCATGTATATCAATATTTTGATCTATACTATTTTTGCAGCCTAAGTTTAGTTTCCGTAAGCTGTGGGCTTTCACTGGTCCTGGGTTTCTGATGAGCATAGCGTACCTGGACCCTGGCAACATTGAATCAGATCTACAGTCCGGCGCAAAGGCGGGGTTTAAGGTGAGTTTCATAGTTTTTCTCCATATTAAGTGATAGCTGTTATATGTCAACTAGTGTGATGTGGCACCTAAGAAATTCAAATTGAATAACGCTTGTATAAAAACAGTAATATGTGATGAATATTTGAAGTATGGTTCAATAACCCACCTGAAACATTAGTATGGAAATAAATTTCTTCCTATACCAAATTACTGGGTAACTTAAATGAAGTGATCTGGAACAGCTGCAATGTCTACTAATTAGATTTTCATGAATGGAAATGCCTGTTCAGGCCAGGGCTCGAAACTAAGGGGAGCCGTGGGCTGCCTTGATTTCTCCAGGGGCTCCCTCAAATTTCTGCAGGGAGCCCAAAGGTGTACTGGTTTCTATATACAACACCTTTAAGTGGCTTTTGAAATTGGGCTCCCTGGAGAAAAAAACTTAATTTCGTTCCTGCAGTGTTGTTCTTTGCCTTGCAATAGATGGTCAGTGCACCAATTATATGATATAGGCTTAAAATGAATAATCTTGCCTATCACTATAAAAACAACAAGACTGACCTGTGCTGCCCTCTATGCAGTAAGGATAGAGACGACATGAATCACCTGGCCGCTTGTAAATCGTACGGACACATAGATAGCAGACTGAAATTGACTGACCTATATAGCAATGAAACTGATGACATTTGCAGAGCAACTGAGGCAATAAGAGAAAGAGTGGAATATAGAGAGACCCAACTCATGACAAAGCAGTGAGACTCCAGAAACTGGAGAAGGGAAGTTTTAAGAAGGAAAAGGAATTGACATAAATCTGCAACTTGCCTTTTTTTCTTCTTTATTTAGTTATTATGGGTTCTTCTGCTGTCCACCATCCTGGGTCTGTTGATGCAGCGTCTAGCAGCCCGTCTCGGGACCGTGACGGGGAAACATCTCGCAGAGATCTGTCACCAGGAGTACCCCAAAGTGCCACGCATCATGCTATGGGTTATGGTTGAGATAGCTATCATAGGTAAGTGCTGTTGTTTATATATATATATATATATATATATATATATATATATATATATATATATATATATATATACATATATATATATATATATATATATATATATATATATATATATATATATATATATATATATATATATATATATATATATTAGATATATATATATATATATATATATATATATATATATATATATATATATATATATATATATATATATATATATATATATATATATATATATATATATGTATATATATATATTTATAATTATATATATATATATATATATATATATATATATATATATATATATATACATATATATATATATATATATATATATATGTACTCGGTATCATGACAGGGAGGCACCTAGTGGAGGTCTATCATCAGGAGTACCCCTTGCATATAGGTGAATGCTGGTTTTAACCCTAGTCCTGCTATAATAACATCTCCAAAACACACCCTTATTCTTGACCTGTGGCAGCTAGACATGTGGTTGACCTGTGGTGGGCCCTTTATTACCATTTTGAACAGATTAGCCAGGGGTCTACCATGATGTCCTTAACAGCAGGTCATATTATTATATACATGTATATCTTTCAGGTGGTGGAATTTCTAGTCTTTATTGGCGTGGGACAGTGTGACTGTACCAAATTGACATAGCTATAAATCATGAAATTGACTTGGATGATTTAAAGTGCTGATCTCCATCATCATGATGATACATAAAATAATAAACTTTTAGAGATGATTTAACCTGAAAATGGAATTGACAACCATCATGATAATGAGGTATATTTGCACTGAAAGAAATCTGTAATTGCCATATTCCTCCGTTTAACTGCACAGATCCCAAATGTGCACACCCAATTTTTTTCTGAAAGATTTTAGAAAGGGATTAAGCCAACAGACATTAGTCCCTGGCCTTCTGAACCTCCTCAACCTTAAGCTCCCCCACAAACGTAAATGTTTCCTTGCCTTTACATGTGGTACCAGTACAGACTGTATATTAATTGTATTTTCACCGGTACAGACCATATATTGATTGTATTGTCTCTTGTTCTTTCCAGGTTCAGATATGCAGGAGGTGATAGGAACAGCTATTGCATTCTTCATTTTATCTAATGGAAAGTAAGTTCTTTGTGTTGCAAAACTCTCCTTCAAAAATATTGTTAACTTATGCTAATTTCAAAGATTTTTTCTCAAAAGTATAATGAGCATGCTAAGCAATATAGCTTATTTTTGTGTTTTCTAATATTGTTTTCTTTACTTTACAAATTCGCTTGTATGGTAATTTTTTGATCAGCCTGATAAACACTTTTGCCTTCACCAATGTGTTACCGTAAATTCTCAGTAATTTAGGACATTTTTTGATAATTACAATTTTTATGGGTTGAGGGTGGGCCAAACAACTCCCTTTATTTAGGAGTCATCTCTTCTTACAGTGCATCTCTTTACCTTTCAGAATTCCCTTATATGGTGGTGTTTTAATCACTATAATAGACACGTTTGCGTTCCTGTTGTTGGATAAGTACGGTCTACGGAAACTGGAGGCGTTTTTCGCGTTCTTGATAACTGTCATGGCAGTCACATTTGGATATGAGGTAAATAGACTCTTTGACCCATTTACATCCGGTTAGTCTGTAAATAGACTCTTTGACCCATTTACATCTGGTTAGTCTATATATAGATACTTTGACCCATTTACATCCGGTTAGTCTATATATAGACTCTTTGACCCATTTACATCTGGTTAGTCTATATATAGACACTTTGACCCATTTACATCTGGTTAGTCTATATATAGACACTTTGACCCATTTACAACTGGTGCGCGTGGCAATACTAATTTAGCGCATGAAATCTGCGTGGTTCTAAGAAATTACGATTGCAACAGACCCATTTTGATGATCACTCGATCGTACTGTACATAGCTCGATCTGATTATCTTGAACTCTTAATTTCACTTGTGAGGTGGTAACGTCGTAATGAAACAAGGTCTTGTCAGTATCGTCGGCCATGAGTGGTAGTACATGAATTAGAATACCACTACTCAGATGGCGCTTTTGGTGACGGACCACACGCAAATATTACGATCCGCTTTAATGGAAAAACGGATCGAATCGTGAAATATAGGTTCGCTACTATTTCAAACTTTACAGTTATTATGTCTGTCAACCCTTGGGAAACTGAGCAAGAATTATATTTCTCTCCCTATTGCTCTCCTAATATCTCTGGCATTGTTCTATTTCAGTATATTGTTGTGGCCCCCAATCAGGGCGAGGTGTTGAAGGGAATGTTTTTTCCTTACTGTAAAGACTGTGGACCAAAGCAACTGCTACAAGCTGTGGGTATCGTAGGTGCCATCATCATGCCCCATAATATCTACCTACACTCAGCCCTCGTTAAGGTGAGTTAATTACCGTATTCTTCTGAATAAGCGTGAAGACCCTAAATAACTGCACCTCCTTTTTCTTAAAAGGGTATGCAGGGGAAGCCAGCAGACATTATTTTATGGCCTTCTGAACCTCCCCAGCAAATGTATTTTTACTTTTATGTTTCCTTACCTTTACATGTGGTAACAGTACAGACCGTTTATTGATACTAAATAATTTGTCTGTCTGTATTGTCTCCAATATATAGTGGTGTCGAGTCTAGGGCTGCATACTGCTAAGGGTGAAGTGGTACGGTACCATAACCAGTACCAACGAAACGATATGGTATTTTAACAGTACTGCTATATTCGTAGTGGTATTCGGTACAGTGCTGGTACCGGGTACCGGTGTACAGCCCTAGTCGAGTTTCAAAACACTTTGGCAAAGAAAACCAACTAGAGACCAATACATTTTGCGACAAATTTCTTAAGATGACATTTTCAAATATTTAATTGATTTTTTTTTCATCCCAATATAAATCTCATGACATTGAACAAGGATATAATGCCTTTTTTAATAAGTAAATACATCTTTTTAACATGCCAGAGGCCCTCAGGGAAGATCCTAACCATTGGACTGAGTTACCCTCTTTAGATAAAGATTATTATGATTTTCATCATTATTATCATCTTTGTGGCTGTATAGTTTGGTCTCCCTTGAAAAATAGGATGTCCCAAAATTTAACAATTGGTAATTTTCGGCACCCAGTTACTAAATCCTGGCTAAAACCCTCTAATTGACAATATTTTCTTTTGTTTTCCAGTCGCGAGATGTGGATCGCACAAAAAAGAGCGAAGTGAAGGAAGCAAACTTTTATTTTTTCATTGAGGCGACGATTGCCCTCTTCGTATCATTTCTCATCAATCCTCTTCGTGACAGCTGTCTTCGCTGAGGGATTTTATGGAAAAACCAGTGCAGATATTGTGAGTATTTAATAGAACGGTGGATCCATATTTTCTTTGATGCAGTAAATGTCACTACGGTATTAACCCAAATTTATGGCCCATTTGCATCTGGAGTGCACATATGGTCTGTCAATTAAAAAGAAACACCTCTTAATAAAGTGCATAACTTTATAATGCTCAACTGGCTAAACTTTGCTTTGTGTTTGTTTCCTGTATCCCTACCCTAAAAAGTTTTTACTCAAAAAAATCCCTACCCTAGTATTTTTTCGACTCTTCCAACTCCAAATTAGCATAAGACATGCATAAAACATACATTTTGCCCCCCCCCCCCCCCCCTCAAATTCTTTTTTACATACCTACCCTATATCTTTTTGTACTGTTACAGGAAACAAACAATATTTTTAGGCCTAAAGTCAGACCATGTCTATATTCCTGATTTGACCTAAATAATAAGACTATGTTGTTTTCAATGCATTACATATCTTTAGAAAGGTTCACCTAGATTAATATTTTGAACTTTTATTTATAGATATTTTATATTTTCAAAGTTCTTATGTAGGATTTTGTTTTGTATTTTATTTGATAATGACTAGTTCGCTCTAGGTGTTCATAACATATCATTTAATTTCTGAAGGGGAAGAAGTAAAGTGAGAATGTAATCTTACCACATTAGTGACTTCAGTTCTCCATAACATCCATTATTTCAGTTTCAGATAAATTGCTATAACTGTTTTTGCCTAACTCAAAATATACCATGATAGCTCTCTATGACTGTCTACCGTTTGCTACGGATATTTTATTTTATTTGTATTCTTTTTTTATTTTCAGTATGCCGGCTGTGTCAAACATGGCAACGCACATGCTTCTGTCTTTAAAAATGTAAGTATCACCTTCTTATAAGGTAATCAGATATGCTTACCCATTCATGCATATAGCACCCATTGCAAAGTTCACCTAAAGGAACTGTGAAAATAAGATTTGAATAAACTCAAAGCAGTCACTTTAAAGAAGAGTTGTTGGTTGAGTTCTTATAATTATTTCTTCTTCGTATATTGTAATTGAATAAAGTGATTTGGTCAAAAAAGATGTCACCTAATATTAATTGGTTGTTTCTGTATATATTGTTTTGTATTATTTTGTATTGTTTATTTGACAATTCTCAAGAAAGGAAATCCTACAATTACATAGAAAAGAAATAATATACAGAATAAAAACATAACATACAATTGTATAGAGAACAAAAGGAACTTAATACTGTCAAAATCTAACCCTTTCTAATGCTTTTTAGGCTACTTTCGTCATATGGAAAAAACAGTGCAGATATTGTGTCTCTATAAAAAGGTGGTCTCTTGATCAAGTGTGACAGTTTTATCGTCTGATTATAATATTGAACTGTGTCTGTTGTTTCCCTATTCCAGGACTCCTCTATTCCATCAGTGGATATTTTCCGAGGGGTAAGTAGTCTGATTTACTATAGAAGTAGATGGTGATCTATTTGGATTCATCATTTTCTTTGTGACCATCATATTAGACCACCGTTATAACGCAGCTTTATACATTGTGCTGAAGACTGCATTGATTGACTCCAAAGGGCTGCTGGCAATGTCAAAATAGCATTGGCCCTACCCTTTCTGCAAATATAACATTCAGTCGCATATTTTGTATCGAAGATTTTAAGTTGACAATTTCTTAATAAAAGAATCTTCACCAATGACAAACTATGTAAGGTGGGTATTAAAAAAATCCTACATTTGTAGACATTGCAAAAAGTAGAAGTCGAGCATATGTTTTTAATTGTGATATTACAAAAGAACTCTGTACACAGGTAAATGAGTGGATAATTGAATTGGGTTTTGAGAATTACAATCTATCAAATATGAAAAAACTGTTGTCATATTCTTATAATCATGATATTTCTTGAGGCCTTGCTGATGAATGCTCCTATTTCTGTCTCTCAGGGTGTCTTCCTGGGGTGCACGTTCGGCACGGCCATGATGTATATCTGGGCCGTGGGTATCCTCGCCTCAGGTCAAAGTTCAACCATGACGGGCACCTACGCTGGTCAGTTTGTCATGGAGGTGAGTCTTTTAACCCTTCCAATGCTGAGGCTACTTTCGTCCAAAGAACATGGACGCAAATATTTTTGAAAACCATCTGAACCTTGTCATGTTGGTATTCATTAGAAAGCTCTTGATGAGCACTCATATGAGTACCCGTATGCCAGGGTTTCAGTAATTTTCTAGTTTTTATTTTCATCATTTTGTAACAGCCAAATTAGCCACCAGCAGCATAAGGATTAACCTTTCCTTGCCAGCTGGCTCTATGGTATCTTAAAGAATCAAGGAATAAAATGTAAAATCACAAGATATTTGAGGGTTCAGAAAGGTTTTGATCAAGTAATAGTGACAAAAAAATGTATTAATTCCAATAAAGGATATATGCTTACAATATATTTACAAATTTACATATACATAGAAATGTATCTTGTATTTTGTACCCTTGATATATATGTATAAACTAACTTACCTATATTCAGAACTGTATCTAATTTTGTACCCTGTATATATATATATATATATATATATATATATATATATATATATATATATATATATATATATATATATATATATATATATATATATATATATATATATATATATATATATATATATATATATATATATATATATATATATATATATATATACAAATTGACGAAATGGCCTATACTAAGAAATGTATTTTTGTACCCTCCTCCAGGGCTTCCTGAATCTCACGTGGAAACGCTGGCAGCGTGTGGCGTTAACTCGTTCCATCGCCATATTACCGACAGTCATGATCGCCATCTACAGTGGGATTGAGCAACTAACGGGCATGAACGATCTGCTGAATGTGCTTATGAGTATGCAGCTCCCATTCGCCCTCATCCCCATCCTCACCTTCACCAGCTCACACGCCATCATGGCCGACTTCAAAAACGGAATGTAAGTTTCGGCAGATACCTATCAGGGCTCGAAATTAATGTTGTGTATAGAAACCAGTACATCTTTGGGCTCCTTGCAGCCCTCGGCTCCCTGCACCCCCTAATTTCGAGCCCTGCCTATTATGAAAGTATTTTGATAATCAAGCAGGAATTTGAAGTAAAAGACTATTTGAAGTAAAATGGAAAGTAAGTTCCTCAGATATTATTGAAAATGTCTTGATAGTTAAGCAGGAATTTAAGGACTATTTGTGTTGGTAGTGTTGTGATGATATGCTTTTGCGTGGCCAATTTGGATGATCTGGGGTAGATTGCTTGTAGAACCTTTAAGAAACAGCTGTCACAATCTTTTCGTTATGACCTAAATAATATGGAATCAAAGAGACCTCTACGATAGCCAAGCTTGGATTGATATTTCTTATTTAAATATTTTCAAAGGAACTGTTTCTTAAACAATTATTACCCAAATGGTTATTTAGCCACTGCAGGCATGACAAGTCCAAAAAAGGCAAGTCATGTATCTCCTGGACATTGTGGTTAAGTCCTGACTAGCCAGTTTTTAGTAGTAGAGGAAACCAGAGGACCTGGTGAAAACCCCAAGTCACTGTCAACTTTCTCACATGCCCCGGCTGGGATTTGAACTCAGGCGGCAGTTAGGGACAGCTAGTAGTCAGTGGCAATGGTTTAGACCACTCAGCCATCGGGGAAGGCCCATGATGTATGTATCCCTTGATGTCTGACCTGACTTCAAATCTCCGCTTCTATCTCTCTCATATTTCCTTTTTTTTTCTTTTCAGACTCATGAATATTTTAGCCGGAGGTTTGTCTCTCCTTGTGTTGGGGATCAACTTTTATTTTGCTGCGGTTTACATACAGAATCTTGCGATCAAGCACTGGGCGCTATACACTTTTATTGCCCTGGTCATGATTGCCTATGTTGCTTTTATACTTTATTTGGTAAGTATGGCTTTTTTGGTACCAGTCGCGATCATAGATAACGTCCTAATGCTGGTTTATTAACTTTTCTGGCAGTTCTGGCCTGGAAGCTTATGCTATGATAATACTAATGATGATAACAATGGCAATAATAATGATGATAATAATAATGATAATAATAATAATAATGATAATAATAATAATAATAATAATAGTAATAATAATAATTATAATAGTAATGATAATAATGATAATGTTAATGATAATAATAATATAAGGAATAGTTGGTAAGGATAAGGGAACACAGCACTCATACTGTAGATCCACGCTGATTTGTCTGCAATAAATACCAAATCTGTTCACGTTTTTGATGATGTCTGTTTTGTATATAACATAGTACTTGATACAAGTAAAACAGTAATTTGTCATTAAGCCTTTTAATTCTATAACAATGATATGTCAAAGTGTGTGTATGCTATAGATGTGAATGGTTTAACATTATTATCTCTCTATGATGTTTTTTCAATTCTTCATTTCAGTTTTGGTTCTGCCTGCTAGTTTTAGGTGCTAAAGTTTTAGGAAAGGTATGTACTGTGTGGGACTTTTGACCATTTATAGAAATATAGGACTACTCAGTCTAATAAATTAGAATCTATCTAAAACTATTCTGAGAGTCATGCAATGTATTTCCCTACGGTGTTGCGAAAGAGTTTGACTATTTTGATGGTATCTATCCAACAAAGGTATTGCTTGGAAACATTAGAACGAGAAATATAATCCAAGCTTACTCAACTTTCTCTCAAATATTTTACAAAATTTTTGTCATAACTCTCAAGTTACTGTCAAGAGTCCCATTGCATTGAGATTATAGTTTTAAAGGGAAGTTTCAGAACAAATGACTCAGAATTACTAGGATCTGACTCAGGGGATTAGGGATCGATATTCTTTATGATACTCAATACTAATTGATAATGGCAAAAGCAGCATATGATTTAACTCTTATGCTGCTGGTGGCTAATTTGGCCAATAAAAAATGATGCAAAAAATCTGAAAAATGACTGAAGCCCTGGCATATAGGTACTCACCTGAGAGTGCTCAGCGAGAGCTTTCCAGTGAATACCAAATGACATGGTTTAGTTGGTTTTCAAAAATCTTTGCTGCCTTGTGCTTTGGATGGAAGTAGCCTTAGCATTGGAAGGGTTAAAATCTGTTATGCTGGTATTGCTAATTGGTATAGAATTTACCCAACTGTTGCTTCAAATTTTTCTCAGTGAAGGCAGCAAACATTTTTAAGTGGACAATGCTGAATGTAACAAAATCAGGTGGCTTGGGAAGCAGGTCTTTATGTTTAACTCATTAATGCTCACAGCGGCCAAAAACATTGTAACAATTTTGGTGAAATCCTGTAGGCAAAAGCATATTTGGAAAAATATTTGAAGGAAAATGTTACTCAGAACATTACCAATAATACTCCTTCAAATTTCTTTTATAATCCTTCTTAATTTGAAAATATCATAGATTTAGACAATAAGTTCTATAGGAGCTCTTTAAGCATTAACCCTTTCAATGTTGAAGCACAATGACACAACGCTTTTTGAAAGCCATCTAAACCCTGTCATGTTGGTATTCATTGGAAAGCTCTCGCTGTGTTCTCTCAGATGAGTACCGATGTGCCAGGGTTTCAGTCATTATTTCAGGTTTTTCGTATCATTTTGTATTGGCCAAATTAGCCACCAGCAGCATAAGGGTTAATGGGTTTAAATGTGTCTTCACCACATTGTTACTTTCTTCCAGTGCTGCCCATCTGTACTACAACCCAAGTATGAGTTGCAAGAGGACGACACAGGTCCCGAGGCGTCAGGTACGCCCATGGCGGTGGCATATACCGCAGAACAACAGACGCCCGTCATGCAGGATGCCGCCAACTCAGTCAACTACCAGAAACTCCACAATGAGCCGTAGACTCTCAAGATTCCTACTCCATTACTACTCCACAATGAGCCATAGACTCGCAAGGTTCCTTCCCCATTCATTCCAAGCTGTGTCTATGGATAGAAGAGGGTGCCAATTAACTCACTCAACTACCAGAAACTCCACAATGAGCCATAGACTCTCAAGGTTCCTACTCATTTCATTCCTAGCCGTCTCTATGTAATAAAGAGGTTCCAACTCAGTCAACTACCAGAAACTCCACAATGAGCCATAGACTCTCAAGGTACCTACTCATTTCATTCCTAGCCGTCTCTATGTAATAAAGAGGTTCTAACTCACTCAACTACCAGAAGCTCCACAATGAGCCGTAGACTCTTAAGGTTACCTACTCATTTCATTCCAAGCCGTCTCTATGGATAGAAGAGGGTCCAACTCAGTCAACTACCAGAAGCTCCACAATGAGCCGTAGACTCTTAAGGTTACCAACTCATTTCATTCCTAGCCGTCTCTATGTAATAAAGAGGTTCCAACTCAGTCAACTACCAGAAACTCCACAATGAGCCGTAGACTCTCAAAGGTTCTTACTCATTTCATTCCGAGCCGTCTCTATGGAATAAAGAGTGTCCAACTCATGCATAAACATCATTTCTATACCACTCAGGCATTGTTTCTGGTCTGTAAATATGAATGAACCTTGTAAAAAAGTATGTGGACAGAATCTCCAAAGTGATAGATAGATAGATATAATAATTAGAATATCCAAAGAGATAAATTTAGTTCTGTTGATGCATATATATGTATATATATATATATATATATATATATATATATATATATATATATATAAATATATATATATATATACATATATATATATATATATATATATGTATATGTATATGTATATATATATATATATATATATATATATATATATATATATATATATATATATATATATATATATATATATATATATATATATATATATATATATACAATTATATATATATATATTCATTTCAAGCCTTCTTTTCTATGGGTACAATAGAAACCACAAAACTCAGAAACAGGGAATATTCTGTCTTGTCTATTTTTCTGTGTATGAAGCTAGTAACACAAGGAAACAAATAGAAAATAATATAGAGTGTCATCTGGACCTATTTCTTTTTTCTATGAATGTGGGAAAATCCAAATAAACAGGAAATCACTTTTGTAAGTCCCTCAGTCCTGTCTTTATATTGGATGAAACATGAACAGGACATGAATCGTTAGAGCCATTTCTGAAAGGTATTCCTTAACCTTGGATTCATAGTCACCTCCTGTGGTGTCAATGAAGACCTCATGTCTCCTGTCATTGTCTTAGTAGGGAACACTGTATTCTCCCACTCAGAGGCCTACAAACCCGTAAAGAGATGTTATCTTAGCACACTGATGTACTCCTGAAGCTGACTCAAGTGGTGCTCCAACAGATACAATGGATATATGGATACAAGAGAAACCATCATACACAGATATAGAAAATAAGTACAAAATGATGCAAAAAACACATGAAAAAATGGATGGTTTTCAAAGCGTCCTTGTGCTTTGTGTGAAAGTAGCCTCAGCATTGGAAGGGTGAAAGTGTTTCTAGTATGTCCTTCTATACTCACAGTCTTGTTCCAAGAACAAAATACTCAATTTAGCATCAATTGCATCCTTTATGAAGTCAAATCATTTACAATCCATTTTCAAGGTCTAACGATCAAACTCTTGATGGTAATCACTCGTAATGAGTGTATGAAGCGTTATACTACCTTGGATGTGCAAGTTAAGATTTTGCAGAAATATGTCCGTAATGGGATGGAACTGCTGATGGAAGAGTGTATATGGCATGTGCTCCAAAAACCGTCCAGTGCATCAGGGTGGAGCAATCAGCCAATGCGATTGAGGTAACCAAGTCAATAACTGTCTGAGATCCATGGGGAGCTGTTATCATTGTGTTGCTGGCCAACCTATTATGTATGAACTTGAATCTTCAGTCCATTCTGCTCTGGATTTATTAGAAGTCAGAACATTGTCGCTTGAACCCTCTGTTCGATGTGATGACTTTGTAGTTGGTATTACTGGGATATTAGCACATGTTTTATGCTGTCTCAAGCTCTCTGTAAAAACTGTGATGCGTGTTATTTAATTAGAAAAGCATCATGATTAACATATGTAATCTAAATACAAGCGTGATATTCAAGATTTCTTTATGAATTGGCACAGGAAAAGAATGCACTTCTGTGCCTTCCACCCTTGTATCAAACTTGGTCAAAATAGTCGAAGTGTACTCAGAGAATACCAGATGAATGTATAGTCAGTCGTAATTTATAATATCTTATCATATTAATATCATGACCATGTTGTTCAAAGGCCTTTTAACTCAATCACTTCTGTCATTCACTTGACCAAAAACACATTGTTGACCAAGCATTTTTTTCAGCAATATTTGACTGTAAGTTTTAGTCCCTGTCACTTTTAGCAATCTCTATTCAAATATGTTTTGAATGTCACTCTGTTTTATGAGAGCTGTTAGAAGTTGTCAGACCATGATTGCAAACTAGAGGTAAAGGGGTTAATGTGAATATGTACATTCGCATCCACATGTACAACATATGAACATGTACAACATGTAAATTCTACTACATGTGAATGTGTACATTCACATTCACATGACCACCATATAAAGATATACATTCACATGAACATGTACAACATGTGAACATATACATTCATGTGAACATGTACAACATGTACATTTACACAAACATGTACAACATGTGAACATGTATGTTCACATGAACACATACATTCATATGAACATCTACATGTGAACATGTACATTCACATGAACATGTGAACACATACATTCATATGAACATGCACATTGTGAACATATACATTCACATGAACATGTACAACATGTGAACACATACATTCATATGAGCATGTATATTGTGAACATATACATTCACATGAACATGTACAACATGTGAACACATACATTCATATGAGCATGTACATTGTGAACATATACATGCACATGAACATGAACAACATGTGAACATGTATATTCTTCCCACAGCGTGTGAGATCAATGACCAACACTTAGTGGTCACACTGACCACTCAAACACAGAACATTTACACTCTGCAAACATTCCAACTTGTAATTGTTGATGTTGTATATAATTCCTTCTGGTATAACAATCAACTAGTATTCAGTGATCAGATTTGTTAGTCAATATTCATGGTCGGTACTTACAAGGTCTTAGTTGTAATAGAAATGGGGTAAGAAGTCAAATGGTATTGTGTGACTTTAATTTTTATACTGCTATTATGATTATATCTGTTTTACTGTCATCCCTTTAAACTAGCTTTAAAGTAAATTATTCATGAAGGTGAATTTATGTACTTGTAGAAGTTGTTATATACAGAATGTCATATGAATAGTTGCTGTGGATGTTTGGTGGTTCCATCTATAGTCCACTGACTCACGCCTTCTATAGGAGAATATTAGAACTGCAGTCTGCGAAGTAACTTAAAGTATAGAATCCATCTGATTGTACATTTCATTTCATTGTGGTTATTTATTACCATTTTCTCTGCATTTCATGATAGCTTGAAAGAAAATGTGGTTAGTTGTATGTTTCTAGTGATTATAGAACAATCATTCAAAGTATACATATTTCCTTTCTTAACCCATTAATGCTCACAGCAGCCAAAACTGCCTGATAATTTTGATGAAACCTTTCAAACGAAAGCATAGTTGAGAAAATATTTGAAGGAGAAATGTTAATCAGAATATTACCTACAACTCTCCTTCAAATATTTTGCATGATCTCTTGCAATTCAAAAGTTATTGTCATAAGTATTATAGATCCAGACGACAATTTTAAGAGGATCTCTTAAGCATTAATGGGTTAAATAATTCATTTTTAAGCCAATCTCTTTCATCTGATCTACTATATCCAACTCTTGGATCCAATAATTATCAAAATCCCACTGTTACCCTGATAGTGTTAAGAAGTATCGGTACTGGTACTGGTATCATCTCAAAAAGTACTGTATTGTACTGTTTCATTTCTTAAATGTACCGTTAATGATACTTATCACTGGAAAGTTATCATTAATAAGGGATTGTCCAGGATCCTAAAATTGACTATTCACAACAAAGTTTATAAGTTAATAATGCAATAAATTACCGTTAACAGTGCCTTTAAAATACTGTACCGTTTCTTTGGTACCGATACCGGTACGATTCCATTACATTCTTAGAGGTTTCTGTATCCTGAGCTGTTGCATCTTGCCCTTTGAATGTGTATATTTTGATGCAAGAGGTGATAGGGTGAATTATTGTGTATGAACAAAAGAATGTATTGTAGTTTACTAGAGATCTGATTGAAGTATGAAATGTGGTCTATCAAAGAACTAAGGAAACAAATATTTCAAATCCCCAGGTGAACGTGATTTTTAACATGGAGTATTTTAATTGTGATAGCAATCACTTATCTTGGAGGTTTCGACTGCAATAAAAGTACTGATAGGTAATTAAAGAAATATCTAATACTAGTCTTCTCTTTTGAAAGACTTTTTCAAGTATTTTTGAAGCATTGTGTGAAGTTTTGACGTATGGTATTGAAACACAAGGGCATTTTAGAATACTGTTGCAGATATAGACCCCAAGGAGACTGTGAGAATGTAGTATGCACTATTTAATCCTTTTGCTGAGATTGCTTTTGTCCAATGCACAAAAAAGCTAAATATTATGAAAATCATCCTAACCCTGTCATGTTGGTATTCATTGGAAAGCTCTCGCTGAGTACTATCAAATGAGTACCCATGTGCCAGGGTTTCAGTCATTTCTCAGCTTTTTGTCATCATTTCATGTTTACCAAATTAGTAACCAGCAGCGAAAGGGTTAAAGAATTAAGGGGCAAAAAAGTGTTGATTATGTCATATACCAAACACTTTCTAGGCCTGTGATTGGTGGAAGTCAGTTCACTGTGGAACAATTGTTAGTGCCTTAATACAATACAATTGAGAACTTAAGATGAATTATTACTGGTTCAAGGATACATGAATATTGTGTTTGAAGATGAAATAAAATATATATATTTTAGGAAGTAGTTCATGTCTTATTTTTGAATACTACATAATTATTTTGCAAAATCATTATTGGAAAATCTTGAGTTCTGGGTCAACCTCGATCTATCAACAGTCATTTTTTCACAAAATATAGACCAACCTGTAAACTAGGTTTGCCATGATCATACTGTTCACTCCTTCACGGCTACTATCACTCTGCTTTGTAGGTATTTTTAGAAAACATGGGCCACCCTCAACCATTAAAAGTGAATATTAATGTGCCCCAAATTAGTGAGAATTTACAGTAGTATGCACTGAAGATGTGAATGTGATCGCTGTGAACATATTACTGTCAAAAGTAACAACACAAAACAAGTCTTTCTTTCAATCGTCTCTGATATTTATTGAAAAAAATAAACATTGTCTTAATTTGTTTACAATAGGGTCAAACCTGCTCAAGGATATGGAATTTCGTTTATCGTCCCACTTTCTGGCATATTGCAGCTAGGTCGTGCCATAGTAAGTGTCGGTGGCAACATGAGTACCCATCCCTACTACTGCTACCTAATGAATTATTTATTTAACCCTTCTGATGCTGAGGTTACCTTCATCCAGTGCACAAAAAAGCAAAAAATTAAGAAAAAAATGATAATTTGTATTATTATACCTCATGTGAAGATTCTTGATTCTGATTGGTCAGGGGCCATGGATTAATTGTCATGTTTTCCTCACTCCTTAGCGACAGGTTGTTGTAATTAACAGCTTATGGGCTATTCAAATAACCCATGGCTTTTGCCATGGGCTATTCAAATAACCCATGGCCTATTTGAATAGCCCATGGCAAAAGCCATTGGCTATTTGATTAGCTACCGCTAGCCTGAAGAATACCCATGAACACCCACAGAGTTTGCCGAGTGATGTACCGGTGAAACTAGTTCAACAAGGCATCTGTCCAAAATCTCTGGTGTTTGTAATTTTTCCCCCTTTTGTGTTTTGTATTTTGTTCGGTATAATAAAACAGATATGACATCCCTGTGGGGTGTCCACCAGGAATAACTTCCCCTCGTGAGGATTGTTGATCTCAGGCTACGCCCTCGAGCGACAATCCTCTCGAGGGAAGGTCATTCCTGGTGGACACCCCACAGGGATGTCATATTTGTATACTCATATCCAGCATTGTGTATCCTCGTTCTATACCTCTATAATCCTTTGTTTATTTGCTCAGAATCATAGTACTGGATTTCGATAAGAAGTACTATTACATATTGTATTTTCCAAACATTTTTTCCAGACTTAATGAATGTGAGTGATTTCTTATTTTTTTATTTCCCATTCTGAAAGTGTTTATATTTAACTCTCATCTTGAAATCCTGTGCTGTAATCGAATGTTGACTTAGGCAAATGGTTTTGGTATACTGCTGACCACATTCAAAGAAAGCCACATCAGGAAGGAGGTAATCAATCACATCAATCAGCAACGAGAATCAGAGTGGAGCTGACAATATATACTTTAAGACCTCCGCTACAAGATATGGTATTTAATTAACCAATTTTTTTATTCCTGATCTCTGCAACTTGGGAAAACGGATCATTAATTTTTCAATACATCTATGAAATTTACAAACAAAACACATCTGATTTTTGAATTGTGCATGCCCCTGAGTTCTTCAGTATATATCGTAATAGCCAATCCCTCCTCAAATATTCCTTGCAACTGTCTATCATACACAGCCCGCCTATCTGATAATTAACCCTGTGGTGCCCACCATTATCTAATTTTAGTGATATGTCTTGAATTTAGCATCTTTTTGGAAATAATTGAGGAGAAATATTACCAACAATTCTTCCTTCAAAAGTTGTTTCAGAAGAAAGGCTGGTCCTTACGCTACTTGTTCCGGAGATTTTCAGGCAAGAGATGGTCAAGATGCTGTGGGAATGGAGATTAAATCCATTGACACCAGGACCGAACACATGGCCCTACACATACAGAAATATACATACTCATAACAAACCAACATTATGCAGGATATTTGACAGACAGTTGTGATATTTCCATTGATTAAGCTCTTTAAATCAAATTTTAAATCAATTCAATTCAATTTAATTTTCTCTCTTTGATAAGCTATATTCTAAGCTCTGATACCCGATCTGCCCTCCTGATGATAATGGGTTTCTTGGAATACTTATAATGTAAGCAGTACCAATATTGTTTACTACTAGTTCCATAAAATGACTTAGATGTATGCTTAGATCATATTTAGCACAAAATGTATGATAAATTACATTTCATAAAATGCATCTCATAAATACTCTAGCATATGAATATTTACAAAATTTACAAATGTATTTTATTTTCGTTTTATCATCTTACATTCACATTCCTCATTGAGTTTCGCCTAGAGATAGATCAATAGACCAGGTCCCCTTGAAAGGGACCAAAATTGAGTTAGCAAGTTTGTAGTAAATGAAATTCTTTCAAAATGTGGTTACAACGATTGGGGTCTCAACTAATGAATGTCCCATATGAACGAGATTTGTAGCGCTATGATTGAGGTAACAAGGAAAATATTGTGTACCCATAATCAGTGCCCCCCTGGTTTGGGATTGGAAACATCTGCCAGTTTTATGATGCTGTACCTGCTTAGACATGTTCACAATTTAGGCCAGTCCAATAAGATGTTTGGTCTTACAGATTTTTTTGCTCCACTAAAAAACTAAAAAGAATCTTCAAAATTGGTTGGCGATTCCATAAGACCAAAAATCGAATTGGACTGGCCTTACAGTGATAAAGTTATTATACCTTAACCCCCATCTCTCCAAGCTATTTACCAGCAAATGCAATTCATATTTACATGATCAAACCAATACTTTTCTAGTCAAGATTTGATCCTTTCTTTTTCTTCCATTTTAATCGAGCATTGCCACCATGTATGACGGCACTATGCTGGCTGCTTCCGTGATGACCTCTGGGTGACCTTGACCCCCTACTTGACCTTGGTCGTTGATTTCCGCCTTGATAAAGATTTGAGTCATGTGACATTTCCTGCATACTGGTAGGAGTATCTGACCTTTTACCCCAGTCTGTCCTATAGGAAACACCACCATTTTGTTCACCTGAAGCACCTTCATTGTTACCCGATGGTGAACGTATGTTCGCGGGCTGCGAGGATCTCCTTGACGACGGGAAGCCTCCTTCTGGATTCGCCCTATATTGGTTGTGGTTCCCTCTGTGACCCGATGGAGGCCTCTGAGAGGAGTCTGAATATCTCCGATCAGCGGGTCCTTGGTGGCGAGCATCCCCACCCTGCGACCATCTGTACTCAGCAATGTACTCATGCTGCCTATGGTGGCTCCCTCTGTGATCACTGGGAGAACTAGGGCTGTCAATGCGCTGATAAGCATGGCTGCCACCACTCTGAGATCCTCTATAATTCCCACCAAGGTTTTCATGCTGGTGGCTCCCCCTGGGATCACTGGGAGAACTAGGGCTGTCAACTCGCTGATAAGCATGGTTGCCACCACTCTGAGATCCTCTATAATTCCCACCAAGGTTTTCATGCTGGTGGCTCCCCCTGGGATCACTGGGAGAACTAGGGCTGTCAACTCGCTGATAAGCATGGTTGCCACCACTCTGAGATCCTCTATAATTACCACTAAGCTTTTCATGCTGGTGGCTCCCCCTGGGATCACCGGGAGAACCTTGGCTGTCCATGCGGCGGTAAGCATGCCCGCCACTCTGAGACCTTTTATACTCTGCATGCCCCTCCTCGTGTTGCTGGTGGCTCCCTCTATGCTGGTTATCGCTCCAGCTTCGTTGGTACTGATTCCAGTGTCCGCGGCCCCGCCCTCGCGGTTTCCCTTGTCCCCTCCCCCAGGGCTTCCCGCTGACGTTAGTCCTTCTACCACCAGAGTCTCGGTTCCAGCCAGACTC
The DNA here is from genome assembly GCA_963942565.1 of Maea johnstoni. Lineage (NCBI taxonomy): Eukaryota > Metazoa > Annelida > Polychaeta > Spionida > Magelonidae > Maea > Maea johnstoni. The sequence goes on from OZ012696.1 coordinate 29,491,267, forward strand.
CGGCCCACTAGAGTGACTGTCGGAACTATGATAGCCTATGTCTTGCGGGGACCGCCCTCGCGATCCCCGCCTCCCAGTTCTTTCTTGTCTCAACTCATTATGCACAACTTCAGTTCTCCTCACATTGTTCGTAACCTGATTTCCATTTTTCCGGGGGTAATTATTTTCCCCGCGCAGCGTCGATCCTGGAGGGGTGTCGGAACTTGAGACGCTTCCCGATACCTCACCCTCCTCTTCAGATTCTATCACAAAATTCACTTTCGTGTTTTCATCAATAGGCTGGCTACTCCGCCGGTTATTTGCAGATTTCCTCTGCTGTGATTTATCGGGGGTTATTGTCCGGCCCCCTGATTGGCTGGCCAGATTGAAGGAGGGCTGTGATTGGCTGATATGTAGCGTCCCGTTTCCAGGTTGGTGTTTTCCCAGCGGGGGAAAGTCCGGACTGGGGGCGGGTTTCCCGGTTTGCTGGTGAGGGGGCGGCGAGGGGCTCTGGGCAACCTGCAGTGAGGGATCGTTACTTGGGCGAAGCTTCCCAGCAACCACACCCGCCCACATTCCTGGCCCACCTGAAACAGACATCAGTTAAGAGACATCAGCAAACGTGTCACAGTTATGGTTACAGTAAAGCATGCTCAGGTATCTATCAAATATTGTGCATTTATAAAACAACCCATCTGTGGGCCTTTGAGATATGATTTTGATTTAGTGTATATATGAAACAACCCATCTGTGGGCCTTTTAGAAATGATTTAGTGTATTTATGAAACAACTCATCTGTGGGCCTTTGAGAAATGATTTAGTGTATTTATGAAACAACCCATCTGTGGGCCTTTGAGAAATGATTTAGTGTATTTATAAAACAACCCATCTGTAGGCCTTTTAGATATGATTTTGATTTAGTGTATATATGAAACAACCCATCTGTGGGCCTTTGAGAAATGATTTAGTGTATTTATGAAACAACCCATCTGTGGGCCTTTGAGATATGATTTGGTCTATTCATGAAACAACCCAGTGGGCCTTTGAGTGGGCCAAAATGATATTTGATATAATAACAAATACAATTATTAAAGGTGAAACAATATCATATCATTTAAGATATTTTTAGAACTGATTAATTGACAAAATTGACTGCTACATAGATGTCTCCATACGTAGACAGCTCACTTATAAACAAACTTTCTGAAGCTGAAAGTGCTTAATTTAAGAAAATCAGGTCCCTAGGAGACAGCCAGTATTATTTAAAAAATACTGTCAAGATATTGAATTGATGAGAAAATATCAACAATGTATCATACCATGAAAAATTACAAGGTGCCTATACCCAGTTGTCATGGATACTCACTATTTTGTAGGATTTGCAATGTGGGTACGGCGTGCTCCAGGGTGCGGGTACCCCATACCCCCTGTAGCTGAGGGCTGCTGTGGCTTATGGGGAGCTTCTGCGGTGACCTTGGTGCAGCAGGGTCCCTCAAGGTCAAGTTGACCGTCTTCTGATGTAAGCTCGAGGAGGAGGAGGCTTCGATGAAATGTACATGCTTGGTGTGACGCGGCCTCTTCACCTTCTCCTGGAAATAAGAGAGAAAGAGAAAATTGAGTGTGATAGAGAGTGAGACAGTGCGAGAGAGAGAAAGTAAGTGTGATAGAGAGAGAGAGAGAGAGAGAGAGAGAGAGA
>OZ012696.1:29493141-29520641 GCA_963942565.1 Maea johnstoni
GAGAGAGAGAGAGAGAGAGGGAGGGAGGGAGGGAGGGAGGGAGGGAGGGAGGGAGGGAGGGAGGGAGGGAGGGAGGGAGAGAGAGAGAGAGAGAGAGAGAGAGAGAGAGAGAGAGAGAGAGAGAGAGAGAGAGAGAGAGAGAGAGAGAGAGAGAGAGAGAGAGAGAGAGAGAGAGAGATAGAGAGTGGGGGAGAGACAGACAGACAGACAGAGCGACAGAAAAAGACAGACAGAGAGAGTGAGATGAATGAATCGTTTGGTAGTATAACCTACATCTCTTTGGTTACTTACCTCATAAACCACAACACAGTCTATCATCATACTGGGCTGTATACCAACATGCCACTTGTCCATCACATAGGGCGGCTGAAAGAAAGCAATTATCACACAATTATTATTCTATATTAAGTAGAGTGTAAATGTTTGTTTATTTCTCAAGGGAGGATTTGTAATGAGAATTAAAAGTGAAAGTATCATAGATGGTCCTTTAAACAGAGGTCTCAGGACATATATTAGTAAAACATACCTAGGTGCTTGTACCCTTTCATCTAAAATTTATTATATACCGTTTCTGCTTAACAGCATAAAATTGACTAACTTGCCCCCTGGACAACTCTGCACTAAGGCAGTTTTCTATCTACCTGGGAAAATTTGGAGTTGACAGTGCTAAAATCTTATGCTGCTGGTGGCTAATCTGGCCATAACAAAATGATGCAAAAAAACTGAAAAATGACTAAAACCCTGGTACATGGGTACTCATCTGAAAGAACTCAGCGAGACCTATCCAATGAGTAACAACATGACAGGGTTTCGATGGTTTTCAAAATTCTTTGCTACCTTGTACTTTGGACGGAAGTAGCCTCAGCATTGGAAAGGTTAACAAAATTAGGTCACCTGCGAAGTAGGCAGTATAGTTCATAATATGGATAATATATTGTATAATTAAGGAAATAACAATATCTTCTCATATTGCAAAAACTATAAAGATGACAAACCCTCAACGTACCTGTGATATTTGGTACCTTGTGAATGGTGCGTTTTTACAGGTAAACGTCACATGTTTTATACATGTGAGAATTCCAACCTCATTTTCTGGCTTTTCGTCCTCATCTATTTCCATGAACATCTTCCACTTGTGTTCCTAGAAATAAACACCAAATAAACATTTTATAAACACATCCCTCCATACACATGTTCGCTATGAGTCTACAACTGCCATATCAATCAGTCAATAAACCCATCATTTTCTATCCATCTTACAAGTATTCTATCAGATAAGAAATCCATATCCACATGGCATGAAGTAACCCCTTCCTAAACAAAACAATAATAGAATAAGTGTTCTATTATATATAAACACTTTATAAACATGTCAATAAACACTTTTTAATATCTAACATATCTTCTATCAAATAAAAAACGTTTACCATATGTTAATATTGCCTAAACAGTGCGAGCTTTATGCTGGTAGCCTGCCCAGCTAGCAATTATACATGAACATTATAAAAACATGTCAAAAAACACTTGTAATATATGTTCTATCATATAAAACATTTACATATGTTAATATTGCCTAAACATTGCAAACTTTATTCTGCTGGTAGCTTGTCCAGCTACCTACCTTATCCGAGTTCCCTAGCCGACTGTGGTAGCCGAATAGCAGGGTGAGTGTTAACGTCTTTTGAGGCTGACTGTCTTTCTTGGCAGCAGTTGTCACAGTCTGAAGTGTAAATACAGGAAAATATTCATGTCTAGTGAAAGAGTATGAGCTTTTATCACAGAGAGATATATTTTAGCATTGGTGTCCAACAAAAAGCGCCAATTAGTTTGGGAATATCATTCTAATAAAACCATTTTTTGAAAATATTTATAGTAGAAATTGTTAAAAAACAGCAAGTTTCAGTCAATTTTTTTCACAAAGGAAAAAAAATCCTTCAAGACATAAGTAGTTTTGTGGGTGTTTATATTTTGATATACAAACTTTAATAGAAGAGTTTGCTCATTTTGATTGGTTTACAAATATTCATATCCAAATATAACATGACCTAAGGGACAGTTCAACTTACCTTTGAAAGAGGTGGAAAATGCAGTAATCTGTAATTGAGAGTTTTAAGTGAAGCAATCTCTTTCTGAAAAATAATAAAGAAATAAATACCCATTAGTGTGTGCATTTGTCTAAAGGGTTATGGTTCAGTGCTCATAGGTTTCACAGCAGGATAAGGGCTAATCATGAATTCTCATTTGTAATAGGTCCGGCTAATCATGAATTCTCATTTGTAATAGGTCCATTGGATTGGCGAGAAAAAATTGAAAGGAAACCTCTGATATTGGCATTGACACATTTAAAATCCTGCCAGTCTGTATGTCAGTAAACAATTTGAAAAAGTCATAGATGTCAGTATTTCTTTTTTTTTAAGTCCTTGATGTCAGTAAAAAAAGAATTTTTAGTCCTTGATGTCAGTAATTCTTTTCTTTAAATAACAGCTGACCTGTAGTTCGACGCGGTGCCCGAGAGAGGTGATGCCCATGGCGCCAAGGTCGCTGAAGGTCAAGAGGAGGAGTCTCTTGCCTGTGATATTATGCTGCAGGAACAGCTCCGCATACTGCGCCAGCTCACTCGTCTGACCTGAAAAACAGAAACAATAACATGTCACGCAATTAAGCCTTCCAATGCTGACGCTACTTGCATCCAAAGCACAAAAAAATCTGAAAACCATCTGAACCTAGTCTTGTTGGTATTCATTGGAAAGCTCTTGCTCAGTACCCATTTGCCAGGGTTTCAGTCATGTTTAAGGATTTTGGGATAATTTTGTATTGGCCAAAGTACCCATCAGCAGCGTAAGCGTCAACCCATTATTTCTTATGTGTTCCTCTAGACATTGTCTGCTGGATCTTTAGTATTTTTGATGATAACTTTTGAATAAAAATGATTTTACAAAAATTTTCAAGGAAAGTTGTTGGTAGTAATCTAATCAACATTTCTCCTTCAAAATATTTACCAAACTATGCTTTTGCCTGCAAGATTTCATCAAAATTGTCAGGCTGCTTTTGGCAACTGTATATAACCATTCATGGTTTGAATAGTGCTTACTACAAGTTTGAGGGCCGGAAGTTTACTTACCGTTATTCTTGAGTGAAAGAATCCACTGAACCTGAAAAATAAAACACTTGTCAATATCTGGGATAAAAAATGACATATATAAAGCTGGTTTTGTTTTGGTCCTTATGGATACTAATGACGCAAGTGGTATACTTCATTAATTTAATTAAATCAAGCACCTGCGCTAATTGATTGAAATAATGTATGTCAAATTCAAATCTCATCTAATCAACCCCGAAGAAGTCTAAAATGGCATCACTATTTGAGTCATATCAAAGTGTTAAACACTCTTTTCAAAATATTCTAAGGTGGAATATCATTCAGAACTAAAGGAACAACTCCTTGTCATAATATTTGTGCACACTTCATTCTATTCAGTGTAAAATGGTAATAGAAGTAGTATCCAGGCAATGTTATGATGGGATCGTTAAGCAAATTAGCTGATGCCTATGCTAGTATCATTCAACATGCTGACATGATCAGTAGCCAAAAATTGAACTGTCAGCATCAAAACTAGCTGCCTGCTGAACGCATTATTTTCTTATACCCAAAGTTGCCAAGGTATATATCTATATATCTATATATCTATATATCTATATATCTATATATATATAAATTATACATATATATATATATATATATATATATATATATATATATATATATATATATATATATATATATATATATATATATATATATATATATATATATACTAAAATTGCATATACCTACCACATCAACATCACGCCAGGTATTCACATCATGAGAATCCAATTGCTGTAAAAAAGGAATAAATGTTACAGGATATTAACCAATGAGTACCCTATGCAGAAATCAAAAAGCTTTTGGAAGTTTCATATATTTTCATAAGAAGTACAAGACCAAAACCATATGACATATGAACCCTTAAAATGGACTTGATAGGAAATAATTGGGGACAATGTGTGTCCACCATTTTATTTGAGTGTAAATTTATTAAGATTAAAATAGTGTTTGTTCTATCTCTCTCTGACAATGTGTTTTTAATTTGTTGATCACACATGATCCTGATCGGCAAAATAAGATTTGGATATTTTTGATAAAGGCTCAAATTGCTAATTTCGGACATGGCAAGTTAATTAGATATACAGTATTATTTTGTGAATTTATGCTGAATTCTAACGTTATTAATATTAAGTATCATATGTCAAAACGCCAGTTATGAGTTAGATTTCGGTCGGGCGTGATTGGTTGATGTGACTATGGTACTCACCACGACCTTGAACTGCTCCTCCAGGGTCTGTTCTCTCTCCCTGAGCTTGACCTCGCGATCCCGCAGTTCCCGCTCCTTCGCGCTCAGATCCCGCTCCGCCTGCTTCAGTCGCTCAAGGGTCGCATCTATCTCCTGTCTGCAATGGCAAGCCAACAACACTTTACATACAGGGGGCCATTGCATTAGCCAGCAGGGTGCCAGGGTGTCATTTGGACACCCAAAGTCCTCAAAAATTCCACATTAGGACACCCACTTTTTTGTGATGAATTTCCTAGAAATACCAATTTCAAGCAAATAATTTGAGAACTTTTACTTCAATGAATCCTATTGTTACACTATATTGTTGTATATTGTTCATAGCAACAATGGTTATGGTTGACTAGTTCTTTTAATCCAGAACATCAACATGATCTGACACATATGGAATATCTTGGTAAGAAAATACTATTTCCAAAATAATTTGAAATAAAAATTACTCCCTACAGGTGTTATTAGACTATCTTCAGGTAAGTCATGATTTAGTCAAAACTGAAATATATCAAAACACCAATCCTACCAGATCCATTAGATAACAAAGCACTTACCGCCAGTCTTTCTTGTGTTCCAAAAATGAGTTGGTTTCTTCATGAAGAGATTCTAAGAATGGAATACAACGGTAGTTCTCATAAGATGATACAAATATATTTCAAACAATGATAATAAATCTGACTGCATTATTATAGTAACATAGTGACATTCTAACCCAAGGCTGCATCATTATATAGTAAAATACTAACACTCGAAACTATTAAAGATTGCATTATTGAAGTAACATAGTAACACTCTAACCAAAAGTTGCATTATTATAGCAACATAGTAACCACTCTAACCCAAGACTATATTATCATATTAACATAGTAACACTATAATTCAAAATTGTATTTTTATAGCAACATAGTAACACACTATTCCAAATTTAAATTCCAAGTTAAATGATTGTGGTCACTGAAGCATGGGTGCTTTGTGAGATCGACATCACAATGTTTTTAAAAATAGAGAGATACACAGAAAAGAAATGTGTGTGTACATATGTGTGTGTGTGGGGGGGTGCGTGTGTGTGTGTGTGTGTGTGTGTGTGTGTGTGTGTGTGTGTGTATATATATATATATATATATATATATATATATATATATATATATATATTATATATATATATATATATATATATGTATAATATTTATATGAATACATCATTTACAATACAGCCTGTGGAGTTATACACATTTCTCAGAGCACCTACCGTCGTCCAGCATGTGTTCGAGGGTGATCTGTATCTGTTTGAAGGTGGGGCGTTCTCGTGGATCCAGCTTCCAGCAGTTCTCCATCAAGCTGGCCAGACTCTCAGGGCAGCTGCTCGGGATGGTCAGCCTCTGTGAGAAAACAATAGAATATTGTGATAAAACAATAGAATATTGTGACGAAACAATAGAATGTTAACCAACCTGTGTGACAAAGCAATAAAACAGAAATCAACTTCTATCACAAAAAATCAAATACAAAACAGCTTCTGTGACAGAACAATAAAAATAAAAATAAACTTCTTTGATAAAACAATGAAATAGAAATCAACCTTTATGACAAAGAAAAGAAACATAAATCAATATCTGTGAGAAAATAAAAGGAATATGTCTATTTCTTGGACAAATAGTGATTGACATCTCTAAAACATTTCCGATATGATACAATATTGATATTTCCTTAATGATATATTTTAATATTTTTTGCAATACTGCCTGCCTTCAAGGGAACTAATTTGGTCAAATTTAGCACTGTTAGCTTCATAAATTTTGCTTATACCTTATTTGTCTGAACATCTGCACAGTCCCCCGTGCTCTCTTCACAAAACAATGAAATGAAAGTCAATATTAACCGGTTCATAATGATAAAGATTGAGGTTATTATGCTGATAATTATCCTTATTTCATGAACTAATTAAGACAGTCAAATGCAGAGTTTGATTGTTGTTGTCACCATCAAGTTAAAGAATTTGGCTTCTACTCTCTGAGGACCTACGTCTCTGTGTGTAAACCTAGCAGTTACAATGCTTGGCTTCCAAGCATGAGTTAGCAGGTTCGAGTCTCCGCTGGATCCCCATGACCTGGATGCTACATAAATATGCGGTGTTGGAGATGGCTGTCTATGACAACTGAGAGACCCCTTGCCTTGGAACTATTCTGGAAGAGACGGGAATTTCATCCTGGTTCCAGGTTTCTATCTCATCACAATATGACCTAAGCTGTTGAAAGCGATGTAAAAACCCAAACCTACCTCCTGGTTTTCCACCACCAGCCAGGCCACCTGGAATCCTGTGATGCCTTTGAATGGGACCTCTTTGGTCAGCAGTTCCCACAGTACCTGCAGCGAAAACACACTCAAAATATATGCTTGCTTTGGAGCGACCTTCTACATATTAACACCAAGTTTTTTCCGACCTTGGGTCACACATTCCGAACTCCTGAACCTGACACCCTGCGTTGTTCCAACGGGGTCTAACGATTGGCCGTAAGGTGTTTTTTTCCTTTTTCGAATTAATGCATTTACACAAGCATGGTGGCGCCATCTATTTTCACGAGTCCACAACATTGGTTAGTATGGCCATGAAATTGTTGGAGAAAGAGTATGATTTTGACCTGCTCTTTAGGGATTCTGCTAAAATCTGTAAAAAATTAGTCAGTAAGTGAGTCCTTCAGGCCATTGGAAGCGAAAACTAATCATGATATGAGGCTGGACTTGTTTGCCACTTTTTTGTGCTTCATGGGATACAGAGATGCGAAACTGGAGCCACAATATGGAACATGGCCTTAGCCAGCAGGGCGTCTGGGTGTCTTTTTGGGCACCCAAACCCTTAAAAACCACCCCTCAGGACACCCAAATCTTTTTGTGAGGTATTTCTAAAAATGTCAATCTCAAGCATGTAATTGAATCTTCTCATCTCCATATGATTCCCATTGACATTGTTTAAGGATATCATGCCTTATTTTGATAAATTTATACATGTTTATGGCTGAAAATTGAGTATAATGTGATCCTCCTTAAAAATTTGGACGCCCAAATTTTTAAGGGCACCCAATTTTGGGCACCCAGTTTCCAAATCCTGGCTAAGACCCTGATATGGAATGCTGTACATTTGGAATCAAAATATCTTCAAATTAGCCTCATAATCTTCAGCTGAATGTTTTGATACTTTTAAGAATAACCAGAGAATTAAACATAAAATGCCCTGTTTAAAGTAAAGTTGAAAATTTGTCTTCTTTTAGTTTTTTCCAGGAATGGTCTCATTTTAAAGATATTCTCTCTATCAGTGACATACAATAATCCAGGTCCTACAAATCTCAAAAATGACTGACAAATGTGCACGACCACCTGTCACACGACTTGGAGTTGGGATGACCTTTAATGGCCTCTGGGGCCCTCAGCATATTTATCTAGGCTCAATTTTTTTGTGAAAATGACGTACCACGCCGTAGGACCAGGTGTCACATGACTCTGATACCGGAAGACTCTGGATGACTTCCGGAGCCATCCACGGAAACGTTCCAGCCAATGACATCTTAGTCGTACTGCCCATAAAGCGAGATGCACCAAAATCACAAATCTGAAAAATTAACGAAAAAATGTAGCATACCAATTATGTATTATTTTACACAAAAGAGCATAAATGATAAGACTTTTTCATTAAGAAGAATAAACTTTATTTTAATGTTTTATGTGCATGATGAAAAGATTCATTTTCAAGCGATTGATAATCACAGCAGCCAAAAGCAAAAATATGATAGATCCAGACGACAATTTCTAGAGAACTCTTGAGCATGAATCGGTTAAGGTTCACATGAGAAGAATGACAAGTCTGCATAAAATACCCATTAAGGACCCCATAATTTCCCTTTTATGATAGTTCCTAGAGCTGCCCATTATGTAATCAGTAGCACAGCCAGCACAGGCAGGGTAAAGAAATCTACCCATTTACCCCCTTACCCCACTAGGTGACCACAACTGTTAGCCCAGATAGATAACACCCATTTGTGGGCCATGTTCAGGAAGCAGGATTTCCTGGAGCTTCCTATGAATGTGGATGCCCCTTTGATCCTATCAGTATCACTGCATATGGATAACTCTTACATGTATTGGTACCTACCTTGCAAACCCAGTCCTTGGTTATAACCACTGAAATAAAGCAAAGTAACTAAATTAGCAAACATCTCAAAGAAGATCATCCTTCATAGTCAAAAGAAAAATACTTTCAAATATAGAGTAAAATATGGCATGATGCCCCAGGTAGGAAATATGTTTGAACTGAATTGTTGATGTGAAACTTGTGTCAATGTAAAGTAGGGAATGGCCACTGATAGGGTGACTTCAACAAAAAATTGTCTTCGTTACATTTACATTTGAAGCGTACACATATGGAAATATCTGGATCCCAAAGCCCTATCTTTAAAACATTGCCTGAACTTAAAATCTTACTGGCATGTACTGGTCGGGCTTGTCCCATTTTTTTCAATGGCCTACCATGACAGCTGTGTGGTTTAAGGCGTTGTCACTGACTGCTAACTATCTCTCACCACTGTCCCGATTTGAATCCCAGCCGAGCCATTTGAGAAATTTGTCAGTGACTTGGGGTTAGGTGGTGGTTTTCACCGGGTACTCTGCTTTCCTCCGCTACTTACAACTAGCTAGTCACAGCTTAGCCGCAATATAGCAGAAAAAGTTATGAAAAACGAAATTCCTAAGGAAAAGTGCTATTTTCAGAGCCTGAAGGGGGGTTTGCTTTGAGAAAATCCTTACAGAAGAGCCCAACCCACACCTTCCCTTTTAACCACTCGCATCCCAATTTTCACCACAGACCCAGGAGGGAAGGGTCAGCATTTCAACCAACATGTTCTGACTAGTAATGTCATTGATATGAAATTATATCGTTTCGATTAATTGATATATTTTTCAATTCGATCCGATGCGATTCGATACGCCGTAACCTGCTTGTAGGGCACAATTATTTATAGGGATATCAATGATATCCCTTTATTTTGGTTGGATACCCTGTTTCTTGGCCATATGCCTGAGTAAAACATACCATTCCTTTCAATTTCTCTTTCAAAAGCCATAGAAAATACTTTGATATTTAGTCAGAGTTTCACTTTGCATAAGTTTAACAGGAAAATATCTGGGAAAAGTGTATTTTTCTTTAATAATCATACGCCATTTTTGGGGTACAGAATATCGATTATTTCGATTCGATACCCAACCATTCGATTCGATTTAATTGACAAAGTGAAAATGTCGATTTATCGATTTGTCGACTATCGATGACATCCCTAGTTCTGACCACTGCCCACGCTTTCCAACTCACCATTCTTTGACTTGAGGTCTCTATGAATGACTTTAACAGGAGCTTCAGCATGCAGGTAGTTCATTCCTGAAAAACACAACACCAACATAAATAATTCCCTTATGAATAAAATTCTGAAAACAGAAACTTTTATCTTTTTTTCTTTCTACGGTATTCCTCCGTTGAAGCGCAAGTGCAGGTAACAGGTTAGGAAAAAATTCCCTAGAAGGGGTATTGGCAATCTTCCGTAAAGCCGCATCCCACGGGCGCTACGAGCTTGAATGCACTCTTTTGTCTTTTGTTACACCAAACCTGATTGGACGCTTGGTAGGATTTGAATAAAATTGGTCTGGCCTATTTGAGAAAGAATAATGGCTTACTTAGTGCTATTTCTTGTATCTATTGTAAAACCAGTTACATATATGAAGTGAAAACTTATCAAAATTTACATAGCGCTATTTCTTGTGTCCATTGTAGAACCAGTTACATACATCAGTTCAGAAATAATATCCCTTCCAATGCCGAGGCTACTTTCATCCAAAGCGCAAGGACACAGAAAAATATTGAAAACAATCTAAACCCTGTCATGTTGGTATTCATTGGATAGCTCTCGCTGAGTACTCTCAGATGAAAAAAAATGGTTTTCAGTTATTTTTATTAGGTTTTTTCAATCATCTTTAATTGGCCAAAATAGCCACAAGCATCATAAGGGTTAATGGATTACCTAACGCTATTTCTTGTGCCCATTGCAGAACCAGTTACAAACATGAAAGGAGAGAATTGAATAGATTACCTAGTGCTATTTCTTGTGCCCATTGTAGAATCAGTTTGAAATCCAGTGTAACGTCAGGTCTTTGAAGTAGAGCGTACAGGGAGCCATTCTCTGCATACTCTGAAATGACAACAATGCTACCTTTATACAGTGAGACCTTTAAAATTCAGGAGCGAATGAATCCCTGTGCATGCAGTGTGCTGGTCCATTTTCCAGGCTAGGGGATCTGCGGGTATATTCCCCCAAAAGATTCTGATAAAAATGTGCTCTTTGAAGCATTTTGAGGCACTATTAGGTAAACTAAAGGGAGATGAAAATTGAAAAAAAGAACACATTCTCAAAGTTCACCACTTGATAAATGATATTAATTCCATTAGCAAAAGGGGCTCCTATAATTTTTCATCTCGTCGCAAAATCACATGCACCAGAGGCAAATGACTACTACGATTTAATACAAACAGCTAGAAAATAGCTTTTAGTACACACCTGTGACGAGACAATAGTTAGGTTCCTTTGAAACGGCTCCGTAAAACTGGATGATGTTTCTGTGACTGAGTACACTCAATACTTCTGCCTGAAATAAATAAAATATTAATATTGACTCAGAGTAAGAACACTTATGCATGAAATATTTTCAGAATCACTCTGGCTCAAATAATAGATATGGATTTTCAAATACAGTCAAACCTGCCCAAGCGCCCACCTCTATTAAGCGACCACATTTTTTATTTCCACTGGTCTTACTTTATAGTTTAAATGGCCCTCTATTAAGAGATCACCTGTCTTAAGAGACCATATTTTGGTCTTCCCTTGGGTGGTCTCCTGATACAGGTTTGACTAAGTTAAATATTTGCTGAGCTACAACTGGTGTCAACCAAACATTTTAACCCATTTTAACTCATCATCTGAATACTGTATAACTTGTTTATTTTGTGCATATAAAGTAATGTCCTAGGCAGGCAGCTGCCATTGATGGGCAGGTTAATTTTTGAATGACAAGCTATCATGTCAGCATGTTGTACCATAATAGCACAGGGATGGGATGTCCAAATCCTGGTGTGCAGTTTAATTATTGCGGACTCCAGGCACGTGCATAGTATGCATTAACTAAACTGCCACAATATTGACATGGTATACTGTTAACACAACTTATCAAATAGGGCTATATTAAAGAAATCAGAACTATTCTGTGAAACATTTCCTAAAATATTGCTTTGTAATCAAGATATGTTTATTAGCATCAAACCATATGTATCTCAGATATGAATGGGATACTAAACTAAAGAGCTTATTTACTTATTTACAGAATACTTGAGTAATATAACTTCAGAGGGTGTGTTACTATTGGTCGATTGAATGACTAGAACAATTGTTTGTATTGACTTTTCAATAAGGACTTTTGTTTTTCCATGAAAGGTGATGACCCCTGTTTACTGGGCCTGGACTCTCATATCTCACTGATAAACAAATGCTATGTCACAGCTCAAACGAGAGTACACTGTATTAGGTGAATGTGTTCTTACTTATACAGTGACATCTGGATGCAGGGCTCGACATTAAGGGCTGCCCTACTACCCTGGGCAGGTAAAAAAATTTGAAATGGCTGAAGGGCCGGTAAAAAATCAGTGTGTGCCAGCCCTACATGGCAGGTAAGATAGCATCATGTAACTTCATAGATACTATAACACAAGGGAAATCCAATACTTGTTCAACAATACAGATAAAGCTATAGCAAGAAAACGCTTAATTGGCACAAATGTAGTACACATAAAGAAAAGTCACTTTAAAGTTAATTCTATCACACCTATTGCAGGGCAGGTCAACATTGTGTCAGGCAGGTAGAAATTAAAGTTTACGTTCCCTACTTGGCAAGTGCCTTCAAAAGTTAATGTTGAGCCCTGTACTGGGATGTTTGGTGGCTTTGAGAATAACTTGGAAATTAAGGGTAAATTCACATAATATTTGAAGGGATGTTTCTTGTTCATATCTGATCTGAATAACATTACTCCTTAAAATATCTTCCAATGGGTGCTTTTGTTTGGAAGGAGAACATTCACCAAAATAAACAGTGATTTTCTACATGGACAGGAGCAAATTGGTTGAATCAAGATAAAAAATACCCTGATTATCACCTTTGGTGAAAAAAATCCTACTTCTAATTTTGTAAAACTGTTTTTACATACTCCTTTTCTACAGAGAACAGTTTCTTCTCTACTACCTCCCTATCTCACAAGGTGGCGCCACTTGCCTCCTTTTCTACGGAGATCAGTTACTCCACTGCTACCTCCTTATCTCACAAGGTGGCGCCACTTGCCTCCGTTTCTAGGGAAAGCAATTTCTTCTCTGCTACCTCCTTATCTCACAAGGTGGCGCCACTTACCTCCGTTTCTAGGGAAAGCAATTTCTTCTCTGCTACCTCCTTATCTCACAAGGTGGCGCCACTTACCTCCGTTTCTAGGGAAAGCAATTTCTTCACTGCTACCTCCTTATCGCACAAGGTGGCGCCACTTGCCTCCGTTTCTAGGGAAAGCAATTTCTTCTCTGCTACCTCCTTATCTCACAAGGTGGCGCCACTTGCCTCCGTTTCTAGGGAAAGCAATTTCTTCTCTGCTACCTCCTTATCTCACAAGGTGGCGCCACTTGCCTCCGTTTCTAGGGAAAGCAATTTCTTCTCTGCTACCTCCTTATCTCACAAGGTGGCGCCACTTACCTCCGTTTCTAGGGAGAGCAGTTTCTTCACTGCTACCTCCTTATCTCACAAGGTGGCGCCACTTACCTCCTTTTCTAGGGAGAGCAGTTACTCCACTGCTACCTCCTTATCTCACAAGGTGGCGCCACTAACCTCTTTTCTAGGGAGAGCAGTTTCTTCACTGCTACCTCCTTATCCCACAGGGTGGCGCCACTTACCTCCTTTTCCAGGGAGAGCAGTTTCTTCACTGCTACCTCCTTATCCCACAGGATGGCGCCACTTACCTCCTTTTCCAGGGAGAGCAGTTTCTTCACTGCTACCTCCTTATCTCTCGGTGTCCACTTGGCTCTGTAGACGCTGCCGAAGGTTCCGTCTCCACACCTCTCGTAAAACTCCAGCTGCTCAAAGCCGATCTCGTAGAGCCCTGCCATGCTTGCCTCTTACACGGACTCATAGGGGCAGGAGCAATCACGGCCGTCTGATGGCTGAAAAGCAAAAGCACAAATGAAACACAAACACCTGATTTTCATTCGAGTTAATCAATATCTATAATCAGTTTGTCGACCCTTAATTGATTTGTAATTTCCCAGATCTTTCCCAGACCGTTTTTGCAGAGTCAGAAGGGAGGTAAATAAAAATAAAATTGAAATCCTGTTTTTTTCTGAACCTAAAAATTACCGAGTCGGGAAATAAAATAGTTCAAGTTAGACTACTAAAACATATTCTTTTCAGTCCAAATTTTTTAAATGTGAGGTGACATGATTTGTTATGTTTTTTCAATATTTTTCATTGACATTAAACTTTAAACATTAAGATCTCACTGTTATATATTCCTAATCAGGTACTTTTAAGTTGGGTCGGTCGTATATAATAACAAAAAAAAATTCTGTCAGGTGGGTTATTTTCAGTTCGGCGAATACGGGAAACTACAGTTCAACTTTGGGTCGCCTTCTGAAATGGTAGGGATAACGCATGTTAACTTAGGGAAAGAAAAATATACAATGTAAAAGAATAGCCAGCTTCTCAGACTTAAAATGTACCATGAAATCTTTGACCCTCCCTCTGCTCATGGCAATAAGCCCCTGTGGTGTATTTTTTCAGTGAAAAAGTCACCCAGGTGTACATATGCCTTGATTTCAATTGGATGACTATTGGAATAACCAGAGAGCTAATTATACAGGAAGTGGTCGCCGGATGCAAATTGCCATAGGCCCTGTGGTCAAGCCCTCCACATGTGATATCCCTATAGGTGCTGAAGTTGAAGCCAAAGTGAGAACCAGAAAGCAATTAACTCCTTCGCTACACAAAGCGCTATTTGTCGCTCCACGCGTGCACCTGCAAATCCCACGGAGCGCCTATAATGACGCTCACCTGGCAGATGCGCCTGTCCTGTGTAGTGCCTAATAATGCTCACCAAATTGCCATTGCTTAAAGGCATGGCGGCGCGTTTTTTGCAACAATTGTTGCAAACCAACCCCCCCCCCCCCCCCCCTCGGGGAGTTAACATATGCAAGAGGAAGGTGCCCTTGCACATGTGCAGAACGCACCACATGACGGTGGTTCTCTTCTGCACTTTGCGCAAAGTGCACCAGCGAGGAGACGCGCTTAGAGGATCTCGAGCAAGACCTGCTAGCTGACAATCTGGCGATCCAATTCCATGATCCAGCAGTATACCCCCTCCAACACACACTCAATGATCTTCGCATCACAAAAATTGAATAGCATAAAGGACAGTGCCACCGCCCCCCCCCCTCACACACACCTACATCTTCTTATCAACTTGGCAACACTATGCAACTGTCATGATGAGAATCATCATCTTGCAGAGGCTGCATGTTTGGACATGTAACATTGCATTTAACATATAATACAGTTGACATCATGAATACACCTTCCGAAACGATATCCCATGATGGCAAACACTTATTTGACCTCCTGCCAATAATACCACTTATCATGACATGTGGGAGGCCGGTGACTTACCTATCTTTGTCTGAATGAACTTAGATATTGTGCAATGTTTGGATTTTGGGTCGACGACTTACGGCACATTTTTACGACATTAAAAATGGCAAATTGCTACATTTTTATAATTTTGTATCAATGCCAGGAACTGCCTGTGATACAATGTACTGATGTGTTTATTATTAGATATCAGTTGTTGTCATTTGCTACAGTCTTTCCACCACTTAGAAACCATATATCACGACATCTATGTTTGACCACCTGTTAGTTCAAAACACATGTAATCTAATAAGAAATTGACATGCAAAGAATATCAAGAACTTGCAAAGAACTTAAGCATGTATACTATGCTCTCATGAACAATATGCAAACGATTTGCAGAATAGAGCGATACTTTAACTGAGAATTTCCTATTTCTCCTAAACTGATTTACGACATTTGGAAACATCGACCGTCACCAGAGAAATGTTTGCCCATAACTGGCATTGAGTTGCCGGTGAAGTTTCCAAAACAATCGAGGCGTTGCAATCACTTCCGGTGAAATATTTACACTTTGCTAAGGAGATGATGGCACCCACTGACCCAGCCCACCCCGTTAAAATGGAAAAGGAGACCTTTGATTGAGGGACTCATGGACCATGACCTGATAAGGTAGAGAGATCTTTCAACTTTATTTAAAACAGATGTAGCATGGATAGGTAGATTCTAAATGTGGATCTACAAAATAGTGAGATTTTAATCACCACATTTAATTGCTGATTAATAATGCAAAACAAAAATAATAAATGGGAAATATGTGTTACTATGCAAACATGTCTACATTGTGCCAGTTAGTGAACATTAGTTGAGGCCTACATCTATAGCTTCTCAAAAAGTTTATTCTGGGAGCTCCCTGTAGGTTCATGTATGTTAAGGGGAATCCTGGTTACAATGATAAGATACATGTTCAAAACATGTATAAATTTACTGGTATGACAGTATAAGAATGATTTATATATGCATTGGATTAAAATGTACTGATTGATTAAAATGTAAAAAGAATAAGATAAAGAGCAGCTTGAATTTTAGCTCTGTAGCCTGTTGATAGCAGTATCATATGGATACATTTATGCATTTTCCTACAAAATATGAGAAGATGTTTTTTGTAAATGGAACTAAAAATATATTATTTGGTTAAATTATTTATAGAAAATGGTGACATTTGCTGGATGAATGGTAGATATTTTTGTATTTCTAAACATGTATCTGGGTAATTCATTGAGGTGTGTTTTTACACTGGTGCATTCATATGCAGTAAGAAATTGTATACCTGCTACCGTCACTCAGAAAATCAATAAGCATATGCTGCTTCCTGACCCAGATAAACTGTAGATAAGAGAGTTTTCATATAGTATCATTTGCAGAGGTTAACAAGTATTCACCCTACATGGAAATTCCTGGCACTGCTGCCTGTATAGTGTCCAAAATGCCTTGGCTTTTTTGCCCCTCCACTACCCCCCCCCCCCCCCCCCCCCCATGTTTGCCCACACCTGTCAGTGGCATGGCCACACCGAGGCATGGATATGAATATCCCAGGAGCTAAAGAAAATACACATCTGGTATGATCAATTGTTAACTTGAGCTGTCTGGGCCCTACAGAGTAGTCTACTAGCTATAGAGGACCAGTGTCACTAGCCAGCCAATGGGATAGAGGCAGGCTGCCAGGTCATGCTGTCAGGTTTAATACCTCTTAACTATAATGACCACCCCCTACCTGGGGCATTTAGTACTTCAGGTCCATCAGTTACAGCTAGTGTATGTAACATGTCACAAGACATGATGGACAGATTTCAATGAAATATTTAGCATGTAGGTAGGGCCTGCATGCATAGCAGCTAGTTGGTATGACATCTGATATTTAATCAGCAACATAATAACTTAGGGCCGTTCCATTTAAAATGTGGTGGGGGGGGGAGGAACGGAAGATAATAAAAAATATGACACCACCTCCTCCTGCCAGAAATGATATATACTCTAATGGTATAAACTAATTCAGAAATCGGCCCCTCCCCCCTTCAAAAAACCTTCCGTTCCTCCTCCCCCCCCCCCCCCCCCCCACACACACACTTTTAAATGGAACCGCCCTTATCACTTAGAGGGCTACACCACAGAGGTAGCCCGCTAGCCCAGGACAGGATCAATCAATAATTGATAGGGGCCTGGCTATCAAAATTTTAGACATCTATAGCCCAGTTGGGTGAGTGAAATTATTTGGTACTGTGAAGAACTGTATATCATAATTATTTCAACTACCTAAAGCCTTCATTTCTTACTCTTTATCACCTAATTATAGGGAGAGATAATTTAACTTTGAAGAGTTTCACATTCATCTCATATCATCATTCATTTCCTTAAATGCCTGAGCCAGCTTAAAAAGGCTGGTAAAACATTTTTTTTCAATATTACATAACTTAATGCAATTATCTGCTTGCAGCTGTGACCACAAGTAGACATGTTATAATCCTTTCATAGGGTAGCCTGGCAGATCAGTGTCAATAGGTATCATGTGGTAATGATTTTGGATGTTAGAATGTGGACTGTGAAGGTGCCTAGCTAAAAAGCATCACTATGATCTCCAATATTCACTCTCAGAGTGGCCAAAACAGGCCTCACAATTTTGGAAATATTTTACTTACAAAGGCATTATCTGGAAAACATTTGGAGGAGAAATGTTGAGGCCAAACAACAACTCTCCTTCAAATATTTTGTAAATGTTTGCTTTATTCCCAAGATATTTTCATAAGTATGAGAGTAGCAAATGATACTTTCTAGAAGAACTCTGAGTGTGAGTGGGTTAAAAACAGATGCTCATCATTATTATTATTATCATTATTATTATTATTATTATTATTATTATTATTATTATTATTATTATTATTATTATTATTATTATTATTATTATTATTATCATTATTATTATTATTATTATTATTATTATTATTATTATTGTTATTATTATGATTATCATTATTATTATTATCATTATTATTATTATTATTATTATTATTATTATCATTATTATTATCATTATTATTATTATTATTATCATTATTATTTTTAGTATTTGTATTATTATTATTATTATTATTATTATTATTATTATTTATTCATTTATTATTATTATTATTTTTATTATTATTATTATTATTATTATTATTTATTCATTTTTTATTACTATTATCATTATAATTATTATTATTATTATTGTTATTATCATTATTATTATTATTATTTTTTATTGTTATTTTTATTATTATTATCATCATCATGTTTTAACCATAAGGATGACATTTCTGAGGGTAGCTTCACTCTAGCATACAGGATGACATCTCAGTATTCTGGTCCAGGAGTTCTCTTATTTCTACTTTAATATTTCCATTAATTATGCCCTTAGTATCTCAAAACAATTGAGCCTTATTGAAGGGTTGCAGGCATGAATGGGTTAATCCTCACTTTGATACCTGACCACCCGTACAACAATGGTATTAACCCTTCCAATGCTAAGGCTACTTTCGTCCATCTAAACCCTGTGATATTGGTGTTCATAGGAGAGCTCACTGAGTATTCTCAGATGAGTACCCATGTGCCAGGGTTTCAGTAATTTTTCAAGTTTTTGCGTCATTTTGTATTGGCCAAATTAGCCACCAGCAACATAAGGGTTAACATGCATATTGTATGACCCACCCAACTGTTACATGGTCTTTTATTACTTTCAGATGCGATGGATGACCGGCTGACCACTGGTGGCTCTGCTCAAGGCTCAGTGAAGGGAGGGAGTGGAGGCAAAATATTATGCTGAGCTGACGGGTGGACACGGCAATGAATAACATCATACAGTAATTAGAGTCAAATAATATTGCTACTTCGCTGAACTGACAAAAATCTCAAGTCTTGACCATAGTGACGAGGAGATGCCTCCTACGGAGATACTGAGGCAAAAGTTGCAGGAACATATTTTGCGGAGATGATTGGTTGACCATAGGAGATTACCTCAGTAATACTACCATTTTAAATGGCTGAGAAAATATATTCGATGGAGAAGATTAATCGACCTACTGACCATAGTGGATTTCACCAGTAACACTTTAAAATGGTTGAGCCAACATAATTTCTGGAGTAGACCAGTTAACTATTTTAGACTCTGTCAGTAACGCTTAAGAATGGTAGAAAATATTTCAAAGACAAATATTGATCAGAAGCCAAACAACAACTCTCCTTCAAATATTTTGTGAACTTTCGCTTTATTCGCAAGTTATTTTCAAAAGTATGAGAGTAGCAGACGATACCGTCCACAGAAATTCTGGGTGTTAATGGGTTAAGAATGGCTGAACATATTTGAAAGAGAATTGTTGATCAGATGCTAAACAACAACTCTCCTTCAAATATTTTGTGAACTTTCGCTTTATTCTCAAAGTTATTTTCAAAAGTATGTGAGTAGCAGACGACATCTTATAAAAGAATGGCTGAAGCCACGTATTCCGCAGAGCGTATTGATGAGCTGCTGAAGTGTGCTGTTTGTCTGGACAAGTACCAGCACCCTAAGCTGCTGCCATGTCAGCACACTTTCTGTCAGAGTCCCTGTCTGGAGGGCCTGGTTGACAGAGGCATCCGCATGCTACGATGTCCCGAGTGTCGCACCGAACATTTCGTACCATACAATGGCGTCGCCGGCTTCCCGAATAATCTAACAATAGCAAATTTTCTGGATTTATCTGCGCAGACCGCTACTAGTACTGCAAGTGGGACTTCATCTGCTGCGCGCGATCAGCCGAAAACCTGCGCCGTTTGTGAAACTGCAGTCGAAGAAGAAGGAGGGCTGTCTCGATGTTTTCACTGTGATAAGAATGTCTGTTCGTCCTGCAAGCGGTCGCATGTCGGCCAGATGAAGCTTGATATTGGCCGCTTGGTCAATCAGATCAGACGAGGCTTGCCGAAGATTTCTAATGCGATCGGAAGTGTAGAGCAGAAAGGAGAACAGTTAAAACAGCATGTGGATACCTTAAAAGGTGAGATCACGAGCGCGGTGGAAAAACACCTGAAGGATATGAGAGAGAGGCAGAAAATGCTACATAGTGAACTGGACACATTCTTACAATCCGAGCAGCGGTCCCTGCGCCTTCACCAGGAAAACCTTGAAGTTGAGCTGGCGAGCATTTCTAGCTATTGCGATTCGACGGAAAGTTTGAATAATGCCGAAAGTAACGTCCCCGAGGCAGATCTAGTGAATGTGAGGAAGCAATGTAGTGAGTACATGGGGCAGTTGAGAAACATCGAAAACGACTCAGTTCCGCAGAGTCGCATTGCACGGTTTCAGTGTGACAGCCAGCAACTGCATGCCGTTGTCATGACATTTGGTGAACTCTTCGTCTCGAACCCTAATACCACTGCCACAAATCTAGTCCAATCAAATCAGTCCAATTCAGCGCAGCCCTTGCAGCCCCCTGTTGGCCAGGGAATGAACCGTGTGCGCACTCCTTATGCTGCCTATATAAGCGGAAGCCCAAGCCCGCCTCCATTTGGTCACATGACTTTTACCGGGCCGATATTTGAGCCGAGAGGAACAGGTTCCGGTCGTGCTCAGCCTTCTTGGGCTTCGCAACGCATTTTGCAACGGCAACAGATGAACAGGAGCTTTGACGATCAACCGGTAGGGGGATTTATGGGTGGTGGCTCCCCCTATAATCAAAATGCCCCTCAGGGAGGGCGGGGAAGGGAAATCGGGAGGGGCAGAGGTAGGAATAACGTACGCCCCGTGGACCAATCACGGCAAAGTCGTCCGCAGAGAACGGGACCTGCCCAGCAGAATCGCACAAG
The DNA here is from genome assembly GCA_963942565.1 of Maea johnstoni. NCBI lineage: Eukaryota > Metazoa > Annelida > Polychaeta > Spionida > Magelonidae > Maea > Maea johnstoni. The sequence goes on from OZ012696.1 coordinate 29,514,141, forward strand.
CAATCAGGAGGTAGCTCAAATCCCTGCTGGGAATAATTCAAACTCCTCCACTGCACAAGCGGCTCCATCTGAACAGCAAACTACTGTTCCACCTGCGGGGCAGTCTACAGCGCCATCTGTGGGACAAACAACAACGCCACCTGCAGGACAAACATCAGCGCCACCTACTGACAATAACCAGGAGCAAAATCCACCAAATCTTGATCGTGCAACGACCTTTGTTCGTCCTGAAGGCCAAGGGAACGACAATGCACCGGTGGTCGCCAATGATAACTTTGCACGGTTTGATGTCCGTTTGTCCCTGGAGGAAAGTTTGGGCGATATCCTGGGACCGGATGAGGAGGATCCCAGGATAAGCTTTCTCTACAGCGAAGGCTCGAGCACAGTTGTCACACAACCAAGCAACAACTACCATATGAAGGGCCCGATGCTGAAAAAGATTGGCTTGCGAGGGAGTGAAAATGCCCGCTTCACGTGGCCACGGGGAGTAGCGGTTTCGCCCGTAAACGACTCGATTCTTGTGGCTGATAGTAGCAACCACAGGGTACAGATGTTTGATATGCATTGCCGCTTTCTGAAGAAGTTTGGTTCGTATGGTCAGGCGCCAGGGGAGTTTGACTGCCTGGCCGGTCTTGCTGTGGACAGCAGTGGTCAGATCATCATAGCTGACCGCTACAACCATCGCATCCAGGTCTTCAACCGTTACGGCGAGGTCATCACAGAATTCGGGGAGGAGGGTACCGGTGATGGACAGCTAAGCTACCCATGGGGCGTAGCTTGTGATAACGCAGGCTACATATACGTCTGCGATAAAGACAACCATCGAATACAGATATTTCAGACGAACGGAACATTCATTAGAAAGTTTGGTCGTTTGGGGAGTAACGAAGGACAATTTGAAAATCCTCACTATATTGCGATTGGCAATCGCTCGGAAATTTATGTCAGTGATAGTAGCAATCATCGTGTTCAAGTTTTCACAAATCAGGGAGAGCATTTGCGGACATTCGGAAGTGAAGGAAATGCACAGGGGGAGTTTAAGTATCCGAGAGGGATTGCCGTGGATCGTCAAGGGTTTGTTGTTGTTGGCGACAGCGGAAACAATAGGATCCAGGTTTTCCGTGGCGATGGGGCGTTTTTCTGCTCCTGGGGATCCTGGGGCAACGGGAACGGCCAGGTCAAGGGCATTGAGGGCGTGGCCTTGACCTCTAATGGAAATGTCATCGTTAGTGATCGCGAGAATCACAGAATTCAGATATTCTGAGTCCTTGATCAATTTTATTATATTGCATTCTTAAATGAAGCGTTCATTTGAAAAAATAAAGATACATGTGAATAATATCCTAAGAAAACCACAAATTAATATGTGGTCTTCAAAGATCAAAAGAATTACAGAAATAAGACATTCAGAAGAGTCCATTATCAATATACCTTATTGTATTCTTAAATGAAGTATTCAGTAGAAAAAACGATTACCAGTAAATACATACAAACAAGAATTCTGATATTCAGAGTTCATTATGTTTTGTAAGATGTTCTATTTGGTACCTTCATTTGAATTCAAATGGAAACATGAAAATAATAAATCAAAAAAACATCAACTAAACAAAATATGGCCTTCTTGGTTAGTAGGATGGGGAGCTAAGAAAAAAAACCCTATACCTGGATGGTAAATTAAACAAACCCTTCAAATGCTGAGGCTAAACCCTATCATGTTAGTATTCATTGGATAGCTCTTGCTGAGTACTCTCAGATGAGTACCATGTGCCAGGGTTTTAGTCATTTTTCAGGGGTTTTGCATCGTTTCGTGTTGGCCAAATTAGCCACCTGCAGCATAAGTGTTCAGATGATCTTAGGGTAATGGAGATATTGAGTATCCTGCATATCTTCACAGGGCACGACGTTAACTTTTGCAGCAACTTGCCCCGTAGGGCAAGTGAGATTCAATTTTCACTTGCCCTACTCCAACTTTCACTTGCCTTTGAAAACTTGTATGTTTGATAATATTTCATTTAAAACCCAGTAGAACATGGTTCTGGCATGTGAAAGCATATTTCCAAGGACAAGCTTGAATGCCAGACCATGAAACTTGCCCACATTCTCAAAAGTAAACCTGAAATATACAAAGCATACTTTCCCAGTGGGGCAAGCAAGATGCAAATTTCACCTGCCCCACAGCTATAATTTACAAATTCTACTTGCCCGGGGCAATGGGGCAAGCACCAATGTCGAGCCCTGCTTCATAATGACCCATTCCTGCAGAGAGGGGGAGTTGACCCTCATTTCACTCAAAATTGTTCAAATACTGTGAAACAGGAATTGTTCACTTCTTTGACATTAAGGTAGCTTTTGGGGTTAATTCTATGGACTCTTTTTTTTCTCTACCCTGCTTTCATTTGATTTGTTAGCCTATAAAAGTGTATATTGTCTGAAAAGTCTTTTGGTGAGGCACACATTAAGCATCACAAATATACCCTCCCTGCAAGGTGCTTTCGAACAGATCTCCTATCCACAATCATGTGTCGGAGACGTCAAATTTCATGAATATGGAGTAGAAAATTTAAAAATATGGAAGAATACCACATTTAGTTTAAACGTTTAAAATTTTATGACCATTCCTTGAATTATTCTTGTCGAAAATGAAAAAGTGTATATTTCATCTTCTAGATTGTGTTACTTTGGAATAGAGTCGAAATCTCTCAAACCCTTCCCTTTTGAAATGCCCTATTTAAATACCAAACTTCAAGCAAATATATTGGTATTTGATGCCAAAAATGCTTGTTTTCAGCAACCATTTTTGGTGAAATTCAATATGAAGAAAATAGTCAAAAACGTTTCCTGTCTGTGTACAGACCTATGTGAGGTTCTGAGATATTTAGTCTCCTACTCTGCGCAGCGAAGGTCTAGACAGTCACATTTGACCTGATTATGAGGGATAGGGTGTCTAGCTTTAAAATAGGTAGAACATCTCAAAATGACCCTGTATTCACAAATTAACCCCATAAGCCGCCATATATGTAAGTGTTTAAACAGGAAATATCACCAGGAGAATCTGATCATTTTATTTGCATACACACATTAACCTTATTGCACATTGTATTTACATTATGTACTTAAGATGAAATTACGTACATTTCATGTGCCATCACAAGTTTGTGTTCTCATCCACAATATACCGGTTTACATAAATACTTGCAGCTTCTTTACCTGAACCATATTCTTTGGCTTTCTATTTGTACTAAGATTATTTCCCGAGGCCTGAAAAAGTGTTTGTTCCTTGTAATGGACAGGAAAAATAGGGTAGGTAGGTAGGTAAAAAATATATATTTTGGATTATTTATTTGATTTTTGCAAAAGAAAATGTGGGTTTCATGTGTTTTATGTTGACTGGGAGTTGGAAGGGTGGAAAAACACTTTAGGGTAAGGATTTCTTTTGAGTAAAAGCTTGCTAAGGTCAGGTAACAGGAAATAAACAACTATTTTGTATGGCTGAGCATGGAGCTATGGAGACCTACCCAGCCTCAGCTCAGTATTATCCTTTCCTTGAGTGACTACTTCTCACTTCTTGTTAGCAAGGAAAACATGGCGAGATTTTATTGACTTTGTGCCAACAATTTGCTTGATTGTTCACCCTTTAGTATCAATGCATATACGCCTTTCTTGCAAAATAGGAAGGAATCATAAAAAGAAGGGAGTATGGTCATATCTTACCCAGTTTGGGTACGATATGATATTGGTACGGATGGTCATATCGCAGCCAGTTTGGGTGCCATATTATCTTGATACGAATAGACCTGGGTACTAGTTTACTTGTTTCCCACCAGTTGCTCTTATAGAGGTTGTCTTCTTCAATCACCCGCTTAGGCCACTCCAATTTAATTACTTGTCTTACGAGCTTTTTTTGGAAAAAAAATCCTGTCAGACTCCCCCCCAAAAAAGAAAAAAAAAGTCACCTTTGGTGCCTTACGGACGAAAGTGGTTTTGAAATTTTCTGTCAGACTCCAAAAAAAAAAAAAAAAAAAGAATATTCTTTGTAATGGTGATTCAATCAACTACAGGAAGCTATCATTGCTGTAGTAGAGCCTCAGACTTGAGGAGGTATACCTCCCACCCTTCTGGTTACAGGTATTAATAGATTGATTGATTTTATTTAGTTGAGCATAGGCTGGTAGAAACATATCGCTACCAGTCAACGTCGGCAGACTCTAAAGAAATTAAATAAATAAAAAAGTCACATTTTTCAACTTTTTTTATTCCAAAATGGCTCATTTCCTACCTCCTGAGCTCGTAAGACAAGCAAATAAATTGGAGTGGCCTTATAAAGTTGCAATATGGCATGTATAGAATACTAATGCAATATATGAAATAAATTATTTGTCACAGATCACCCGCTTATCATGGTGCAGCATGACTTATGTATGCGCATGGAATATATTTAATAAATTATTTGTCAATGATCAACTTGTATGTTTTCTGCAATTACAATATTCACATTTACACAGTCAAAGCTGCTTGCCCAAGTCCCATTCCCGGCCGCGGCACGTCTAGTAAGAAAGTTGCGTTGGGGTTAGCTGTTGTTTTTTGCCGGTACTCCAATTTCCTCCGACACTTGCAACTGGCTAGTGACGATTTATATCCTTGATATATGTGAAAAAGAGACGATAATCGAAATACCAAATTCCAAGCAAGCACCTTTATAATTCCAAGTAAATATCCCCTCCGATATAAAAAAAAATACAATAAACGAAGTTGTTGTTGTAGTGTATTGTTTCTTTAATTGACTGTAACTTGTACATACAGAATAAAAGGAATACAAAACTTAAAGGTAAAATTTAAATGAGCAAAATGAATAGGTAACAAATGAAATCACGAGATCAGGATGATGATACTAATGATTGACCTGCTCATTTCTAGAGCACCCTAAAATTCCCTGACTACATGTATGTTGGTAATAGCTTTGTGAACAGATACTTATTCAGAAAATATTGGAAAGAGAAATGTTGATCATAGGTCAAACTACGCACCTCCTTCATTTTTTTTGTAAATATATGACTGACTTCAAAGTAATTTTGGAGAGTATCATTCATCCAGACGACACTTGTCACAAAGATCTCCAGGCGTGAATTGGCGAAACACAAAAACAATACTAAAGGCATGATATTTAGAAAAGATATAGTCATAGTGATATATATTTAATAAAAATCCATTTGAATCCAATTTCAATTGGCAGTGGTGTCAGGTGAATTGTGATATTTTTTTTAGTTTGTCCAATACTCGATAGGTGTCACCGCTTCAGAGCATCGTAAGACCTTATTAGGACAGACCATCTTCGTGCCAAAAAGGTCGGCCACGGTATGTCTTTGATAGGTTTTTAGGTTACCTATGTGCATCTTTTCACATGGTGTGCCACTGTAGACCATACGTCATAGATAACGTAATATTAGAAAAATATTTGAAGAAGTATATTTAAACCGATCAGGAAAAAATACATTTTCAGTATTTCTCAAAAAATAAAAAAAGACATTGTCATGACGATATCAACTAGTATGACAGGACATATTTACATTCCTAGTGCAAATAGGATCAATTCATTAATCCTAAGAAAGCACTTTCAAACCAGACTAGAAACATTTGAAAATATATATTTGAATGAAAAACACCTTTAAACTCTCCTTGAAACGTTCTAGCAATCCATGCCTTAATCTGAAGCTTTTTTGCATATAAGTATGTACGATATACTGCAGACGGGAGAGGGCTACTAATAAACATAGCTTAAATGATAAACATAAATATTCCATAATAAGTTCCTACAAAATGTCTTAACGAGTTTTTAATCTTAATCGTTCACGCCTGCATTGGTCAAAAACGCTCAATTATTTTCGTAATACATTCATGATAATATTTTAATTTCGAAGATCAGATATTCGTAGAAAAATATTGATCCGAAATTAACCATCTATCCTCCGAATTCCGATCGGTTGATTACGAAATTATGCTTGATTTCCAAATTATTTTCAAAATCCTCCAGGCATCCGGTCTAACTATACGGATACGTCTAAGCTTGGATGTGTGGATAACGCCAAAGACATGAAGGCCCATCTTCTAATCTCTGACAAAACTTAGTATTAGCATTTGATCAAAACCGTGTTACACATACGATGGTGAGGTGTGAACAGCAGAAAGCATTCAAACAAAAACAATCCAACAACTCTTAGAAAACATGCGAAACAAATATTTTTTTGCACGTTTTCTAAAAAAATGCAACAACCTTGAGGAAAACATACGAAAAAAATATTTTTTGCACTTTTTCTTAAAAAAACGCTAGAACCTTTTTTCTGCTGTTCACTATTGCACTCACACCACACCACACTCACATTCTTAAGTGTTAATTTTTTACAGCGTGTTCATGCGACTACCTGTCTCCTGTATACGTCAAACAATTATTGAGGCACTTTGGTGGGACACGTGAAAGATACATTTGACGTTTCGCTTCTTGCACCT
>OZ012696.1:29523141-29530641 GCA_963942565.1 Maea johnstoni
AAAGTTAAATTTCTAAACGACATTGTCAACGTTAGGACGGCCCATCAACTATTTGAAAAAAAAAAGAATAAACACGAGAGTGTGACAACATCCTTGTCCCGAGACATATATTTACCTGAATTTTATATGTCACTGCTTTGACTTACCAGGAATTGTATTAGTTTGCACCATGACAGTGCCCGGATGTACTTTTAACACATTGTGCGTGCGCAGATAACGTTTCCGGTACCACGATCCCATCCCTGCACCAATTAGTAGAAATAGGAGTACCAGTCCTATCCTGGAAATAGTAAAAATACGAATAAGTTCGACTGTGAAATTTTATGAAATTACTTTGATTTTGTTTCATTGTGAATATATAATTCTAACCCATTGTATACAACCATATAGCTAAATAATGTACGTCCATGATATAACCTATCATAAAAATGGCAATAACTTCTGAGTGAGACTAAAATCCTTAATATTTGCTTGGATTTTATTTTACGAAGTTGGGGCCGATTCTCTGAATGGCAAGCAAATGTACTAAGATATTATTACTCACTGTCCTAATTAAATAGTTGATTGACATCCAAGGACTTCTATAAAATAATAAACAGTAATTTATCAACGATGCTTGTATCCAAGTTACCATTTTCAAGCAAAATATTTTCAACTACTCCCTTTACGTGGAGCTACTCAAACAGGAAACAAGATAGACCTTGGATCAGCAACGAAAATACTGTAGAACAGTTCACAGCTCTCTTTAAAACTTCTCAAAAGCCAAATATAAAATTCAACATTGAAAAAATAACAATGAAAATTTTCTCTGAAAATAGACTGAACAGATTTAGATCAAGGAAATTCATATTGGTCATAATAAATCATTTATAAAAGGAAATTCTTGAACAGAGAAATCTGTGGTAGATGTGAATATCTTCTCATTTAATCATTTTACTCACTATCATTTTCAATTGATATTTCTGAAGAATTTTCCTCAATTTTTGGATTAGTTCCCATACTCATTTTAACATTTTTTTATTTGGTTTTAGTTATTTCAATTTGATTTCAATAACTTAACAACACCATCAAACCATTCAAATTTCAGAGGCGTCAACATCCATACATATTAGTACCTGTTTACTGTGAATTAAGCTTTTAGTAGATTATCAGAAAAAGTATATTAACCATCAAGGATGACCAATCGGGACATTTTGAAATTTAAAATCTTAAAATACCGAAATCTTACTTACTTAGATTCTTTATCATCCTTCATTAAATTCAATTTAGATGTTATGGACATCGACAAATTGCCCTATAATCCCCAGTTAAAGTTTAGCCATTTTGAAATGAGCGTGTAGGGCGACTCACCAGAAGTACCATAGTCTGTATATTGGTATGTATGTGAGGGCTGGGTGTTTTATTGTGGGGCAACAGGAACCTCCCCCACAGCACCTGTAGCCAGAGAAACACCTGCAATAGAATGGAATACATCACATAATAAATACAATTTAGAATAAAACATACCTTAAGACAATAGTATAATACAGCTTATAAATATATATTAAAGAGCACCTAAATACAATAGTAAAATACACTACGAAATACAATAGAGGATGTCCCCCCCCAAAAAAAATGCAATCCTCCCCTTTTCCCAATATTTTTTCAAAACAGCTTGGCAACGTTGAAAATAACTTAATGGTTGAAGAGAAGGATATCTTAGATATAACCTGTTGCAGTTTCAATAAACTCTGGTCATCGATGACAACAATATGAGGCAAGGTTTGACACCATTATCATTTCACTCCAACATTGGGCAACTGCTAGGTCACCAGCTAATGTTGAAGCAGTGCGCCTGACGCTCATTATCAATCCACAATGCAGTGCCCGTAGACATAATAAGTATAAGTATTTATTGACTATACCTATGATATAAAATATACAAACATAGGCCCATAGAGGACAAAGATACATATATAACATAATTAACATACCATCTGATGTGTGAGCGAACTCATAGAAAAATACGAGCTATACTGATGTACTAGTCTTTTTATGATTGAGGTACACTTTCAACCATACAGGCATTATTGGACATCATAAATATGAGGAAATCAAGGAGATGTCATTAAAACAGTCAGGGACTTAGTCAACAGCGGCTAGGGGTAAGGGGTAGGGAACCCCATATCTCCTGCAGTTCCTTCAACAGGATGACCAATCGGGACATTCAATGGCATCCCTACCATATCCAAAAACGCCATGCTTTGAATCAAGGGGATAGCCAATGGCTAGTGAATCATCCTGACCTTTTTCTCCAGTGATTTTACTATTGGTGATGAGGTTACTTCAGATGATTAACCATCAAGTAGTGCCAGAGCTTCAATAGAATGGCATACAAGGCAATGGGGCTGTGCATCAATAGTGGTGGTTTCAGGAGGAAACCTTAGCACACCGAAGAAGAGGTTTGGGTGACCACTTACTGGTACTATTTTCTGAGCGTGTCACGGGTCTTGGTCATCAACCAGAGTGGCCAGCAAGTTCACCGGACCTTACTCCTTTGGATTCCGTTTTGTAGGGGTATCGTAAAGAGAGGATATACTGCAACCTTCGAGCTACTCTCCAAGACCTGCGTAATCGGATCAACAGGGAGGTGCAAGCCCTGCACCATACATGCATGGTTCATAGAGCAATGCAGGCAATGGCTAAAAGAGCACATAGGTGCATCGAGCTACAAGGAGCTCAGGTGGAGGGTCCCAGCGGACCTCCTAATCACCATAAATGTGTCATTGCTATGACATTTCGGAAAGAATATGATGAATAACCTTACTGTGACTTGGAATTTTATGAATCAGTATAGTTTTCATTTACTCTAGTGACATTTTATTTGTTATTCACTTGATTTCATGGTATGTGAAGGTGCCAAATCTTGAAGCAATTACATTCTATTCATATTTGATTTTGTATGTATTGTTTTATCAGATAGAGAGTTCAGTTATTAAAATATGAATGACACATTACTTCATTATTTTTGCATTTATTTCAACCCACCCCCTTCACTTTGACAAGAATACATTTGGGGATGATTGTTTCATGTTGTCACTAAGTAAAATGGAATTCTGCTATTTGTAGCATGCAAACACCATTGGATTTACATTGTGTTGGAGTGAAATGATAGGGGATCAAACTTTGCCTCACAAGTTTGACATGGATGATCTGACTTGGTTGAAACTGGAACAGGTCATCTCTAAGATATCCTTCTTTTCAACAATAAGGTCATTTTCGATGTTACTTAGGCCGTTTTGAAAAATATTAGGTAAAAAGGGGAGGATTGCATTTTGGGGGGTACACCCCGTGTAGTGCAAGTAAATAGAAACGTAAAATACAATACAAAACAACAAAATGTGAGAAAGTGTACTTGATTATAAACGTATAATTACTAAATGAAAATACAAAATTCTTTGCTAAGAAAGAATGTCCACTTCTGCTCTCAAGGGGCGTATATGGACTTTGTAATTTCAAATTGGTATAGGTTCTCACAAAATAACCCACAATTCCAAGAAGTAAGGTAATAATATTCAAACCGTTCTCATGGCTTGTTATCAACTCTTTTTATGGGTTGTCGTCACTAATATAGGTTTTATCCTTGAATAACATGTTGATGGTGGACATTGTTTATCCATACCAGATGTAGTTCCTGTTGCCAGGAGAGATGTATTGATTAGAAATGTTCACTCGCTCAGGTAGCAGTACAATACACCTGAGCGCTTCAGCTAACTGACACTTCCGTCAAACTGCTTTTTATCATACACTGCGCATTGATTGACAGAAAGGACAGACATTTATGTATATATGTGTGTATGTAAATATGTATGTATGTACAGTAACTATGTATGAATGCATGTATGTATGTATGTGCATGTATGTTTGTATGCACATTATGTATGTACTTATGTACAGCATGTATGTGAGTATGTATGTATGCATGTATGTACAGTATGCATTTATGTATGCACACACACACACATATTATTATATATATATATATATATATATATATATATATATATATATATATATATATATATATATATATATATAAATACATGTTCATACAGTATGTATGTATGTATGAATGTATGTATGTACGTGTGTATGTATGTATGTTTGTGTGTGCATTTAATATGCGAAAAGTTTCAGAAATACTCACGTGTATTCCTTTACGTAAGTGTGGCCTAGTTTGACATAATGGTATACACACTTTTGATATGCGTGGATGATCTGAAATTGGATAAAACAAAACTCAATACAAACATGATAGTGTGCTGATACATACATGGATCATGTATATTCATTATCATGCCTGCCGTGCGTGTATGTATCTCTTCACCTCTGGCTGGGCATGACATGGACCCAACACCTGTACAAAGATATATTTCAAGTTAGCTTCGTGTGGAAATATATCGTTAAACACTCATAGTTAGTCTGGTCGTTGTTTCAAAAGAGCACTAAGAAAGAATGAATTAATGTTAACCCTTCCAATGCTGAGGCGTCCAAAACACAGGACGCAACAATTTTCCACCTAAACCCTGTCATATTGGTATTCATTGGATAGCTCTCGCTGAGCACTCTCAGATGAGTACCCTTGTTCCGGGGTTTCAGTCATTTCAGGTTTTTAGCATCGCTTTGTATTAGCCAAATTAGCCACCAGTAACATGAGGGTTAAGTCTCAAGAGGCATCTTTTGCCGGGGACGTCAGGATATTGAGACCCTCTTCGCTGTTTTCATCAATTTCGTCTCCTGACTGTACCAGTAGTCAACATGCTTTGTAGTATTCGACTTTTCACTCTGTTGTTTCTTGTTTGAACTACTGTTGGGTTTATGAATTTGGTTTTTGGCCACATTTATGTCAATTGTGGTTAATTCGTGACTAGTCAGTTGTAAGTGATGGGGGAAAACGGACTACCCGGCGAAAATCACCGCCTAACCCACTGGCAATTGGTTCCTTAGGGTCTCACAATCACAATGGCTTGAAAGCTATACTCTAAATAGCAAGGGAAACTGTTAGGACTGGTTTAAATCCTTGTCTGCCTTGGAAGCAATGATATTTTTCTGTCGTCAGTCGTACCATTATAGTTCAGCGATAAGACACGACAGGCTACTGGTATGGACTGCGTTGGACGGCTCGGCCATTGAGGCAGTCGGAAGCGGCAGGTCGCTCAGAGCAGAGCCCCCTGCCTGACAAGGCAATAATCATTTAACGATTAATACTCGTAGCGGCCAAAAGCCGCCTGACAATTTTAATCCAAACCTAATAGGTGAAAGCATTGTATGAAAAAAATTTGAAGTGTGAAGAAATGTTGTTTGAAACATTAGCAACAACTCTCCTTCAAATATTTTATAGGATTTTTCTTATTTTTGAAGTTATTGCCCAAAGGATCATAGATCCAGACGATAGTTTACGGCGAATCTCTTAAGCATTAATGTGTCAGATCATGTTGTAAGCCAAGTGGAGTTAATGCATAGGTAAGTGAACACTCATGGCCGACGAGTGTCTAGGAATCAATACACAGGTTTTGACCGTATTTATCAAGGACCAAATCAAATATTCGTATTGCGTGATCAGTGATTACGATAAGAAAGTATTTGAACCATGTTTGATTCTAAGTGCATGCGTGCCGTGGTCGATGTGTACATTTTTTAAAATTCTCTGCAGTGCAGATGTTTTTTATTGTCGTCTTTCAATGTCATAGTAATTCATCAAAACAATGTTTCACGATCATATGTCAAAGTAATAAATATACATTCAAGTAAGAATGGATATTAATCAATTCTTACCTAACAATATCTCAAGTAACAACATCTCAAACATTAATGAATTTTCAACATTAATATATCTGCATTGAACCCCATTTTTCCAAAAATTTGAATCCTCAACCCTAGATGACATAGGTCGATGTGTAAACTTCGATGTCATGCGAGGGAAGAAATAACTGAACTGAACCTTGTATTGATGTTTACAATTAACCTCTCTCAAAATCACAAAATAGGCATGTAACGTTCAAAATGATGTAGATCTTTTTCAGATATAGCTTTTAGAATAACACAGTTTAGCATCAATACGTCAATACGATGGTTCAGGTGTGAAAGAAAAAAAATGAAAAAAAATATTATTTACCCTCCCCCCAAAAACGGTCGTGTTAAGTGTTTTATTTTCTCTTTCACATCTGCACTTTCGTACATTAACGATACATTTCAGAACTGTTATGCTTTGATACTATGAATAAGAAGTTCTAATGAATAAAGAAAGTGAATGGATGATCATATTTTAGGACGTGTTTTAAGTATTCGATAGGGTTGATAACGCAGCGACGGTTTCCTAAGCCTGACGACGAAAAGCACTCAGAGTTGCACTTGAAAGTATCGTCTGCTACTCTCATACTATACTTTTGAAAATAATTTTGTTAGAAAATATTATCAAATTTGTCAGGTCTGATTAACCCGTTGACGGCATGCTCCCTTGGTCGGACTAATGCAAAATAAACTACCAAGTAAAGTGATATTTGAAACCTATTCAAACAAGGATCGTGAATGGGTTAAATCAGTAAATGATATGTCACGATCTTCCGGTTAATTTGCAAATACAAGTGCACGCCAGAATGTTGTTTTCTTAGTGTTAGCAAATTCATGGGTAACATCAGCCATACATTAGACAATTTTGGTCTTGTCTTTCAGAAAAAGAAACACGTTTTTGATGATATTTGCAGGAAAAAAGTCAATTAATACCACACCCAACTCTTCTTCCAAGTGCAAGGTTATGTTCTATTTCTCTTCTGTAAACTGTTTTACGGCATGCGGTTGACACTTTCCGAGAGGAACTCTGGGCGTTAACGAGTTAAACTATAAAATGCTTAGGAGTTACTCTTAGAATTCTCGTCTGGGTCTCTAATACTTTTGACTATAACATTGAAAAAAAGCATGACTTTAAAAAATAGTTTGAAAGAGGGTTATTAGCAGTTTTCTAATCAACATTTCTCCTTTAAATATTTTCCCACCTATGCTTTATCCTGCATGCTTTCATCAAAAGTTCCAGGCTGGTTTGCCGCTGCAAGCATTAAAGGGTTAGTATCATATTTAATTCATCTCTAACTGTGCTATAAACTCTTCTCGTGTTTCCGCATAACACGAGATCAACTACCATGCCCCAGTGTTAAAGGTCAACGACTGACAATTGATATGCAGTCCAACCTTTTAAGGAAGGCAACTGGGGTTGGGCTCAAACACGGCCCGTTAAAACATTCATCCTCCACTAGCAGAGAAAATGCTATACTAGTTCTAATATTTATTTTACTGTAAGGAATGTTTGGTCTGCTTTTACCTAAACGCATGGTTCGACTGCAATCATGAGTCAATAAAATAGGAATAGCCATTGCAAGTACAATGCCGATATTTAATTCCTGCACTAAATGCATGAGCAGCCCGAGCATAATACAAGACCGTATTGCAACCCAGTTTCCTGGGTAT
>OZ012696.1:29533141-29538141 GCA_963942565.1 Maea johnstoni
AAATAGAGTCTGCTCCGAACCGAATCAGAATCAGAGAATGGTACGTACCTGCGCGTGTATGGCGATGATCAGGGCAGGCGTCAGCAGAAGCCTGGCCGCCATCTTGGCCGCGGCTGCTGGTTGTTGTGGAGACGTCAGGTAGGGCGGCGTGCTGTGCGGCGTACTGTAAGCAGGTAACAGGCACTGAGGGCAGGTGAGCTACCTCACCACGACCTGCTACGTCACAGCCTCTCGATGCCAGGCAACTGGGGGGAGGGGGGGACTGGAGAGGGGGGGGGGGGGGGGGCAGGGACAGAGGGAAACCAGCCTCAAATAGACAAATATAGTGGGAGGGGGAACTAGGAAATACCAGCAAAAATCGAGTGGGCGTCGGAGGGGGTAGGGGCTCTTTTCACCAAAATATCTGTCTTGGACAATCCCTAATAAATTATCATTTCACGGTGGTTAGTATCGTTAGGAATACCTTACGGAATGAAACGGTACGATACAGTACTTTTTGAAACGATACCGGTACCAGCACTGGTAGCTCTTGACGGTTTCCAACCCTACCAATATTTCAAATCCACAACCGTGGTTTATGACGGTGTCTCCTCAAATGGAAAAATGGAATAGAAAGGGTGGAATTTCGTTAGACCTGCCCTTCTAGGCGAGACCTGGACTAGAGAGTCGTTAACTAAAGAACACTACAACAGAACGCATCGACACGGGACACTGGGTGCCACACAAGTATCACAACTGAAATTAGTCTATAATTAAGGAATGCAAAATGAAAGCTGTTCCATTTCCCCATTCACAAAAGTTGCTCTGAAATGTAAGTTGCCCGGCTCAAACAAGATCAGGCAGCTAAGTACTTGTACCTGTGAGGGAAATTCCACAAAAGAATGCGTCGAACTATTGATTTGACTTGAATGACACCAGTTGCTCAATCTAATACCATTTTGTGTTGTTATTTTCGTAATATTTTCTGCTAAACGGCTTTTCTGCTGTTGGGTAGTTTTGAGAGAGAGAGAGAGAGAGAGAGAGAGAGAGAGAGAGAGAGAGAGAGAGAGAGAGAGAGAGAGAGAGAGAGAACGGGCAGCACTTGGCTATCAGGGCAGCCACAATAGTTATCAATAGTGGAATGGACCGGACTACATTGGGAAAACCACAACCCAACCGTACCACTTCAGTGGGGACTTTCTTTCTTCCCCCGCCCCAAGCTTCCCTGCAGTGCCGACATTTAATTCCTGCACCGCGAGCAGCCCGGGCATAGTAGACGACAGCAAGTCCGATTACCACCCAGTTTCATGGGCATGGATGCATTGATGGCCTCACAACTGAACGTAGCTTTGCAAGCTACGGGTGATTGATGTGCCTGGCTTATTTTCTGACATGCTATCCATGGTTGTTTGTGCAACCAGGCACTGGTAGACGCCCGGACGACTGGTGCAGTAATTACACGTCTGTACTGTATATGCTCGTAGTGGAGGGCGGGAGTTTATCTTGAACGCGATCTGCTCCCTGACAATAGTAAACACCTCGGCTGCAATATGGCCGCCGCCGCTGTTGTTTTCCCATTATAGGATTTCAACTACGCCTGCTGAGACATGGCGCTAGCGTGCCTCGTCGCCATGGAGATATTGTCGATTTTCTGCAAGGGGAGTGTTTTCATAACGAATACGATATGCTAGCTTGTCCTTAACGCTGGTACGTTATGTTTATAATGGACTTTCATACTGATTAATTTATGACTGCACATGATACTTTATTCTGTGTTTGACTATTGTTTTATTTATAGTACTTCTGTTTCTACATTCAGACATTGTAAGTGTATTTTTATGCATATGCATAGTCAATAAGCATACATATGTACATTTCGACATTTGCGTACATAAAGCATTAAAAGGTCCCTTACAGTACTACATGTAGTATTTTGATACCCTGAATCAGTGACACCTATTGAGTATTAAACGGACTAAAATAATATATTGCAATATGTGGCATTACTGCCATAGAGACAAACATTGTTTGTTTGATTACAGTGATATTCATATTTTATTGAAATTTGATAATTTGACATTTTCAAAAAAATATGCACGGCCATTCATCTATGTATAACAGGGTTTCCCTTGCTAAACATATCTATAAGAATGGACACATATAGCACCAAATAGTAAAACATTGTACTATTTTAAAGAATCCTACCAAATTGGTCCCCGTTTTACTGACTTTAACCATCTCTGCTTCAGAAACTAACCCCACAACCTGACATTTTCTTTATGTCACCGTAAAGTGTCTATCATCGAGTTTTTGCTAAAATGTCAGTGGTTACCAGGATGTGATGCCAATATGCAGGAAATCTCATTTATCATGTGCATACCTTTACTTTACACATTTTACCCGGCCTATCAAAAATACATTCATATGAAGCAAACTCATTGCTCTTTGATATTGATGTTTCTTTGAAAAATTATACAAATGTATGGATAACACGTCCAAGAAGCAAGAACAACAACAACAACAACAACAACAACAACAACAACAAAGAACTACAACAAAAACAATAACAAAAACAGCAACAGCAAAGAAATGTAGCGTGGGGTTATTGGATTTGTATGGCGAGTGGTGTCATGAGGCAGAATTGAATTACTCCTTGCCAATAATGAAGTATCATTTTCTTCCGCTAGGGGGGCTCTATACGAATCCCGTTAATTGGTAATTCAGGTAGGTTACTGCCTAATAGAATGTTACGACATCCTTAATTGAAGTCAATTATTGGTGTCATCCGGCCTCCCCACACAAGCAGACATTTAAACACATCTTGGTAATTACCAGGTATTATGGAAGAGCGGAACAACTGTGGCCGGGTCGTCCACACAGCCGGAGGGCAGTGACACGGTCCATCAGCTGAATACTTATGATATGTGAAGAGATGGTATTAATGTTGAGATGAGACGAGAATGATGCGGACGCCAATAATATGCACTATTTTGGTACTTTGCATAGTATTCTGTTCCGCACAAGGGCGTCAGAATCAAGGTCAACCCAACGGAGCGCCATCTAGTGGTGGAGGGAAAAACAAGGATGGGGGAGGGTCAAAAGATGGGGGTAAGCTCGCGAAACACACAGGAATAACGTTAACAACACCGAAGGATGATAAGGCGAAAAAGGAAATGGATACACTGGCGCCATCTAGCGAGAACTTCGGACATGTAACACCGCCACGACCAAAAATGAAGTCTGCTGAAAGTCGCGGACCTCCCAGTCCCACCCTCTCACCCCAAGAAAAGTTCCGCCTGAAATTTCCCGGGTTCAAGACAGCAAAGGCTCGCCTCCGTTACCCTAGACCGGTAAAATCTACGAGCAAACGGAAGAAGTCAGAAAGAAAACAAATGACATCTAAGAGAAAACGACTGAGGAAGCAAAAACGCCCAGTGGCAGTGCCTTCAAGGAATGACAGAACTAGACCAGTCTTGACACCACACCGAAAACGAAAGATTTCTAAAAACACAGAAACTATGAATGGCGAAATGAAAAAATCCAAAGAGTCCGCCGGAACAGGAAATCATGGACGGTCAAAGGTCAAGGCTGAGAAAGAGGTCAAGGTCGCAATTTCCTTAATTGGTAATGGAAACCGGAAGTCGCCTGGTATCGGATACGTTACCCAGAACGAGGCGAGGCGTGACGAGGATAAAAAAGACGACGATAGTGATGATGATAACGATGATGATGATAAGGAGAGAGGAGTTGCAGCCGTGGTTGAAGAGCAAGGGGTTGGGTACGGAAATACGATAAAGAATGGCAACAGAGTTGGACGACGCCTACCTCTACGGATCTACACGCTGAATAATGATAGGACCGCCCCTAGATTGGCACCAATCGGTATGTATATGCTAGAAATATGGTTAACCCTTTGGTGTGACACAGCGGTCACTGCACAGTGCATTAGCTCATTTGGCCATGGAGGCAGTCACCCAATGGTGTGACACAGTTAGCGGTCACTGCACAGTGCATTAGACCATTTGGCCATGGAGGCAGGCACCCAATGGTGTGACACAGTTAGCGGTCGCTGCACAGTGCATTAGACCATTTGGCCATGGAGGCAGGCACCCAATGGTGTGACGCAGTTAGCGGTCGCTGCACAGTGCATTAGACCATTTGGCCATGGAGGCAGGCACCCAATGGTGTGACACAGTTAGCGGTCACTGCACAGTGCATTAGACCATTTGGCCATGGAGGCAGGCACCCAATGGTGTGACACAGTTAGCGGTCGCTGCACAGTGCATTAGACCATTTGGCCATGGAGGCAGGCACCCAATGGTGTGACGCAGTTAGCGGTCGCTGCACAGTGCATTAGACCATTTGGCCATGGAGGCAGGCACCCAATGGTGTAGACGCAGTTAGCGGTCGCTGCACAGTGCATTAGACCATTTGGCCATGAAGGCAGACACCCAATGGTGTGAGACAGTTAGCAGTCGCTGCACAGTGCATTAGACCATTTGGCCATGGAGGCAGTCACCCAATGGTGTGAGACAGTTAGTGGTCACTGCACAGTGCATTAGACCATTTGGCCATGGAGGCAGTCACCCAATGGTGTGAGACAGTTAGTGGTAGCTGCACAGTGCATTAGACCATTTGGCCATGAAGGCAGTCACCCAATGGTGTGAGACAGTTAGTGGTCACTGCACAGTGCATTAGACCATTTGGCCATGGAGGCAGGCACCTAATGGTGTGACACAGTTAGTGGTCGCTGCACAGTGCATTTGGCCATGGAGGCAGGCACCCAATGGTGTGAGACAGTTAGTGGTAGCTGCACAGTGCATTAGACCATTTGGCCATGGAGGCAGGCACCCAATGGTGTGACACAGTTAGCAGTCACTGCACAGTGCATTAGACCATTTGGCCATGAAGGCAGACACCCAATGGTGTGAGACAGTTAGTGGTCACTGCACAGTGCATAAGACCATTTGGCCATGGGGGCAGGCACCCAATGGTGTGAGACAGTTAGTGGTCACTGCACA
>OZ012696.1:29540641-29563141 GCA_963942565.1 Maea johnstoni
GGGAGCTTTCCTATGCATACCAACATGACAGGGCTTAGATAGTTTTCAACAATTTATGCGTCCTTGTGCTTAATACGAAAGTGTCCTCAGCAGTGGAAGTGTTAAAATCCTTAATTACTCTAGCGATCCCATTATGCTGTTCAATCATTTAGCTTTTTAGCAATGTTGATTGTACAGAGATGAAGATATCAATAACTCTCTGTATCAGCAATAGCCTCGCCTTCAATCTCTTATCAGCACTTGACTCATCTGAACCAGATTGTTAGCTCCGGTTTTATAAGATTTTTATAAGATCTTAACACAGTGATGTTTTACCTTTTTGCAAGGCAAGGATCGGGTTCTTCAATCATTTAGTCTATTATACAAACATACATATCCACAAACATACACATACATGCATGCATACATACATATATTGCATACATATATTGATATTATGAATTTACAAATCGTGTTGATACCATCCCTGTAAAGACATCAAACATGGCATGAAATTTGACCAGATTTGAGCCATACGACCATTTCCTTTTTCAGTGGGCGTACTGTTTGTGTTTGTTGTCACGGTGGTTTAACTCCATCCCACCTACCCGTTAAGTTACATATGAACTAACTTGCACCTCTTCACCTGGTGACAGAGGGTCAACTAATATTGACATCTGTTTACCTTAGCCGTGGAAACTATTAAAAAATATGTCTGTATTATGGCATTCCTAATTTTTTTACTAATTTGAATACAATTGTAAAAATACGTGTCAACTTTCTTAGAAAAGAAGTTGACGCGGATTTATTTAACTTATACTAGCAGATCTGCTAGTATAAATTATTTCCTCAGAGTTAGCTGTGCAGTTATATTGCTGATGCATACTCTCTCTCTCTCTCTCTCTCTCTCTCTCTCTCTCTCTCTCTCTCTCTCTCTCTCTCTCTCTCTCTCCAGCCAAGCCTGCCCAGCTCCTTATATAAGAAACCATAATGCGTCAACTTCTTTTTGCTATATAACTCATGATGTGCCACTATTCAAGCAATAAGTCTCCCCTTGTATATAACTACATGTATTTCACATTGAAGAAAATGTTGATGACATTTTGCTAACTCTTTGAGGCCTTATAGCACTCCAACTAGGGTAACAAATAAAACCTAGCAGTCTCAGAAATATCAGACGAAGGCATGTACAAGAGGTTATTAAATCCTACTGTTAGATAAATAAGACTTAAAGAACATATAGTACAGGTGTGCTCTGTTAAAACCATATACTTTTCATCTAATACAATATTGCACCAGGTGAACTATACCGAAAGACTAACAGCTGCACGGATTACGTCATGATGTGGGTGGACAATCACATGATTATGCATATAAACGCATGTCCTGATGTGTATTTAAACTCCCCATAGGAACGAAGGGAGGCTTCGATCCACCCCCTTGTTGTCTGCTCCACAACATTTCCTTTACATGTTCTCATCATGGAACCCACTCGAAACATTTCCAAATGTTGCGCATATACCCTCTGCTGCCTCAACAGGTAATTCTTCACTGATCACTTAGTATATGTCACAGCAGGTACCATCTGACTAATAACAAAAGCATCTGGTTAGTGACAGCAAACAAATGAAATACATTACGTTCATTCGCCTCATTAAGTACTTAATTGGTGGGTTTGTTTGAGGTTCTTTCATCTTTGATAAACACATATACACACACGCATATATATATATATATATATATATATATATATATATATATATATATATATATATATATATATATATATATGTGTGTGTGTGTGTGTGTGTGTGTGTAATATTATATATATATATATATATATATATATATATATATATATATATATATATATATATATATATATATATATATATATATATATACCTTCATTCTCCTTATAATGACATAATTGGTTTAGTTTGATAGATAAATACATACATAGACGATCACACACATATATTTAAGACAATGTGGAACAAATGGCGATGTTCAACCTAAAAATTGTTCAAGTTGACATGTATCCTACGTATATCTTTGATCGACTTTGTTTAAGTGCCAAATGATGAGGTCAAGCCATTTGATTACAAAGCCACTGAGGCGAAAACATGGCATGATGGGACCTGCAATGACAGGTCCTGTTAATAAATGACGCGGCCTTGGCCTTCATCCAAGCCACTGTCCACTATAAAACAACACCTGGCCCTACCAGTGGTCAAACTAAGCAGAACTGATCCCGGGAAAGATGTCGGCGGGAGGACAGCTGGTGTTATTAGCGTTGAATCTGGTCGCAGCACATCTGATGGCCGAGGAATATGATGACGAGAAAAACGGAACTGATTTCCGCATGCATAACATAACAGAGTATCCCCGCTTCGGTAAGTAAGAGGGTTCATGAAACTTACAAAATCAGAGTTAAATTCATAAGTTGGCTTTTAGAATTACTTGATATTTAATGCTTTTTTAAGCTATAGCCTATTGATATGAATTTCATATCTTTAACCAGTTAAGGATCACACACCTAAAGATAGGCATTATTTCACTTTTCAAAAAATAAAGCATGATCGGTAGTTTCGGCAAAATATTTGCAAAGTTTATACGTTACACATATTGCCTTAGCTCAGGTCTTCACCTTTGGAACGCAGCAGAAACAGATAGGGTAAATGAATGATTGTTGAAAAAAGATTTATCTAATCCCAAACCATGTTAACCTACAGAATTTATCCACATTGTGGCCGAAACGAAGTTACATTACTTTAGGGGCATCTTTATGATTAAAATGATATCTGGAAAATCCCGAAGACATATAAAAGTAATATTACTCAAGCAACCTCTGTTCCGGTGCGTTTTTAAAAGGTTGCGTTTTCTTACCCTTTGATACTAAAATTATATTATATAAATTTGACATTATATCAAAATCATAACGTACAGACCATTTGAAAAAATGTAAAATCTGACCGCCAATGGGTTTCGTTGTACAGTCGATGATATGTCTAAGAAAAAAAGCACACAAGATGCGAAAAGTCAAAACCTACCCTCCTTACTTATAGATCGAAACGACCAGCTTACTTTAAAAAACCTTACTCCTAGATTTATTTTCGCATATATTTTATTTCAATCAAAAATGATCAAATAACAAATTGTTAAAAAAGATTTTTCTACAATTTTATTCCATTCATAGTCGTTTGCCCTTTAATTGAAATTCGACGTTTTGTTTATTTCAGTCGAAACATCAACCGCATGTGCCGGAAAACGTGACGAGGATGTCGCAAACGAAGATCCCATGCTCGGCGACCCTAGGTGCACTTTCGTCAAGTGTTCACTGGGTCGCACGTTCGTCTATAGCTGCCCTTTGGGCACCCGGTCAGTCTACAATTATACCCTTAACGTCTACAGGTCCGAGTGGAGACAGCAGTGGGGTTATTGGCCCTACTTTGGGGACTACTTTCGTGAACCGTATCACAACCCTTGTGTTTTCTTCGACGTGCGCGGGATTTGTGGTTTGGCGTTTCCTCACGTCGGTGGATAGCGGTCTCGCGAGATTTGAACTGGCACTAAAGGACATTTGCATTATGAACGTTTTTGCGATTCCCTGAATAATGTACAGACAGTTGGAGAGGCATCATGTATAGACAGGCATATCAACATTACATGTGCAGTTCGATGTTTTAAGGCATGCGACATGGGAAAACGATGTAGAAAGCCCCACTTCATTTCTGAATGCCACCATATAATTAAAATTTGCAGTTTCGATATTGTCACTTTTTTCTGCCATATTGAGGCTAATTCGTAACCAGACAGTTGTGAGTGATGGAGAAAACCAGAGTACCCGGCGAAAAGCACCGCCTAACCTCAAGTAACTGGCAACTTCCTCAAATGCCCACCTGTGCAGTGGTGAGAGACAGCAAGCAGTCAGTATCAACGCCTTAGACCATTCGACCATAGGGGCTGGCCCCCGTATAATCAATGGGAATTTGTAATTTTGTTTTTCGTCACATATATGCCAATTGTGGCTAATTCGTGACTAGCCAGTTGTAAGTAGTGGAGGAAACTGGAGTACCCGGCGAAAACCGTCGCCTAGCCCAAGTCACTGGCAACTTTCTCTGATAATCGGCTAAATTCCTCCGAGTCAGACGAAGTCCGAGTTTGGTGCACACTTGTCTTATATGGCACTCGTATGACATTAGCAAGCTTGACAGAAAGCTAGTTCAGCGAAAAAAAACAGCAAATGAATCGAACAGAACTGCATATGGATATATATATTTTATTATTTCTTGAATGTCATAACCCTATACACACCCCTAAGGTTTCTTTTAGACCGTAAGGATTGGCTTTTGTTCGTGTATTTTAATATATTTTACATTACAATTTTAATGTTTACTTACTGGTTCTTTTTCAACCAGGTTTTGTATTTGAATGTATTTTCATGTTCTACGTAACTTTGCAGTAAAACTGGATTTATAGAGTCAACTGATAGCAGTCGTGATTTATTCTTTTTGCTCCCGTGTTGAGTTCCCAGTTTCTATCCAGGAAGATGGAAAAATAAACCGAAATGCACGTCTGATATCATGAATATAATGGTACAGTCTAAATATAGCATCACATAATTTAAATGATTTTTATTAAATTTCCCACGCAAAAAAATAATCTTCCATATATGATAACCAATTACTAATCTAGGTGTAAGCGTATGTCCATACACTCTAATCCTAGTAATATATTTAAGTAATAGTTACCTACATTTATAATAACATAACTCAAAACTAGGCTAAATTTCACTTGACTTATACACATTATGAGTCAAGAATGATAGTACTTGATCTGAATTTAAATGAAACCCTACTTTCCGATATAATCATTTGCGGAGAAATATTAAGGGGGCTCGGGACCTTCGTTATTTAATTGAGACTTCCATGTAAAGATTGACCAATATTTTGGTCATTGTACAAGAAAACCCCAATAAACTATATATTTTATGAAAGCTGAGAATCTGGAGAGGTCAAATATCCTAAACATGGTTTATGATACCATCACAGTTCCCTGGGGGTGGGGCCTAAAGACAGTGATGCGGATTTCTAATACATATGTTTTTGCAAAGTACCTCCTGGCTTCAATAAAGATTTAACACAGTTGATATTTATATATCATATAGAGAACATCCTTGAGCAAATTCTAATTTTTAATTTTTTTAAATTTTTGTTCCTAAAGGAATTTACAGCAAGTTAAAGTTGTGATCAATATTTTTTTGTTGAATCTTACCTTTCTTCATTTTTGAAGTTGAATTAAGAAACAAATAGAGCAGATATTAAAAAAATTAAAAACTAGAATCTGCCCAAGGATGTTTTTGGTCATGTGTTAAAATCTCAGCATTCTAAGATCAATATTGAATGAATAGGGGCCTTTTAAAAATGAGAAGTATGGTGATTTCAGAAAGCCTTCAAACCAGCTGTTAAAGCCAGCCCTGCATATCATACAGCCTATTATGATGTTCTGCCCCTTTATGCAACTTTTAAGGATAATTTGGAATAAGAATATGATTTCCATGTATTGGTAGAATAGTTTGAATGTTTGATAGTTCACTTGGTACCTCAATTACTGGAATAAAAAGGGATTTTTAGCAACTATTTGGAGGTTTCTACTGGTAGAGGCTGGACCCCCTAGTGAGCACTCCTCCCCCCAGCTGATAAGGAAAGATAATAGACTATTACTGACTGCTAATTGCATATTGGCTGTCTGGCAGTGAATCCGCTCCATAACAAGTACTCAGAGTCTGCATCTTCAATTGCTATGCCACTGTCATCTGAACTAGTGCTCAGCAGTCTAAGCTTTCTATAACTTGGACTATGAATGGTTAGCGAATTCTCAGATTCCTCTTCCTCTAATGTATCCAAATCTTCTGGTACAGAAGATTTTTCATGCCATTCAAACCCCCTCTTTCTCTTCCTTTTGGATCGATTTCCCATTGTAAGAATACATTAAGACTCTGCACTGTCCAGGGATCAGCATCTAAATGTTCTCTCCTAACCATACAGGAAACCCTCTTCACCTAGGTAAGATATCCCAAACATCCTGCCAATCACACACCAGAATATATCTGGAGCATTTGATTGGTTTTACCTGAACTGTCTGACCTTCACCTGTAAAGCAAGACAGCTGATGCACAAGAATTACACCTTTTATTCAATACCCTAATTGCAATGCAATCATTGCTCAGTGCCTGTTTCGGAGTGTTTCCTGGGTAGCAGGATACTCCCATTTGATACAATACACATTGTGGTCCTGGCCAGGAACTGTAACCCCCAATTCACACCCATCAGCCAGTAAAGCACACTCCCAGGAGATCAGATAAGGAAAGGATATTAAGATCTTAGATAAACATCCCAGCTGGGTGCCTGAGGATGTTCTCTCCTCTAGCAGTCAGCTTTTACAAAAGTCCTGTTTTTTGTCATTTGTAGATCTAGTAGAGAGTTCTAATTTCAAAGAATAAGTAGCAAACCTTTTCAGCTTTCACATATCAAAAAAACAAAAAAATGCCCTATTTAAAGGTGCGTAGGTCCCGTGCCCCCTTAAGATGCCAATAACAGAATAATTATAGGGATTGAAAAGATGATTGAGACGCATTGCCAACCACAGCCTTTACGAGTTATCAAAATCTTAAAATATCACTCTTGAAGATTAAATATACCCTAGGTTGTGTATGGGATTAGCTAGCTCCTTTCCTATTGATATGTTTGTGAAACAATGCTTATCAGCTGAATATAGCAATTTGCAAATGCATTATTAACTATTTTATGGTAAAAGGGATACGTGATCACTTTTACTCTCACTTTCTCCTTGTTTCATAACTTTAAATACCTAAAATGCATATGATTACTATCTATTACACTAAAATATTCATCTAGTTACATTTCAGAGTTTTGCCACCTACCCTTGAAATTATCACTGTGTACATGCGCACACCCACAGACCCTCTAAGCTTTGGCGAAATGAGGCAATCAGTTTATTAGTTTAACTTTACCAAAGTTAAGCTTAAGGTGTTTTTCATACAAAATATAAACTTAAGTATTTATTTTTGGTGGGAAAGTTACCATCAAGATTTGAATTTGCACATATTTTGGCTACTTTGTGTTGCTTGTTTGATAACAAGTTTAACATGGCAGTCATCTTGAAAATGGTTGCCATGGCGACCACAGGTCAAATCCGCGATCCCTCATATCTCCAAAATGACTCTGATGCTATATACTACCATACATACAGTCAATAAACTTACAATTAAAAATACAATTACTACCATTGTGCAAAGTGTCATGCTTTTATTGCAAAATGTGTGATTCCATCCAGAATTGTCTGTTATCCTCTAGACTGTTAGTCGTGACTAGCCATTCGTTATTTGGGGTATTAATTAACGTCTGACCCGAAGTCACTGGCAAAGTCCTCACATGCCTCGGGCCATACTGTACAAAGTGCAGTCGTAGATGACAGAGAGCATTCAGTGCCAGCACCTTAGATGGGTTTGGCAATTGGGGTGGCCCCGGGGAGATCGGAGGGGGGGGGGGGGGGGGGGGGTGAAGCAGCCCTCCCTACAGTACAACAGCATCATGACCATCAGTATATACTGCTGACGGCCAAACTAAGAAATAGCGTTCACTGCATATGCCCTGTATTAAAGTAGGGACTGGGTCTGCCTCCATTTGGCAGGTCCACGGTTCTAGTCCAGTGTATAGGGCATGTGGCTAGGGATTGGCACCTTTAAAATGTTCACGATACAATATGGTATCGATATTAAATTAACGATTCGATACCTGAACGATATTTTTACGATACTTTCTGTCTCCAAGGGACCTAATTTGTTGAATTTAACACTTTCAGCTTCGCAAATTTCACCAATAAATAGCCAACTTCTTTTGCGCAGGAACATCTAGGTAGCTTTTAACCCTTCCGATGCCGAGGCTACTTTCTTCCAAAGCACATGAAGGCAAACGACTTTGAAAACCATCTAAACCCTGTCATGTTCGTATTCATTGGAAAGCTCTCGCCGAGTACTCTTAGAAGAGTACCCATGTGCCAGGGTTTCATTTTTCAGGTCTTTTGCATCATTTTGTATTGCCCAAAATTAATCAACAGCAGCATAAGGGTTAAGCAAACTTTACATATATACATTTGTATTTCAAATCTTTAACGATACGATACGATAATTATCTTTTTCGATATAATAAATTTCTAACTCGATATCGGTATTTCGAAACGTATCGACCACCGGTACCAATCCTTCATACCGCAAGGTTTCCAATGTCGAAGTCTTTTGGTCGTCCCTTTAAGAGCTGGTCACTGTTAGGCTTAGAGTAGCAGAAAAAGTGAACATACTCAAAATTCCATTCCACATTTAGCCGTTTTGTTCCAGTTTTTTTCAGCTGATGAAGCGACGGCCTATCGCTTCGGGCTGACAATTAATGAACAGAGTATCAATCATCTTCCAGAACGTGCTAACTACCGCTACAGTGATGTTTGCCGCCATAAAATAAGCTATAACTGCCACTCCCGGCGATAAAACATTCCCGCCAATGGCGCGCGCGGAATTTCATAAGTTGTCGCTCACCCATCTCAGGTTTACTAATTACCATATCAGTATATACATGGAAATACACCATATATTCCCTTAGAGTTAGACCACTCTTGACCTCTTGAATTTCCTTTCTTGTTGTCGCCTGCTAGGTGTGTGACGTCATACGTCCTGTAGGGGGCAAGCGGGAATGAATATTTTGACTTGGACACTTTGCGGTAAGATTGCACGGAGTCTATTTTCGAACGACGACCTTGAAATAACAGAGTGTCAGTTTCGAATGTTTTGCGTGTATGTTTCAGGGTCATTTGATCTGTTCGTATCGGGTCGCGGACGCGGTTGTCATGACTTCAAACATAACGATGCAGAATGATCATCTCTTTGCGGCTGTGGGTTCCAAAACCACCCAGGCAGCGTTCAATACTTACTAGTGCTTTATTAGTGTTGTTGATTTTGCAAACATGTCAGTGCGATGATGATACCCTCGAACCGTATATATTTTACGCGCGAAAAGGTCTCGGTGTGCTGACGTCATTAGAACATCGCCAAGACGACGGTGGCCATGGAGAACGACCACGAGTTCCGAGGTTTTGGATTATGGAGGTCTGGAGTAACTACTGCCACGATAAGGATGAAGGGGATTACGTTAATCCCGGGAAACATCGAAGCTGGGGTGATCCTCGATGCACCTTCGTGAAATGCTCGTGGGGACGAACTTTCGTCTGGCGGTGCTCGCCGGGATCCTACAACGGGCCAACCTTTCCTGTGACGTCTTACGGTTTTTACCAGTACTCAAGATTCGGAATCGATTTTTGCAGGTATCACGACTACAATCGATTCTGTTCTTGATACAAACGAACTGGGAGTGAGAAATAATCCTGCTATGGACGAGGACGTATCAGTAGGCACGATGTTACTATTAGAAAATGTGGTTCGGAATCGGAAAGGGGCGTCTCTTCGCTTTCAACAGGTTAGCTCATATCGCAACGAGAATTTGGAGCACAACCCCTTTCTCTTTACGAACAGCGCCGACCAAGAGGATCACTTCCATCTCAAAGTAACCGGAAACACGTCTTCACTAAAACGCATGTTTACATAGCGACCAAGCCAATCCTGAACTTGCTTGCCGATGAACAGGACTTCATGTACACAATACATGTATCTCTATGAAAAAAAGCCATCCTTAAAAATGTGCACTAAGGAAAATACTTGCAGGGACATTGTTGTCAGAACGAAAAACCTACACCCGTCTCTAAAACATAATTATGGTTTGATTTCTTATGTGTTTCCAACAAAACAGTACACTATTCAAAGGTCCTGTATGTGCGAATGGATACTCTCAAAACGTCAGATTACATTTTAATTACGAAGCCTTTTGCAATAATCTATATTATAAAGTGTTATTCAAATGAATGATATTGATGTTGAGACATTTTTACAACGACAATATGCCGCTGGGAACTGATTTTAGAAACAAATGGTCGCTAATACAACTGTAAACTACGTATAATGCGTGTACAATTTTAATGTGGCGAAATTCCGGGACTAGTCTTTTATTTTAGGTTCATGGTTCGATTAATTTCACAGATCGTCTCAGAGCAAACATAACTGTACATGTATGTATGCGTAATTCAAGGCAACATTTTTCAATATGGAGGAGGAGTATTTTCACAAAATTGTTTTATTTTCATATGCCAAACCTTAGTTCAAACAATATTCTAGAGAGAATGATGCGAGATGATATCATCATAATATGTCGAGGGATGGACTCAATTTGACATCATAGGGGAACGATTGACGCTTTTTATGAAAGCATGGATGAAGAGGTATTAAAGTGTTTTACAAAAGAATCCGAACATGCACTTATTACTAAAAGATAAAAATGTAATTTACTAAAAAAAAAACTCTTTGACCCACCTGCATGTACATTGCAGAGGTAGAATGTATGTAGTACCTAGATGACGTGTTCACTTTGGAATAAAGCACAACTTTGCAAATTGTTTACATGGAGTTTCTTCTGTTCTTCTATTGATATTTCTCCTTCAAATAATACATTCTAAGATATAATTTGGTCACGGAGATTTACACATACTTAGCAGTTTTTTCGGGCGCTACAGTGATGCTTTTAGGTTTAACATCAACTGAGACCTACGGAGGGATTCCTTTTAAAGAGATATTTGCATTTACATTATCATACAGTAAACATGCACAAAGAAGTACACTACTTAGTATCATGTGATTAAGAATTTACTAAATCGAAAAAACACTTTTCAGTTCATAATCTTCAAAAAAGACGAAAATAATAAACAGCACATTGGATTGCATTTCATCATCATCGAAATTATGACTGCGTGCATATTTAGGAGCTTGATGTTAAGGATTTTGATTCTTGATTGCGGGTTTTAGTTTTGGTTCATATCCATATCTGGAAGGGAATTTATGTTCCAATGGGCAGTGATAGCGCTGTTGACGCTGTAGGTCATTTCTCCTTTGGATTTATATATTCAATATTCTTCTTTATTATTATCTAGCAACATTTGATATTGCGACCAATAACATTTGAAGACATGACATGTGTTGCTTTTTGATCTTTTTAACCATCGTTTTTATCTACCATCTTTAAAGGGTAGTGAATTAAGCCTCAATAACAAGCCCTGGCGTATGTACATGTATTTGTTATACATGCCTTCATGTACGATATCATATTGGAAATAGTCCTGTAATGTGTACATGTAAATATGAGTGAATGTATGACGGCTTGGTTTGCACCTTTTGTTTGTATCTATGTATGAATGTATGTATGAATATATGTATGTATGTGTGTATGTATACTATCGCACGTTCGTGTGTGTATGTATGTATGCATGCATTCATGTGTGTATGTAATGCATATACGTGTGTATGTATGCACGCAGGTTTGTGTGTATGTATGCATGCACCTCACCTATTATATACATATATTTTTATATATATATATATATATATATATATATATATATATATATATATATATATATATATATACACACATATATATATATATACACACTCATATATATATATATATATATATATATATATATATATATATATATATATATATATATATATATATATATATATATATATATATATATTCAAGCATATGTTTAAAGGTAAAGTATCTATAAAGAGGTTAATATATCAAACTATCAAGCACACAATACAAAACATAGATTAAATGGTAAGCGGAATTTTATTTCCATTTATATCAAGGTACAATAAAATATGATAAATTGACACCCTAAACCAATGATCTATTAGGTGTGATCATTAAAATTCCAACCCTGTCTGCCACCAGTTGATTACAGGAAATGCCTATACCTGACCTTTAATAATTGAGGCAGATCACCAAGGCATTGTTTTTTCCACAAACTCATAAGTGTGTTCCGATACCGTTCATAATAAGCTCATTGCCTTTGAATGAAAAAACGGGTCAAACACATACATGAAAAATAAATATGTGTTATCAATAAAGTAACATGGTCTTTATTAGATTAATCTGAGAGAAACAGCCAGTGAGCAATAGGCAAGCCTGCCATCCATTGTAAATCCCATAGATCAAGTATATATGTGTCTCCCTACATCCTCAGATAATCCGGTTGATACCAAATCCTTATATGCAAATTAGTCAATATGGCCGACAGGTCAGAGGTCAGCGGTCATCAAATCCTCATGAGCGGCTTGACACCTGGAATGGCAATTAGTATGTCGTTAGTCATCATACACCTGGCGCAACTCATCTGCTGATACAAACAGGCGAAATACTGCAACATGTGCATATACATTGCCAAAATTTAATTCCTACACTTAGTGTGTTGGCAAACCAGGCATTAAGCCATGCATGGGCAAACCACCCAGTTTCCTTGTCATAGAAGCATGGAGTACTTCACAACTGAACCTGGCGTTGATTCGCAAGCTACGTGGGTCATTGATATGCTTGGCATGGCACATCCATGAGTGTTTGTAAAAGCAGTTATTGACAGACGTCTGGTCGACTGGTGTAGGAATTAAATGTCTGTACTGTGATGCAAAGTGCAGCCGTTATTGGGCTTTTGTCTTCAAACATGTTTTTACAAGTAGTAGTAGTAGTAGTAGTAGTAGTAGTAGTAGTAGTAGTAGTAGTAGTAGTAGTAGTAGAAGAAGAAGTAGTAGAAGTAGTATGTTTATTTGCGGTAACATGGTTACAAAACCATACATGTACAAAACAAAAGATAACATATGAAATAAATATGAAATAACAAAAATACTACTGCTTGTAGATAGTAGGGATCAGATTCATAGACAGCTCAATGATCTAATATAAAAATGAGCTTTTCTTTATTATATATTATATGGAACACTAGTTGATAATCGTCTGATCTATACATTGGTGATCCAATTTATCCATTTTGATAACATGATTACTTTCAATAATAACGTTAATGAGGTAAGTAAAAATCTATATACAAATAGTTATTTTTGCACGTCGAGTGCAGTCAATAAAGATACATACATACTTAACATTCTTCATTATTTACCAATACCCAAGTAAGTCAGTTTAGATTTTTGCCAGTCATTACCTTCATATTGCATGAAATGTCAAAGATTGCACAGCCAAGCATTTGTGCATCAAATGCGGTTCCTGGGGCACATTTTCGCTGCAGGATTGGCCCTCCATGGAAGGAGCACTGGAGGTAGCCACACTTATCATAGGGATCAGCCCATATGCTCCCTATCTTAGCCTTCATGCATCTCCCAGCTGAAATAGGATAAGAACAGAGTTCAAGCGTAAACATCTATCTTGAAAATGAATCTACAAAAGAAAACGAATAGGAGACTCGATTTGAATATGATTGTGAAAGTCGAGTATACAGGAAAATGTATATGAGTACTGGTATATATATATATATATAAGAAATGGCAATTCCTTTTTGATAGAACTCATGTTCAGGTGTTGATTTTCATCTCTTACGCTAACCAACCAAAAGAGAATTAGGGGAGGAGGGAGGAAAAACAAAGTTGTAACCAATAGTTTAGAATTACCATATATCTGGTACGGAATAGAGAATCAGATATATATATATATATATATATATATATATATATATATATATATATATATATATATATATATATATATATATATATATATATATATATACATCTAATACTTCACCTTTGTTTGTTGTGGAGTTTCTACATCGTCTGCAGCTTATCTAATATTGCTTCAAGATCAAATCTACCTACTAATAGGTATCAGCATTGATTCCTACCAAGATTACTTGCTTGAGAACCTCCTATACCAATTGAGGGGCCATGATGATCACCTATCTGTGACAATACTTGGGAAGGATATATATATATATATATATATATATATATATATATATATATATATATATATATATATATATATATATATATATATATATATATATATATATATATTTGCATTTCATGTCATTACTCCCATAGTGCGAATCACTTCCCTACTTACTGTATGTTCTTGGATCTTTTATGTCCTTCACCTTGGCAACCTTGGCACCTCTACCAGTAGGTCGTACTTGCTTTGTGGCCTTTGTTGTAGGTTTAGTTGGAGATGTAGATGACCTTTGCTTTGTAGTCGTGCTGGGAGTTGTTGTGGTGATGGTATACGCCTTTCTAGTTGTTTTAATGGTGGCCTTTTGTTTCACTTTGGTGTGTTTTGTCTGTGGTGGTGTTGGTTTTATTGGATTTACAAGTTTACTTTTATTGATGTCTTTATTTGAATTTCGTTTCTTTGGTTGAATCATCAGCTTTTTTGTAGTAGTAGAAGCATGAGGCAGGGAGGTAGTTGGCATTTTTCTTGTAACAGTCATTTTCTGTACTGTATTGTTGTATTTCATCATTTGAGTTGTTTGCATTGTTGTATTACTACGATTGTGCCTAGGTGTTGTGGTCATCTTTGGTATTTTCATCAGCCTTTTCTTTCCCTTTCTTCTCACAAGTTTTCTACCATTCACTCCTGGGCTTCTCTTTGGTGGATAGGGTTGTTTTTTACTCGTTTTTGCCTTTAAAGTTTCAGTTATTAATGCGTTGGTCTCATCATCAAGCCTATGTATGATAACTTGACTTATCCCATGGTCCTCCTTCTTGGATTTCATCTCAGGAAGAGCCATTTTCAAAAGTTTCTGAAGTTCCTCTGATTTCCAGAATGCTCCTTGATTAGAATCTTTTCTATGTCCATAAAGGAACATCCCAGAAGATTGTTTTGGCTTGGCATTTTGTTGTTGTAGTGGATGTCTTAAGTGGTAAACATTTGCATAAACAACCTGTTTTGGAACCTTAGAGCCAGAATCTGTTTGGTACTTTCTAAGCACTTCTTTGACATGTGTATTCATTTTCTTCCTTTTGTCAGACAAGGATTTACTGACTCTCTGTTCAGATGTTTTACTGGAATATTCCTTAGTTGCAGATTTTCTTGGTGGTTGCTTTTGATGCTGCTTATAGGCATGCAGTTCCTGTGGTGAAACTAAGATGTATGGAGTATGCAATCTCTTTCCCATTGACCTCTTCTTAGTTTCTTCTTCAAGCATTTTCCTTACATAATTATTTGTTGCTTTGGTTCTGGAAAAGAGTGTATGCTTTTGCAAATCTTGAGTCTCAGTTTCCCCTTCAAGCATTTTCCTTACATAATTATTTGTTGCTTTGGTTCTAGAAAATAGTGTATGCTTTAGAGAATCCTGAATCTTTGGTGAATTAATCTTCCGATATACTTGTTTTCTATAATGAATGAGGGGTCGAAAGAAAGGGAGGTTGTATTTAGAATGTTTTGGTTGTTGTGAGTGCCTCTGAGTCTGTCCTGATCCAATGATTGTATTTTGCCCAGTCTTGACTGTTGATTGTAGTTTTCTATCTCGTTGCCTCTTTTGGTTAGTGCTAAGTAATGTAGGTTTCTGTTTGCTTGGTCGCTGCTTCATCTTGTCCTTCTTCAAATTCTTTTTGGCTCTCTTGTCTGCATTGAGGACTGTATTTTCTGACTGCCTTGGTGGTTGTCTGCGGTCTACAAGAGGTAGTACCATGTTCATCAAATGGCGTAGATCTTCAGCTGTCCTCAACACCTCAACATGATTTTTATCACCAACCAGTTCTTTTATCATAGAGAGTCGACCCTCCAATCTTTTCCTAGTAGTCACAGGTTTCCCAACCAGTTTCCCTATGGCTTTCCCTTTAGGGGATGTAGGTGTTGATAACCTTTTAGTTTTAACAAATGTCTTCTTCGGAATATCTTTGACATTTTCTTGATGTCCACTCGTTGTGGCAGTGTGGGTCACTCTAGATTCTGACTCTATGATAGACTTGGGCATAAGTTTCCTTAACTCAGATGAACTCCAGAAGTCACGTTGTCCGTTCTTCAATTTTCCCACAGTCTGCATGGGGATGTGAGTCAACAGATCAACTATATCTTGTGAAGTCCAAAAGGATTTTCCTGTCGGTACACCATGAACAACCTCTGACAATTTCTTTGAAGCAGCAAATGGTTTGGGCGGACTTTGTGAATTCAAATGAGGATCTTGACCATGTGCAAGGCTAATTGTTATGAGCAAAAGAATGCACGGAAACATTCTGCAATGAATGTTCATTGCGCTCAATAAATATTCACCTGCAAAGGTCAATGTTCAGAACCAGAATGGATATTTACTGTGGTGCAGACTGACTTTATGGTCCAGTGTCATCTACCTTTGAGGTAAATCCAGCCCTCCTTCTTCTGAGTCAGTACTGGTTTCTTTATCCTGAACCAGTTGAAACCATAATAAAATTCTCTTGAGATTTTGTCGTTTTGCTGTGCTCCTCTATGTTCAACACTAGGCAGTTCCCTCTCATTGGAAGGCTGACTTCTTTCTATTGGATGGATTATCAATACATCCTGTTACTCTAACCGCTAAAAGCAATCCAGCAGGGAACATGTATTCAGGCAAGGTAGTCAGCCAAATAACTGAAATACCTAGTTTTATTGTTTGCAGGCAGAGTACATGCCTGATCGTAAAACACATAAACAATGATAAGTTATAAACGAATGACAATAAATGTCAGAGTTTTAGTGCAAAATGGCGATAAATGGTAGGTACAACTGATTATCTGTCTGTAACAACATTTTAGATTATGATGATATTTCCGTCTGGTTATATGAAATACGTAAGGACCTTCAGGTTTGATGAGGGTTTTAATAGCGCAATTTGATATATGTAATATGTTTAGGCTTTAGTATTTTATTATCATGACAATAACTTTGCGGTATCTACATAAAAACTTATTGCACTAGTAAATGATAAACACTAGGTTACATCTTGGATGATATATTTAAGGAAAATATGTACATTCTACCAATTTGATGATACATGATTCATACAGCTTCTTCTAGGAGTTCTAGAACTATTTATGTATAAATGTAGAAAGGCACAAAGTATTGGTTAATAGTCAAAACAGACCAGATTCTATAGATCAAATATGACCGTAGAAAGCTATAATGGGACATGTAAAAAAATATCGATGCTGTACTATTTGCTGTATATTTGATATTCTACTGGCAGCTAACAATGTCCATCTCTCTCTCTCTCTCTCTCTCTCTCTCTCTCTCTCTCTCTCTCTCTCTCTCTCTATATATATATATATATATATATATATATATATATATATATATATATATACATGTATATATATATATATATATATATATATATATATATATATATATATATATATATATATATATATATATATATATGTGTGTGTGTGTGTGTGTGTGTGTGAACAAACGTACGCATGTACACATGAAATATATGTAATATTATAATGTGTTGTACATTGAAATGTACCCTAAATTACAAATGGTGAACATGCCATGGCGTTAATCATCAAAGTGGTAGCTGATTTTGTAATACTTTTATTATAGCCAATAAACAAAAATACATACACAATGTCATCAAATGTGGTGAAATGAGATACAATAAAATGAGCAACAGGAACAGAGTAAAGATATTGACGAACAAGCAATAATGGAACTTTAACTATTTATTACATCATCTCTTAAGATAAATTACATACGCTTAAAAATATGAGCATGTAAACATTATTATGTTGTATAACTATCTTTCCCACTGATCAGTTTAAGTATGAAATAACAAAACGTATATCTTCATTATTTTATTTAAAAAAATATCCCAACATTCAAACGTTCATATGTTAGGCCGCAAGGCAAATACGGCCATGTACATTAGGATGTGGCAGTACGCATGCGCCTCGTTCAACAGGTCGGGTCCATGACGGTGCATCCTCTGTCTGCATTGCTGAAGCGAGTTCCGGGGGCGCATGCGCGGACCGTGAATTTGGCACTGTCGGGAAACTCACAGACCAGGTACCCACAGCGGTTGAGGGGGTCGGGGTAACGCATACCCAGGTCCATATCACGGTTAAAACACCGCGGAGCTGAAAAAAAAAAAGAAATGGTTTATTTTCATTTTACGATGTTTTATATCGAATCTTCTAAAGTTTTCGTATCATGACGAAATTCATAAGCTGGGGAGATATGGATCTGCATTTATGGGTCTAAGGTTCATAGCGTGTTTATTGACTGGTCACATGGAACAAAATCATACGGATACATTTTTCATGCCCATGCACAGTTAAATCAAATGTGTGTTTGTTTGTTTGTTTTGGATCCGTAACCGCATTTGTCCCACGGGGTCAACTCCCAATGGAGAACCTACGGAGATCTCCCCTACCACCCAGGCCACGCGTCACCCCCGGCCCTTATCTTTCTTCATGCTCCCTGTCCCCCTATACTTTTGTCATGCATCCTGCATCAGGTCTGTGCACTTTCCCTGTCTTCCTGTCCTATACACATATCCTAACCCAGAGTTTTTCGGGACTAGGGTTGGATGCCATGTGTCGGCAGTAGAATGGGTGTAGTAAGGGGGGGGGGGGGGGGAGGTTGACTGTAACGTGTTCGTGTTCGGCGTTCATTTACACTACAGGTCTGTAGTGTAAATGAACGCCCGCCCGCTACGCGTCGCCACCGTCGCGTATTATAATATTATAATTACTTGTTACCTCATCAAAACTGTAAAATCGCTAATTTCACTGATTTAAAAAAGGTTATTTAATTTCCTAAAAGTGTATTCTTAGTACAATTAGTCCATTGAATGTATCCATGCTGTTTGACAAAAACAGAGTGGACGCTATCATACATAACTGGAAGAACCAAGTTTTCTCTAATGAAACAATCCCAGGCGTTCCACAAAGGCATTCGACGTGTTTGAAGCCGCCTATCGGCGGGTTCCGGAACCTCGCGTCCAGAGTTTTTCGGAACTAGGGTTGGATGCCATGTGTCGGCAGTAGAATGGGTGTAGTAGGGGAGGGGGGGAGGTTGACTGTAACGTGTTCGTGTTCGGCGTTCATTTACACTACAGGTCTGTAGTGTAAATGAACGCCGCTACGCGTCGCCATCGTCGCGTATTATAATTAGCTTCCAATTACTTGTGACGCCATCAAAACTGTAAAATCGCTAATTTCACTGATTTAAAAAAGGTTATTTAATTTCCTAAAAGTGTATTCTTAGTACAATTGGTCCATTGAATGTATCCTTGCTGTTTGACCAAAACAGAGTGGACGCTATCATACATAACTGGAAGAACCAAGTTTTCTCTAATGAAAGAATCCATAGCGTTCCACAAAGGCATTCGACGTGTTTGAAGCCGCCTCGCGTCCAGTCTCTGGTCTGTCCCATCCTTGTCTTCCCGTCGTACACATATATCTAAACCCCACAAAAATTAACCCCTCAACTCTTCAAACCCCACATATAAACTGTGTTAGTTTATTATTTCCAAAACAATTTCACCATCAGTATAATTCTAAAATAGCCTTATACTAAAGTAATAACAATGCGATACATTGACCCCGCCATCTATTGTCGTGAATAAGAACTTCTACAGACCAATTATGAAATGTGAAAATGATTCTCCTAACGCTCAAAAAGCTAACAAACAAGACATAATGCAGACAGCATTTTGATTCGTTTTTGCTTTATATAGAGTGATTGGTTCTACTCACTGGGACATATGTTATCGTGATCATGCAGACACTTTGACTCGTTCCTGTTGTAGTATGTTCCTGGTGCGCACATCTGGCTCAGGGAGTAGCCGTTAGAACACTGGACGAACGAGCAGTTGGGGTTGGTCGGGTCAGGCAGAAAGGCGCCGTTTTCTTCACCCATACACGACCCTGCTGAAATTACATGAAATACGAACACATTTGGCTAAGAAAGTAAAACATGGGAAGGACAACGCATGGTACATCAGAATTTATAATAACTGCATTTTTGTAAACAAAAGCTTTTAATGTAATATATCAACCACTTATTCAATACCTTCAGATTTTGCTATGGTTAGAATCATCTACTGTGATCACACAGCCCATCGAATCTTAAATAAGAAATAAACTTGGAATGTAAAAGATCGTTTGATTCACACACTTGATTTTGAAATATATATTTTTAGAGAAAAAGTGCATTTTTGCCAAATGTCATAGTGCTAACAGTATAGCAGAAAACCAAAGCACACTATTATGGGTAGTTGATGGGTAGTGTAGTTAAACTATTTCATGTGGTACATATTCATGTTGCGCATTTTCATCTATACTGACTAGCCTTAGCACTATTTGTTATATTGGCATATTTCAATTAATGTTAAGAACTTGTACACTTTTTTCGATACAGAAAAGGAGTTACTTGTCGGTGCTAAATGACGTGGTATGCTTAATCCTTTTTCTAGTTATTACATGTTTTATTATGTCTGCTTATCTATTCAAGGCTCCACAATATTTTCAATTCAATGTAACTCTATCCTCTGAATGCAACTCAACTGCCAGCAGACTCCCCCCAGGGCTTGTTCCACTGCAAAAAGGAGATGATTCGAAAAAGCGCTGTTTGGTCATATAGAACAATGGTTTTTGAAAGGCTGCTATCCTACTCAGCTGCATTACGTTGATTAACAATCATAACGAAGTCCTCGCTTACGTTTTCGCAACAATGGGACGTCTCTTAACAATAGACGCCAACAACTGCTGATTGTATTCTTAACAATCGACTTTAAGAATGGTGACAGAAATATTTTAGGTTTAACCGCTAGCCTATTTCCTCCAATGAGTCCTGACTTTACCATTTTACATCCGATGTATTCTTTTAACCCCATCTATAGAATATAGCTAGTTTATCCGTCTTTTCATCTGACGTCGTGCCCAGTTGTTGAGGACAACACGTGACTGGTATTTGTTTGAGTCACGTGACGGATGTTGCATAGCGACGTTGGTCATTCCGCACACTATATATGCATATGAGTGGACGCATTATTTCTATATCCTGAAATATTTTTCTTGAAACTCGATATTTGTCAGTCGAAACCGACAAATTTTGCTTGCAATGGCGACATCAATAACCAAAGTGAGTAACATGTTATCTGAACGAAGATGCATTTTACCTCTATGTATTTATGCATAGCGAAATAAACGTCTAAATGGTTTACCGCGAAAAGAAGACAATTCTACTGGAAATTGACTTGCTGAATAATATTACTTTTAAAGTTTTAATTTTTTTTGTAAACGTCCTAACTTTACCTTTTCTGTAAAATCTTTTGATGTTATTTAACAGAATACTCCTGGACACATGCATGATCAGCGAATTAGTGTAAAACTATACGAAAGTGCGGTTTACATTTAATCTCAAGAATAAATTAAGTTCACAGTTTCCCTTCAAAACAAGTTTTTAACATTTTTCAGGAACCTGGGGTATTTTGTGATGAAGAGCTTTTTCCTGCCTGGAAGTGGCAGCTCATGAAGGAAACGGGCATGAATCCAAAGGTGAGTTTTAGCAGATATTATACTTAATTTTGTTTCACTGTTTGTTCCTATTTGCTATCTATGATGGCCGTGTGGTCCAAGGCGTTGCCACCGAATGCTAGCTGTAGCTCACCTCCGCCCGGGGTCGAATCACTAATGGGGTAAGCGAGAACGTTGCCAGTGACTTGGGGTAAGGCGGTGGTTTTCGCTACGTGCTCTGGTTTCCTCCAGCACTTGCAACCGGCTAGTCATGATTTGGCCGCAATATTGCAGAAAAGTGATGAAAACCAAAATTTAAAATTCCATCTATTCATATTTCTACGCCATGACCACTTGGTGATATTAATCAAGAGGATACATCCTATCTATCCTCTGACCTGATCATACAGATATTCGAAAGAGTACTATAGATACCTTTTATCAGGAACTTAACTTTTGTAATTCCTATTGAAGATGTTCAGAGGAGAGACCCAATTACTATCACATACACGTTGCTATCCCGCTTTTGCTGCAAGGCACTCTTTTAAACGTTCTTAGCACTATAGA
Source organism: Maea johnstoni (assembly GCA_963942565.1). NCBI lineage: Eukaryota > Metazoa > Annelida > Polychaeta > Spionida > Magelonidae > Maea > Maea johnstoni. The sequence continues at coordinate 29,562,636 of OZ012696.1, forward strand.
CACAACACAACAAAATTAAATGTTTTTAAAGTTAAAGCTCTTCAAATGTAAACTAGTAACCATGTAAGAACATGTATAACCTTGTATGTTTCCTTTTTCATAATAACTTAGCTTCGTATTATGTATTAACATTTTCTACTTGTTACATTTGTATTATTTCCATATTTACTTTTGTAGTGAACCTACAAGTCAATAACGATATACATGTATAAACTTAAATCCGATAGTGATTTTAAACTTGAAACTCGTTTAACTTGCAACTATTCCACTATGAATGTATGATTGGTTGCTTAAAGGCACACTGGCACACAAAGGTTTTCTAACTTTTTGATGTGAATAAACTGTGATAGTTGTTCATCTTTCACCTTTATGGTATATACATGTACCAAGAATCTTTCTATCAAATCCACTAATCATTTCTTAACCCATTCACACTCAAAGCGGTCAAAACAGGCCTGATAATTTTTGTAATTATTTTTCGAACAACAGGAAATATTTTGGATTTT
>OZ012696.1:29568141-29628141 GCA_963942565.1 Maea johnstoni
CCGGCTGTTTATATGTTTTTCCCATCCAATGTCATTGCATTGTAAATAAATTTCTTTGCAATTTAATGGGATAACATTAATCTGAACAGCATGATATTCTAGATCATCAGTTTAATACATTTTATTGAGAGGTAGTTGTTATTAGCGTTCTCTTTAATACTTAATTCAAATATGCTTGTATCACAGGATAAGTGAATAGCAATACTATCATTTCTATCTTTACACAATTCGCATAATGGAGAATCATTGATACTTATTTTGTGTAGTTTTTCATTAGTAAAGAATTTCCTGTGTAAAGTTCTGAACTGAGTGTATTTAAGATGTATTATCTGTTGATCCATTATGCAAGACAGAAGATCGTGATATATTATGTGAATCCAAATCAATTCTCAGTCCATTTATCACAATTGTCTAGTAGAATATTTTCATTTGATACTTGCACATATTTTGCTATATAAATACAAATGAGAATCTACATGTTACCCCTTTCAATGCTGAGGCTACTTTCGTCCAAAGCACAAGGATGCAAAGATCATCTAAACCCTGTCGTGTTGGCATTCATTGGATAGCTCTCACCGAGTACTCTGAGATAAGTACCCATGTGCCAGGGTTTCATTCATTTTTCAGGTTTTTGCATTATTTTGTATTGGCCAAATTAGCCACCAGCAGCATAAGGGTTAACATTCTTATAGTTTGGGAGTGTCCAACAGATGCATATCCATGTTCTACATAGGTATAACTTTCTGGTCACTACTGCCACTTTTTATTTGAATATTGCACAAGTGCAATAAAGTTTTTATTTCATAGTAGCCACATAAATAACATACATTAAACGAAGTGACATAATCGTATTACAATAGTTAAATTGTGTGTCATTGATGAGACACGACTCTGGCTGAGTATACACGACGGCCGAGCTTACACACATCACGTGATTGAATGTTTACATAGATCGCACGTGCGATTCTAGTCCAATCAGCGTGAGTGTTTCTTGTGTGATTTGAACGCTCGCTCGCCGCTGATTGTCTTGACGTAAACAAGATACTTGTTACTGTACTCGCTTTCCACACCCACCCACCCAGTTTAAGGTGATTTATGGTGTGCTCAGTTTTAAACATTAACTCTGTTATATAAAATGTATTTGGCTACTGCATCTTAATAGTAGCAGTACTTGCATAGTATTTTATAGTAAACGTCCATGACTTGATAATTTGTATTCATTCATTCAAGTTCGGCTAAGATATTTGTATATATGTTTTGTGAGAGAAATGCCCCCTGAATCAGAGCGCCCTCTTTCAAGCACTTGCAGTTAAATGCGCTACACTAATGCAGTTCTGGTTCGATGGGCAAAAGTGTTCATGATATAAGTGTAAGCATGATATCTAATATATTAGCCTCCTAAACATGTCACTACCCTCATTAACTCATTAACATCTACTTATTTACAATGAAGCATTGTTAGTGGAAAACAAGCAGTGCTTTTAAAAAACACCAGGTGGCACTGTAACAGCAAGAAGTATAACTTATACCAATAGATAGCAATTTTTCTCAAAGAAAATAGTCGGTTTTGATATCAACATCTATCTCTGTCACAACAGAGCATGCCTCGTACTTTCAGTCGATCTTACTTCAATAAGTTAAAAAGCAGAGATATCATGAATTATAGCATTTTAACTGTCACTAGAGCTATTTTATTAGATGCTTGTATATACATTTAACAAGTAAGAATCCCATTGTTAACCGTCATTGTTGCAACTTAACCATTGTTTTCGTCGTGTGTGCAACAGCGAACACTTAAAAACTAAAACACATAAAAGCACATTAAAGTAAATGCGATAAATTCACAACTATTTTTTCATACAATCATCCGTAGATACTCCAATCTCTTAGATTTAACAAGGTTATTGTTTATAACGTCTGAAAAAAACATGCCAAAATGATTTCGCACCAAGGTCTTTTTGTTCACTACTGCCTAACGAATCATTATGCACTAGACATTACTGCTTCAACCTTCCAGCTTTCTCAAGAATGTATTTTCCTATTTCTGAAAACATGGTGTTTGACTTCATCAAATTGTCGTAGCTTTTGAGTTCTGGGGGAGTAGGATAAGTCCAATGAAAGGCATAGACATCTTTCCTCCAATCCACTATGCTGTTGCTATTCTCGTGGTGAATGCTCTCATTGTGGTAGTTAGGCACCCAAGTGGGGTGGCATTTTAACTCGAAGCAGATCACTGAGAAATGCGGGTTCACCCAAATCATCTCAGGGTACCGCTCCTGAACTTTGTACGGCTGTCTCAGACCATTATACGCCCAGTCATTGTCCAGAAAATGCTTCATTGATTGTTGGAAAAGCTTCCAAAATGGCGCTCCTCGCTTACCGGCAGAAACGCCAAAGTTGATTATATCTGGAAAGGGCAAATCCCACTCTGGAAAATCATATGTTGCAATGGCGTCATATCCGCGAATCTCATAGTCTAAAGGCCGAACGAAGACAGTGTCGGTGTCCACATAGATGCCGCCATATTTGATCATGATATCGACACGATACACATCTGTCACGTGACTCAGCACGTTCACGCGGGTGCCATAGACATACTCGGGGGTTTCTCGAACGATATATCTCACGCGAGGGTTACTTTTGATCTCCTCCCAGAATTCCCCGGTAGGCGGAATATTACCATGGATATAAAGATTCTCAACGTTCGCAACAAAGAGCAAGCTCAAACAGCTCAGATAAAACAAAAAATCCATCGCTCCCCCGCCAATCCAGACCATGTGAGCGATATTAGGGATCATCGCATCGTAGCTTGGTTTTGGAACTGGGATGTCTTCCTTTCCATAGAAGATGAGTCTCGAAAGTCTCCCAAAGACATTTTCAAGGCGCCAAATATCCTTCGGGTAGAGCACACCATCTACTAGTATGCAGATTCGCACCTTATGTTTGCTGACAAGTTCAGCTGGGGTCCCGCACCCCAACTGGACCACTTTATGGCGGTTTTCCGTGAGGACTTGTTCCAGAGGAATTCCCTTTATCGCGTAACCCCTGGCAAGGAGAAAACCCTCGCGATTCTCTGTCAAGCCATACACCACATCTTGTTTTCGCATCCAAATAGGGAAATCCACCAGCCACGTGTTCTCGTGGATATAGAGCCCACCCGAATCGCGCATAAGGTGCAGAACGTAATCGATTCGACCTTGAGGGGTCGCGCACGCTTTGCTTCCAAAGGGCTCAAACCTATCGATCAGCTTCATGGTGAAAAAAGCATTGTCGTGTTTCAACTCAGAAAGCCACCTGTGGTAGTACTTTTTGTCTATTTTGGGGATGATGTCATAGTGTAAAAGAATCATATCAGGTTTAAGTGCCCGGATGACACTCTTGACGCTCATAAAGTGTTTGAATTCGAACCATCGGTCCCCGCACCAGACATAATGAACCGTATTCGGTACAAGTCCTGGTAGCAACAGTTGCTTGATCTCTTCAGAAACCTTATCTCCAACTTTTGGGATTACTTTTGGCAGCGGATGAGGATCTATGAAAGTGTTGCCTTCTTTGGTCTGGACAAGATCTTTATCCTCGTGGAAGTCTGTATCGGTCACGTGAAGGTCTAATCGATACTCACTGTACCCATCCTTGATTTGCTCAGATTTCTTTTTTTGCTTGCAGCTTGAACCCATGTTTATCTTATGAAGACTCAGGAGGAGGTAACCGATGGCGACGATAATGAGAATATGAACTTTGTGTCGTGTGGCAAACTGAACCGATGAAGATGATATTAAGGCCATTTTGGGGACTCCTACAATGAAATAGACAGGGAAAATGTGGTGAAATCGAGAACATATACATATATATGCACACACACACACACACACACACACACACACATATATATATATATATATATATATATATATATATATATATATATATATATATATATATGTATATATATATAGTTGTCAACTCATTGCTCCATGAGATCAGTAAACAGGTGTAACTACACACATACAGATTGAATAAATATATCTAAAGTAGGTGCCGAGCCTGACTGACCAACTTTATTATATCCCATCATTCTATAAACACAATGGGGCTTTATGATGAAAGGGTGAAACTGAAACTTGTAAATCCACCTGTCCTGAAGCATGCAGTTCTATGTTCAGACCACTTCCCTTTGGCAACAACAAAAGGAAGTAACAACTCAAATTAAAAGAAAAGTATACACAAAGGGTAATTAACCTTTACAGCATTACACATCTAGATCCCAGGACACAGAAGTTAGTCAACACAGGAAATATCTATCATTACTTTGAACAGCAATCATTTCCTTTAGTATTTGTGTGCATATGTGTAAGATACACGAAAGAAGCTTCAAGTAAAACCACACACTGAAAATCTGGATGAACATACTAGTATTGGTGTTATGGTCTGAACATAGAACTGCATGCTTCAGGACAGGTGGATTTACAAGTTTCAGTGATTCTAGCCACTGCTTTTGTCTGACTTTCCAACAGGAAATATATGAAAACTAACTCTGCTAACCTGTATTTTGGTACAGCCAATTGATGCCCATGATTTTAACATTTTCCTGTTTGATACAAGTTTTATTGCAAATATCGTCGAGAGTTCTTGTGAAGAGCACTGCAGTCTATAATTCACTGCTCAGTGAGCGGGGGCAGGAAGTGGCAATGCCACTTATTGAGTCACAGCTGATAGCAATTAGAGAACATGGCTGCTAGCAGGGGCAGGGCAGGCTGATGGCAATATGCAAAATTCTCCCCTTATGGGATCACTGAGAGAAAAACGAGTATATGGTTTTACCCTTAGAACTCTGAACTTTTTGAGACTTTTAATTAACCAGGACTCCTAATAATAGTAGACTATGCTAAAGCTTTTGACACCATTGAGTGGTCCTTTATGGACACTTGTTTAGAATTATCTGGTTTTGGGGAAAATATTAGGAACTGGGTAAAAAAAATTACAAACTAAATCTTTCCCGAAAGTTTTACAAAATAGCCAAAATTTTCCGATAGAATAGAACTATCCTACGGGTGCCATCAGAGTGACCCTATCTCCCTCTATTTTTTAGTAATCTGTGCGGAGGTACTCTCCCACGTCCTAATGGAATGCAGCGACGTTAAAGGCATAAAAGTGGAAGGTATTGAAATTAAACTGTCCCAATATGCCGATGAGACTATTTTATTTATTGAGGAAGACAAAAATAGTCTCTGTGCTGTCATGGGCATATTGGGATGGTTTAAAAAAGTGTCTGGTCTAGCAGTGAATAGAGACAAGACAAAGATCTTAAAAATTGGGGCAAGTAGGGGCAGGAGTATTCCCTGGGAGGGAAAGTTTGGTCTGACCTGGACTACCTCTTTTGAGGTACTATTAAATACAATACTGAAACACTGAGTGATACAACATATTTGAATTTAAGCTCAAAACTAGCACAGATAAAAAAGTTAATTGCTGTATGGAGCACCAGAAGGTTGACCCCATACGGAAAGGTGGTAATTATCAATTCTTTGCTATACCCTAAAAGTTCACTCATTTACTCCTGGGTGACCTTACAAATAAATTCCTATGGGGTGGAAAACTTGCAAAATTCAGTAGAGAAATACTGGAAGCAGAGATCGGTGATGGAATGAAACTCCATAATTTGGACTATTTTAATTATGCTTTAAAACTAAGCTGGCTTAAGAGATTTATAGCCTCACAAGGAAAATGGAGAGCGATTGTAAGTGAAAATTTTACCAATGTTTTTCTATATGGCCCAGATTATCTAGAGAGATTTAATGAAGAGATTACTATACCTTTCTGGAGAGATGTTATTGTTGCTTTGAAAAAATTACGGAATAGTAGAAAAAAAACATTTAAAAATAAAGAAAAAGTGCCAAGGAACTCATCGCCTACCTAGAGCAATTCACGTACAAATCCATATGGGAGAGCCAGAAAAGGATTGCAGATACTGCCTACGAGTGAGGACTACAGGACGACATGCGCCGCCTGCGGTGAGGGGGGGAGGTTATCCACCTCTCCGACTCCAACGAGTAGACATTGAACACTTGAAAAGCCAATTTGCGCACGCAACCACCAATGACAGTGTTTTTCTTATATTTCTTATGTGCCTGTGCATCGCCCAGTCCTCGTGACGAGAAGTGGAACTTTTATCATTGCTTATATATCGCCAGTATCACTCCGGACGTCATATGTGTTAAATTCTGGTGCCTGACTCCCAGGTTACCCTTATACACAACTTCAAACATCTCTACCTACTACCGTATCTACTACTGGTGCCAACAGAGATACCCAACTTCGAAGATTTCTATCTACTTCCGGATTACCCCGGCGCTGGAGTACCCAGCCACAGTAATTTATGTGCCTTATTCCTTGGATTACCTTTATCGATGTGCCAAACCCTGATGTCCGTCGTCCTTGGGGCTGGAGTACCCAGCCACAGTAACTTATGTGCTTTATTCATTAGATTGCCTTTATCGATGTGCCATTCCTGATGTCAGAGAGGAAAATCGAAAACCAAGGAGAGATTTTAAAACAATTATTTATTCTGGACTATGCTGATGTGTCAGAGTTGTTCACGTTGTAGTGAACTTAACGATAAGCGAACATTCCTTGAGACCTAAGTGACACAGCAGCTGGTAGCAGTGATGTGAGTAACACCCTGTATTGCATGCTTTTCTTCTGTTTTTATCATGCCATTTTATCTATATTTATCTGGTTCTTAAAGTACCTTAGAGTATCTATTTCTAGTCATAAGATCTTAGTCTCAAGAGTTTTTAACGTTGAACGTTTTAGAGAGGTATTTATCTTTTAGCTTAAGATTTCTGGTGAACTACGTTCATGCTGGCGGTCCGTAGTGGGCTGTATTCTTATTGTGTAAATATTAAGAAGTATTCTAGTTGTGCTATGTTCTGGATGTTGTAACCCTGTGTGGTAATAAACCAGTCAGCCCAAGAGAGCAGGTGACGCTTCCGGATAGGTTGGTGCTCAGGTTCTATGGAACCGTTGTCTAATGGTATTGTGTTGTTATTTACTGTCTAAGACAGTATTAGACCAGACGTTAAATATAGTTGAATGTTTTTCCAGTTAGGGTTTCTTGTTTAGACCCCCTTTTGGGATATTTTCTGTATTAAGAATCGAGGCTGATTCGGAGTAGGTCGGGGGCTGTGTGGCAGATTGACCCTAGGTCAACGATTTGTGATTGTAATCCGCCACTTTCAGAGATTTTGATGAAAACAGGAGGGCCTGCACGCTTGATTAGGTTGAGCCAGCTCCTGGTGATTGAATTAAGTTATAGTACTACATTGTAACTATTACGTGCAAGGGATCTGTTCCGCTGTGATGTATCGTTTAATTAACATGTGGGTCACTCATGATTCCATGATGCATGTTTTGCATGTAGATTGGAAGCGAGTCTGTGACGGTGCTAACAAGCAGACAATCAAAGAGGAATGGAGAGCTGTATGTATATACATGTATGTGTGTGTGTGTATATATATATGTATATATATATATATATATATATATATATATATATATATATATATATATATATATATATATATATATATATATATATATATATATATACATACATACATACATATACCCCACTGTTAGAATTTTATTAAACCTTGGAAATGCTTTGGTTGTCAGGTCCCTTTTGAATATTCAAAATGAAAAAGGGGGTGACCAGTTATGATGTTTATATAGGTAGCGCCAAAGTGGCAAACAGCGTAATTCCCAAATGGAAGTGCCACTTTGGTGCCACCTATATGGCCGGCATGATTGGTGACCCACTTTTCTGGATATTCAAAGGGACATGACAATGACAGCCTATGGAAGGCTTAATAAAATTCTGACTATGGGGTATTTTTTAAATGAACCTTCAATTTTACAGGTGAAATTTGCAAATTTAGTGCTACTTTGGAGCCACCTATAGGGACGGCATGACTGCTGACCTTTTTATTTAGGATTTTTGTAAGGAAACGTGACCATGGATTTCTAACTGTGGGGTATTTTTAGATGGACTTTAAATTTGGGATATTTCAGTCACCTTGCTGAATACCCTACTATGCCCTTGAGTGGGTTTTAACTAATCAGATGTAGAGAGGATGTCTCGTCACCATGAAAGTTTAAAAAATGTGGGTGAATTGAATACTAGTACCTGTACTACTACTACTACCACCACTAGTACTATTACTACTGCTGCTACCACCACTACTGGTATTACTACTACTACTACTACTACTACTACTACTACTACTACTACTACTACTACTACTACTATAGCCCTAACAACAACTACTACTACTACACTAACGATAACTACTACTACTACCACAGCTATTACTACTGCCACTACTACTACTACTATACTAACAACAACTACTACTACGGCCACCACTACTACTACTACACTAACAACAACAACTACTACTACTACTACTACTACTACTGTAAAAGTTTGTATGGTTTTACTATTCAGGTTCATGAGCATTAAAGTGGTGTGACTTTATAACCAAGGGTCCGTTGGATAATGTAGATAGATTTTATCATTTCGTACAGTTATACATCATGTAGGTGTTACAGTTCGTCAGAACTTGTCCGATTCGTTTCCTGTCCCTCTCCTTATTGCCTTCCAACCAGGAAGCATCCCTTTTTAAGATCTTCGAGTCGCAAGATGACCTTTACCTTTATCTTACTCTAACCAATTTGCCTTATTTCTGACCAATGAAAATCCAGGTCATTGTTATCTTTATCAGGACTATCTTTATGAAATCTCAAACTTTAAGTCATGATTTAACTTTGTGAACCACGTTATTTATCTGTTACGGTGGGCTGGGCGTGTTTCATACCCCTCAGTGAATAACATACCATACGGTATACCCTTCATTTAAATAATACCTCGTAAAACCTTAACAAAAAATATGCATAATTCACGTCTATCCACTTCCAAAGTGGACTGAGTTTATATAAAGTATTTGGATAGCAGAGTATTGCACAAATATGGCAACATTTAAAATATGATAGAACAAAATTCCCATTAGCGTGAGCTGCTGTATTACATCCAACTTTGAAAATTAAACCGTTTATTGGAAATCATGTGTAAAATATTATATGATAAATGGTTTTAAGGACATCAAAAGATGTTCAATTTGTAATTTGAATTAACTGATTTAAATCACGTGTATCACATTATTTCATCTTTGAACAAAACAATGAATTGATCTTATTGAAGGAAGAAAGGAAGGAGTGGGTTTTTACATCGCTTTCGACAGATTAGGCCATATCGGGACGAGATAGAAACCTGGAACAGGGGAGAAATTCCCTTCTCTTCACAGATAATTTGGAGGGGTCTTTCAGTTATCTTATTGATATCATAATAAGTTTGCAGTCCCATGGTGATACAAGACACATCTTTGCAAAATTTGCCGATTAGAACACAAACAACAGTAATTGAAATACTTATCAGAAGTTTATTCATCTTTGATTAAATTACACTTGCCATCTATAGAACATCGGGGCAAGAGTGCGCAGAGGTCACCAACTAGGAAAACTATGTTCCATCTTTAACCCAATCATCAAAATGAAGTCCACAAAGATATGCATGAATTGCTGTTACCTTTCTGGATAAGTCATTTTCCTAGAAAATATACGAAGGGAATTCTTCCCCAGCACCCTAGCAACAACGATTCTACAAATAGTTCGCTAGTTTTCGCATGATTCTCAAAATCATGATAGCGTCAAGAATTGCAGACGCCACTAGAGAAATACTTTTTACGAATGGTTGGCTTACATATCTTACGTGTATATGAACATATCAGAGAGTACAGTACAGACATTCAATTTCTGCAACAGTCGACCGAACGTCTTCCAGTGCCTGGTTATACAAACACTCGTGGATAACATGTCAAAAGAAAAGCGAAGCACAGCATTGAAACATGTAGCTTGCGAATCAAAGGTACGTTCAGTCGTGAGATCATCCATGCCCTGGAAACTGGGTGGCAATTGGGCGTGCGGTCGTGTGGTCATGTTTATGCCCGGGCTGCCTACGCATTTAGTACAGGAATAAGATGCCCGTATTTTACAACCTTATGAAAGACCGCCACAACTGTACATGTACATATAATATTACGATGTATGTACTTATTACCGATATTAAAATTGGTCGTGCCAAATTAGTATCAGATTGCTGAGCTAACACATTATACCTGGCTGAAATATTTCAACAAAAAGTTGCCTTAAATGCAATCATTCCGACATTTCTAGAAAGTAATACTGTGAAATAGAGAACTGTATCGGATGTTTTGCCAATGTTTTGTTACCGATTAGAGAAGTTCGGTAAACATATAAACTTGCTATTCGATCCGTCATCTCTGTAAAGTTTTAAACCGTCATTAAAGTCTTGTTGACGGACACTCACAGTATAGTGAATAACCCCTTATGGTTGAGCACATATTTGCTGTATAAATACAAATGAAAATCTACATGTTACCTCTTCCGATGCTGAGGCTACTTTCGTCCAAAGCACTAGGATGCAAAGACTTTTTAAAATCATCTAAACCCTGTCGTGTTGGTATTCATTGGATAGCTCTCTCTGAGTACTCTTAGAGGAGTGCCATGATTTCAATTCTTCAGGTTTTTGCATCAATTTGTATTGGCCAAATTAGCCACCAGCAGAATAAGGGTTTACATTGTTATGGTTTGGAGTGCCCAACCCATGCTTTAATATAGTTTGAGGTAAGCATATCCATTGTTCTATATAGGTATAACTTTCTAGTCACTACTGCTATTTGTTTTGATTTGAATATTGCACAAGTGCAATAACCTTTTTATTTCATGATAAACACATAAATAACATACATTAAGCGACGTGACACAATCATATCAAGTGATCATAATATAAGTTAAAGCATCATATCTAATATGTTAGCCTCCTAAACTAGATCTTGAACATATGTCACTAGCTAAACATACGTCATTAACAAAGATTTACAATGAAATTAACATGAATCAGCGGAGAACATGCAGTGCTTAAACACCAGCTGCACTGTGTCAGCAAAAGGTATAACTAACACCAATTGATCGCATTTCCACTCTAAAATAGTTGGTTTTGTTACCAACATCTTTCTTAGTCACAACAGAGCCTGCAACGTGGTTTTTATCGATCTTACTTTGAACAGTAAGTTAAAAAGGAAATACATCATGAATTCTAGCATTTCAACTGTTAGACCTATTTTGTTGGATTCTTGTATAAAACAAGTAAGAATTCCATTGTTAACCAGCATTGTTGCAATTTGGCCATTGTTGTCGCTGTGAGTGAAACAATGAATAATTAAAAACTAAAACACTTAAAAGCACTATAGAGTAAATGCAGTAAATGAACAACTATTTTTCCATACAATATTTGATAGGCACATCAATCGTTCAGCTTTCATAAGAATATTGTTTCTTACGTTAGTAAAAGCATGTCAAAATAAATTCGCACCTAGTTTTTTTTATTCGTTACTACTGCCTTACAAATTGTTAGGCAGTATATATATTACTGCTTCAACCTTCCAGCTTTCTCTAGGATGTATTTTCCTATTTCTGAAAACATGGTGTTTGACTTCATCAAATTGTCGTAGCTTTTGAGTTCTGGGGGAGTAGGTAGAGTCCAATGAAAGGCATATACATCGTTCCTCCAATCCACAATGCTGTTGCTATTCTCATGGTGAATGCTCTCATTGTGGTAGTTAGGCACCCACGTGGGGTGGCATTTATACAGGTAGCAGATCACTGCGAAATGCGGGTTCACCCAAATCATCTCAGGGTGCCGCTCCTGAATTTTGTACGGCTGTCTCAGACCATTATACGCCCAGTCATTGTCCAGAAAATGCTTCATTGATTGTTGGAAAAGCTTCCAAAATGGAGCTCCTCGTTTCCCGGCAGAAACGCCAAAGTTGATTGTATCTGGAAATGGCCAATCCCACTCGGTCCAATCATATGTTGCTATGGCGTCATATCCGCGAATCTCATAGTCTAAAGGCCGAACGAAGACAGTGTCGGTGTCTACATAGATGCCGCCATATTTGATCATGATATCGACACGATACACATCTGTCACGTGACTCAGCACGTTCACGCGGGTGCCATAGACGTACTCAGGGTTTTCTCGCACGATGTATCTCACGCGCGGGTTCTGTTTGATCTCCTCCCAGAATTTACCGGTTGGGGGAATATTGCCATGGATATAGAGAGTTTCAACGTTCGCCACGAAGAGCAAGCTCAAACAGCTCAGATAAAACAAAAAATCCATTCTTCCTCCGCCAATCCAGACCATGTGAGCGATATTAGGGATCATCGCATCGTAGCTTGGTTTTGGAACTGGGATGTCTTCCTTTCCGTAGAAGATGAGTCGCGAAAGTCTCCCAAAGACATTTTCCAGCCGCCAGATATCCTTCGGGTATAGAACACCATCTACGTGTATGCAGAGACGCACCTTATGTTTGCTGACAAGTTCTGCTGGGGTCCCGCACTCCAACTGGACCACTTTATGGCGTTTTTCGGAGAGGACTTTCTCCAGAGGTATTCCCTTTATCGCGTAACCCCTGGCGAGAAGAAAACCCTCGCGATCCTCTGTCAAGCCATACACCACATCTTGTTTTCGCATCTCAATAGGGAAATCCACCAACCACGTGTTCTCGTGGATATAGAGCCCTCCCGAATCGCGCATGAGGTGCAGAACGTAATCGATTCGACCTTGAGGGGTCGCGCACGCTTTGCTTCCGAAGGCATCACTTTGATTGATCAGCTTCATGGTGAAAAAAGCATTGTCGTATTTCAACTCAGAAAGCCACTTGTGGTAGTACTTTTTGTCTATTTTGGGGATGATGTCATAATGTAAAAGAATCTTATCGGGTTTAAGTGCCCGGATGACGCTCTTGACGCTCATATAGTGTTTGAACTCGAACCATCGGTTCCCGCACCAGACATAATGAACCGTATTCGGTACGAGTCCTGGTAGCAACAGTTGCTCGATCTCTTTAGAAACCTTATCTTCAACTTTTGGGAGTTCTTTTGGCGGCGGATGCGGATCTATGAAAGTGCTGCCCTCTTTGGTCTGGACAGAATGTTTGTCCTCGTGAAAGTCTTTGTCAGTCACGTGATGATCCATTCTGTACTCACTGTAGCCATCTTTGATTTCCTCGGATCTCTTTTCATGCTTGCAGCTTGAACCCATGTTTATCTTGTGAAGATTCAGAAAGAGGTAACCAATGGCGACGATGATGAGAATACGAACTTTGTGTTTTGTGGCAAACTGAACCGATGAAGATGATGCTAATGCCATCTTGGTGACTCCTACAACGAAATAGACAAGAGAAATGTTATAAAATTGGGAGCATATCTATATGCACACACACACATATAAATATATATAGATAGATAGATAAATATACATATATATAAATTTATATATATATATATAAATTTATATATATATATATATTTATATATATATATATATATATATATATATATATATATATATATATATATATATATATATATATATATATATATATATATATATATATATATATATATATATATATATATATATATATATATATATATATATATATATATATACACCTAACAGCTTCGGTCCGAATTTGTCTGGGTATGAGTTGATCTGCGCCTCGACATGCTCCTGACCAAGAGTGGCCCCTGACCGAGGTGTACGACGTAAATAAAACTGAAATGGCAGAGATGTGATCGGAATAAACGTCCGAGTTCTTTCGGACTGTGTCCTAGATAAGTGCGTGAATTAACGATTTTTTGGGACATACATATACATAGACAAACATAGATATACACACACATATTTATATATATATATATATATATATATATATATATATATATATATATATATATATATATATGATTAGTTTCTAACTGTGGGATACTTTTTCTGCGCCACCTATATGTATATATATATACATATATATATATATATATATATATATATATATATATATATATATATATATATATATATATATATATACTTTTTATTTTAGATTTTAGAAAGGGGATCTGACAAATAACAGCTTATTCAAGTTCCAGTGGATTTCTAACTGTGGGTTATATATTAAATGAATTTCAAGTTTGAGATGTTACTGGCACCTTGTCGAATACCCTTCTATGTCTTTTAAGTGGGTTTTAACTAATCGGGTGTAAAGAAAATGTCTCGTCATCACCAACTGAACGTCTTAGAAATTAGGGCGAACGTGAATACCTGTACTACTACTATCACCACCACTACTGTCACTACTAATAGTACTTCTACTGCCACTAGTACTACTACTACTTATGTCACTACTACAGCTACTGCTACTGGCACTTCTGCCACTACTACTACTACTACTACTACTACTACTACTACTACTACTACTACTACTGCTGTCACTACTACAGCTACAGCTACTACTACTACTACTACTACTACCACTACTACTCATACTACTACAGCTACTGCTACTGCCACGAATACTACTACCACACTAACAACTACTATTATTACTACTACTCAACTGTTAGTACAGCGAGCTACTGCCACTACTACTACTACTATTAATACTACTACTACATGTGCTACTACATGTACTACTACTACACTTACAACCACCACTACTACTACTACTACTACTACTACTTAAGTATATTACTATTCTAATTAATCGAATACTTGACCTGCAGTAGAACTATACTGACGTTCGTGTACCTGGGTCGGATGTGTGTCCTATGGTCGGGCTAGTTCAGGGTGTGCGAATTGCCACGTTATTTATCTGTTACGGTGGACTGGGCGTGATTCATACCCCCTCAGTGGGCATACCACACAATAGGCATACCCTTCATTTAGATAATACCCCGTGAGATCTTACTAGTAACACAAACTATGCATACTTCACGTTGTATACACTTCCATTGTGGCGATCCGTCTAGAAGTTGGAAACCAGGACCGGAGGTTAGTTTTGAGCGATCGTTCAAACAAGGACAAGCTTGTCAACCATCATGAGTTGTGGTGTCAGGGTGAGGGTATACAGACTGAACAAACCGGTCTCGCCTCCTACCTGGCCAGCACAGAAACCTGTTACCTACCCGCTACCCCAGCACCATACATACCCAACTCATTCAGTATACTTACTCGTTAGTTTCTCGTGTAGATATGAGTTGTGGGTGATTCCTAGTAGAGGGTTCTCGTCTTTCTCACCAGCCCTGGCCTCGCCGTGTCCTACTGGATCTAAGCCATAACCCTGTGGTCCATTTCCCTTGACGAAGAGTGAGCGGAGCTATTTTTGGATGCTTCCACCTAAAAGGGTCGCGCATGCGCACAGACTCCGCGTCTTACCTTTCATCAGGAGGACTTTTCAGCACCCGCGCTTCAAACGAAATGCTAGATATCATCTGTGAAAATTAAGACAACAACACGTTGAAGGAAAATTATATATAAGTTATCCTGACAAAAATTTAATGCATTTCCCTACAAAAAACACGATGTGAAATGTTCGTCTGCAGGATGATGACGTCACGATATGGGTTCGCATCGGGACGGATATTTGAGGTATTTGCTGATTCAGTAGGTATGACCCACTTGCAGGGTGGACAAGGGTGCTCCAGAGCGGAACCGGGTAGTGCCCGGAGTTTGATATGAGCAGACGACTCGGAGAGGAAAGATGCTAACACCTGAGCAGGAAATTGTGATTGGCGGCGGAATTGGGTTGGTTTTGACAATTGCCGCAAGGTGGGTGTTTCCATAGTTTCATAGATGAATATGAACTGAGGATGAAGCGATTTATTCTTCAGCGCTGGCATAAGGTTCAAGATATTTGGAGGTGTGATGATGCACCTGTCGCAATTCACACCTGTACACTAGCTTAATCTGTTTGATCGATACTTACATGATGTGGCACTAGTATTATATTTCCTGATATGACTTATTTACCGGCAATCTGATCATGAGGCTATTCTTACTCCACAGCTTGTGAGAGCACGGGTCTAGTCACCGGCATAGACTACTACTACTACTACTACTACTACTACTACTACTACTACTACTACTACTACTACTACTACTACCTTTATGTGTGTTCTTCTAAAATTAACCGACAGCGATGTCAATGCCATAGTATACCTAGACTATTTACTATGGTGTGTTACCATTACCACCTATTTAAGAACTATGTAACAAAGTTCTCGCCGGATAATCTTAGATAGTTATTATCATTTCTATATCAATGCAAACATACACGTACATATATACGCTGTTGGAGCCGACCATACAGGCTGGCTATCGTCACTTCACACAGACAAGAGTTCGAACCCTTCTGCAAGCATGCCAGCAAATTGCCCGTCAACTACGTACTAGTCGCTGGTTTTCCACAGGGAGTTCTTTATAATCTTTTTATAAAATGGACTGCTCACGATGTATATCAAAATGGTAGAAAAAGTGACGAGTGTGCATCAGTTATGAACGCTCAGCCAGTAGAGTGTGACCAACCAAGCCAAGAACTGTTCGCGCTCCACGAGGAGCCGGTTTCTCTGCTATGTTCTTTAACTTTGTATGTACATGTACCATGTTACCTTCCAGACCCTTCCACTAAGTTTCTAGTCTGTTTCAAACTCGGTATGAACCAAAATTAGAGGTTACAGTGTACGCGATAGTTGTACCGGATAAGTGCCCCCTGTCAGAACCCATGATCTTCATTACGCGCCTCAGTAGACTTCCACTCAAGGGCAAACTAACAGCTTATTTGCCTCTAGAGCAGTATAGTAGTATAATTTGTTCATTGACTGCATAAAAATGCAAAATCCCCCAGTATACAAATATATAAACAAAGGAATTAAATAAATGATAGCTGGAGGAAGAAACTAGAAACAGTCAACATAAACTCATGAACAAATAAGAACGGAACAGATACAAGGGTGGATTATAACAAGTATCCAAAAAATATGTACACAGGGGCGAAAATGTACACAGGGACTTTACATCCTCTGGAAATTTTCCTCTGTATCTTTGATACTTTTAACAATAACTTTGGAATTAAGAATGATTCTACAAAATATTTCAAGGAGAGTTGTTGATAGAGATCTGATGAACATTTCTCCATCAAATATATTCCCAATTCTGCTTTTGGCTGAAAGATTTCTTCAAAATCGTTAGGCTGATTTTGGCCGCTGTGAGCATTAATGGGTTAAACACACTTTGTATGTGCATGTGTGCATGTGACTGTTCTGGGCAGGCTCGCCCTTTCTATCGTATACATACAAGTATTTGAGTAAATGTTTGTTTTATGACGATACAGGGGTGGTGTACAAATATTGAAGTCCTGGTGCACAGACAATTCGTCCTGGAGCAACGACCGGTTTACCAATAGTGTTACTAGGTGACACTACCAGCCCACGAAGCATTGATAAATACTAGTACCTAGATCAATCAATAGGCCGTATCAGCAAATGGTAGTTACGGGATTTTTAGATAAATCTGTATTCAATAAGTGAAATATCTAATATACTCATTTGGTCATGTTTCCGAAAAAATTCTGAGTTAACAAGTGATTAAAGGTGTTGTCTTGTTGCACATTTTGAGGCCTCTGTCGCACCTTATGCGACAATGCGACAGTTGGACAACCCTGCCGGATATCACACCGACGCATAACCCACATAGCGATGAAACGGACAGAGTGGTAACCACGTCTGGTATCAAAGGAATTTCTCAGATAACACACGAGATATTTGCCTCATATCCTTACTTTTCATATCTTAATGGGTGATATAACTTCTAGTCTGCCCGCACAGGTTACTGATCTGTGTATGTAACTGATGGTCTAACCGACAGCGATGTCCATACCAATGATATCTATAATATTTTGCTATTGACTACATGGTATGAACCAAATAGCATCAACATATAAACTTAGTATTAGAGTGCGCCCCGGCTGCTGATGGTCATGGTCATGTCACCGCGATTACCATTTAGAAACTCATTATTCATGAAACGTATTTCTTAGAACCTCCGTTACCACTTACCAATGTGCCTATAAATAAAAAACTTATCGGTCAAGTCGCCCCTACTGACCCGTAACAGGTGATCCTATGTCCCTGTTCTACTTTCTCGCCCCATCAAGTGTGATATAAATGGGGATTGACCGACACCCCCCCCCCCCCCCCCCCCACACACACAGTGTCTCGCTCCCGCTCCATCAAGCTTGACGCATGAGAAATGATGATTTATAGACAATGAGTGTCACCCAATAAAGTAATCATTACTATAGACTTATAGACAATGATGAGTGTTGCCAAATTTAGCTATCACTACAATAGATTTATAGACGATGAGTGTTGCCAAATAAAGTTATCATTACTATAGACTTATAGACAATGATGAGTTTTGCCAAATATAGCTATCACTACAATAAACGTATAGACAATGACGAGTGTTGCCCAATATAGTTATCATTACTACACACCTATAGACAATGATGAGTGTTGCCAAATATAGCTATCACTACAATAGATTTATAGACAATGCCAAATATAGCTATCACCACAATAGACTTATAGATAATGATGGGTGTTGCCCAATATAGTTATCATTACCATAAACAATTTTGGAGGTGGCCCAATATAGCTATCACTACAATAAACTTATAGACAATGACGAGTGTTGCCCAATATAGTTATCATTACTACACACTTATAGATAATGATGGGTGTCGCCTAATATAGCTATCACTACAATAGACTTATAAACAATGACGAGTGGTTGCCAAATAAAGCTATCACCACAATAGACTTATAGATAATGATGGGTGTTGCCCAATATAGTTATCATTACCATAAACAATTTTGGATGTGGCCCAATATAGCTATCACTGCAATAAACCTATAGACAATGATGAGTGTTGCCCAATATAGCTATCACTACAATAGACTTATAGACAATGATGAGTGTTGCCCAATATAGCTATCACTACAATAAAACTATAAACAATGATGAGTGTTGTCCAATATAGCTATCACTATAATATACTTATAGACAATGATGAGTGTTGTCCAATGTAGCTTTACTACAATAAACCTATAGACAATGATGAGTGTTGCCCAATATAGCCATCACTACAATAGACTTATAGACAATGATGAGTGTTGCCCAATATAGCTATCGCTACAATAGACTTATAGACAATGATGAGTGTGGTCCAATATAGCTTTACTACAATAAACCTATAGACAATGATGAGTGTTGTCCAATATAGCTATCACTACAATAGACTTATAGACAATGATGAGTGTTGTCCAATATAGCTATCGCTACAATATACTTATAGACAATGATGAGTGTTGTCCAATATAGCTTTACTACAATAAACCTATAGACAATGATGAGTGTTGCCCAATATAGCTATCACAACTAAAAACTTATAGACAATGATGAGTGTCGCCCAGTATAGCTATAACTACAATAGACGTATAGACAATGACGAGTGTTGCCCAATTTCGCTAATACTATAGTACTTAACTAGAACTATAGACAATGATGAGTGTCGCCCGCTATAGTAAGTACTACAATAGACATATAGACAGTGATGAGTGTCGCCTTATTAGTAAACGTAGCTATCAGTACAATAGACTTATAGACAATGAATAGTGTCGCCCAATATGTGTAGTACAACAATGGGCCATCGCAAGATATTTCCACTAGCCTAGATAGTGTATGACAAATCTCTGAAAAGGTCCTGAAACGGCTATGGTAGACACACAACTGATGCATATTCTAGTCAGGCAGAAGCGATGAGCCGCTTATGTCCTAGAATATGGTTGTGATAGCTACAGTGCAGATATTTAATTCCTGCGTGAGCAGTCCGGGCATAACACACAACCGCATGCCCGACTGTCACCCAGTTTCCAGGGGCATGGATGCATGGGTGAGTCTCACAAATATATTAAGCTTTGATTCGCAAGCTACGTGGGTCATTGATGTGCAAGGCTTAGTTTTTTTGACATATTATCCTTGAGTGTTTTCACAACCAGGCACTGGCAACGTCCGGTTGACTGGAGCAGGAATTAATGTCTGCACTGCACCTTGAAAAACAACAACACCTGGAGAAATTTGAGCCACACACACCATGGAGTTGTCTCTGTCCTGGGGTATGGCCGTGAACACGGCCTTGAAAAGGCCCTAACTGGGACAAGTTATCGCCTTGGCGAGGGGATACGTTATATTGATACGAACAACACGATACACAAAACAAGCTACTACATGACTACACAGCCAGCTGAGAGAAACTTATGCATGCATGCTCGCGGGGGCCAAGGTTCCCTAGCACGCACGCGATTCGAACTATTTTCAATGGATAATTAGATGATATGAACAATTACAAACAACCACTTGGTTTAGTTATTTGTCGTATACAAAAGATACTTGATCTGTCTTATTTGTGTTTTTCTATCGTATAAGATACATATTTACGTAATTCCTCTATTACCATCATTTCAGGTGATGTCGAAAATTATGCACGATGGCGCGGTGCATGATGGGAAGGCGTGGTACATTAAGTTTCTTGGTAACAGGACTCGTCTTCTACGGCGTGATCTTTCTCATCAGTCACTTCCTCTCCAGTCCACCCGCTATAGAATGTCCGCCATGCCAAATAGACGATCACGCGAGAAAGGTTTTACAGCATGGAATTGATTCAACTCATTCGAAACATTCGTTTAAGAGATGGCTCAAAAGCAGAGAAATAATCGATGCAAGTTTTGAGCGTAGTGATGGTGAGGCACCAGAAACAAAAGCAGAATCAAGCGTCACGACCAAGAGAATCGCCGAGAACAAGTCTCGTTTTAACAAGTCTCGCTCCAACGAGACCATGCAAAAAGACGCCATGTTTGCGGCCGGAACTAGTATGCATCTGCGATTGAAAAACATTTCATCTAAATATGTAACATCAGAAAAAATAAGCCACAATTACGCCACTACTCCGCAATCGACATTTGATACTCGACGGAGAACCTCTCCAAATGGTTTCCAAATCGGAAATGAAAATTCTGCCCAAATTACTACTCCTACTTGGGAAAAGGAAGCTCTGGAAAATCCTCACAATCCACACAGACTAGGCACCAATTTGGTTCCGAATGTGGTCCACTGGTTCTGGTGTGGACATGCGTGGTTCGAGTTCCAGTTCTATCTAAGTGTACTGAGCGCAATTCGTTTCATTGATCCTGATAAAATCATTATTTACTATTACCAGATCATGTTGAGGGACAAAAAATTCTACAATTTGTGGTATCACGACATGATGACCTCATATCCGTTCGTGAAACTGCACGAGCTCACGAGCGATGAAATTGAAATGGGCGCGTGCCACGCGGATGAGCAAGTTCACTTAGAGTATGTCTGGCACCATCTCAGTCGAGTCGGCGGTATCTTCATCGGAAATTCTACTTGGATATCTAACTTCCCGCAAGGCTTGCGTAAGTTTGATAAAGTGTTAGGTAAGAATTTCATGATGTCCAAAATAAATTCATCGTCAATTCCTACGGGCGAAAGCATGACTTATAAGTGCCCGGATATCCAAGAATATTCTCTAAAGGAAAGTGTATTCATATGCATCACTCCCAAACTACCTCCGAGATTCTACCCAAAAGACATATGGGGCCGAGACGACGCCTTGGGCCGACTTGCCAGACGAATATTCTACGGAAGTTCGGCTTTTCCTAAACCCACCCCTACGTACAATGAACTCGTCCCTTACATTGGTCACATGGTCTGGCTCGGCGGCGGGGAAATGGATTTTCTCTTTTATCTTAGTGTTTTGAGCGCCGTGTATATATTGAAAGTAGAAACACTCTACATTCACGGTGACAAACCACCGAGTGGAATGTACTGGAACCGAATAAAAAGTAAACATTTCCATAAAGTCAGACTGGTCTATCGGGTCCTGCCGAATACAGTGTTTTCTTATTACGTCAATAAATACGCCCACATGAGTGACATAATTCGTGTGGACATCATGAATAAATATGGCGGAATTTACATGGACACCGACACAATATGGGTTAGACCGATAGACCGCTGGTTGCTAGGATACGACGCAGTGGCCTCTCTTGATTGGACTCAGTGGGACGCACCATTTCCGGATCTCATAAACTTCGGCGTGACGTTGGGCAAAAAAGGGGGTAAATTCTGGAAACTATTCCGCGAATCGATGGCGTTTTGGCGGGAAGAGAGTTGGAGCTGGAACGGTCTTCGCCTGCCGTATAAAATATACGAGAAAAATCCAGACTTGCTGTACATTTACAACCATTTACAAATCATATGCTTTAACTTTGACTGCCATCCTACTTTTAATAAAGATTATCATAATGTAAACATTCACCACCGAAATGCCCCTTTTAGCTGGAAAACAGACACCCACGCGTTTCATTGGACAGCCCCCGTACCGTTACCACTGAGAAGCGAAGAAGCGTTATATCAAAGTGATGATATGTTCGCAAAAATTGGAAAGTTTGTGCTGGAAAAAGCTGGAGAGTTGAAAAATATCAGCATGCTCAGAGATGGCTTTATTTTAACTGACGAGTATGTTTGAATGTCTCTGTCGTTTTCCTAACACTTTCCTTAAGTTAAGAATTTTCTAGAGTAGTGGGTAAGATTTAGAATTCTAGCCAAATTGAGTTGGTATGAAAAGAACTACGGGTAGTTTTTAATTTGCTCACATTAAATTGCGTGCACTGACGATTTCGCACTCTTGGCATAGTATTTTTTGGGAATTCTACCAAACAGAAGATAACCGCGCCCTGTTTATAATTTATTTTGATACGCATATTTGATTTAAGCATGCCGCAATATAAACCAGATAAACAGTACCTCTATTCAAAAGTCTGTGAGTAGCAAAGAAGAAAAATATCTTCTACTTTCTAAAAAGGAATGATAATCATTCGACTCACCATTTCATCCCATAAGGATATAAGTTCTTATGGGTAAATTTGTAATTCATATAACATCGTTTAATGTAGTAATAATATGTATTTTCTATTATATATGATACTAGGTAATAAAGAATAAGATATTGTTTTAAATATCGCTGTATATATATATATATATATATATATATATATATATATATATATATATATATACATGTATATATATATATATATATATATATATATATATATATATAAAATAAACGACCATTACCAATAAGTGCATTGTGTTTGATAGTAACATATCTTTCGTTGTTTTAGTGTATCTACGAACAATGAAATAGAATAAAATATTATTTACATTTATAAGAAAGCTTCCGCGTTGTAAATCGCCCACACAAGGATCTACATGTATATGTATATCAAAACGACCTATATATATATATATATATATATATATATATATATATATATATATATATATATATATATATATATATATATATATATATATATGTGTATACGTACATACATACGCACAATTATACATATATATGTATTTATATATACTAGTATTCAAACACATACGTGCATGCATACGTACAGTATGTATACAAATACGTATGTACGTACGTACGAACATACTTAAATGCATAGTCTACATGCATGCATGCATAAATACATACATATATACATTCAAACATACAAACAAATACATACATACATAAATACATATATACATACATACATGCATATATACACACATACATACATACATACATACATACATACATAACACGGACACAGATCAGATACTTGTCACATTAAAGGACAATTCCACCATGAATAAAACATGGGCTCAAATGGTGTCTTAGGGTATACTCTACTCAAATCCAAGACCCCACAACTACCCACCTTCATATAAGAAGTTTATTGGTGTTTAAAGTCATGATTTTCAAACAGGAAGTGGGTCTCTGGGGGCGGCCATTTTGATGCCAGAAGATAAGAGAATAGTTGCACAAGATAGGCAGCTGTCATCAGCAGCCAGTACTAGCTGCTGGGAGTGTGGCTTCTTCTCAGCTTATATGTGTGTGGATTCACCATCTACATAATGGTCCAATACAAGGCTCATACCTCATTAACTAGTAATTGCAAATCGTTGATAATCTGTATAAAAAATAAGAATATTTTATTTGCTATTTAGAGTAGAATCATGCTAAGTATGACAATTACACTCCAAGTGTGACATCCACCTGTTTATATTCACTTGTCTATTGCAGACAATTAACTTGCTCTTTTTATCGTTGAGGTGATGTTAATAATGTTAATGATAATAGCAATTCATCTACAACTACTACTTTTGATGATAAAACCAATAATAATGATAATTTAAAATGTGATTATAATATGCACAGTACAGCCATTCTGTGTCCCTAGCAATTTAGTGGTTTGATGCATTTTGTTAACTGATATTCAAATGAGTGTGAAATTCCTATGTTAAACAGTTTAGTGAGATGGACCAAATACATTGTGTCCTGTTTCCTCTGGTAGATGAAACTTGACAGAGATCAAATGACATATTTATTGAGTTTACATAGACACACTAGATTCTGCAAGTTTAAGATGTCACCTCTGAGTAAAATCCTTATCCTTCCCACCGCTCTCGACCACATTTAGATTAGATTTAAATTATTGTGTGTTTGTATTGAAATACATGGTACATGTAGTTGTGAATTGGCAAGAAATGGTAAGCTGGGTAGATATCAACAATTTCAAGCACTTCCCTGAATTGAAAACACCCCATGGGACTTCAGGTACTCAGGAAACTTCAACACCATTATGTGGATTGCTATTACCATTGCAGGAAGTGAATCTGAGGAACTAACAATCAATCAGTCAGGTAATGCAATTGGCCTGGCTAGTACTGTCAATCTAAGGAACACCTTAGGTTTGTAAGTCTAGTTTTGGAACTTTGGAATTATCAAGGGGAGTCATTTGATACTGACCTTTTCCAGCTGTCATACAAACAACCAAAATGAAGAGTAATATGACTCTGATGTGGGTGGTATAGAATAAATAATACACAAATTTGGGGGTCTAGCAGAAGCAAACAAATCCAAAACAAATATAAAGTGTACTTTTATCTCTCTCCCTTTGTTAGACATTTTATTGTACCCTCTAAATAAAGAAATGTCTTCCATGTCCAACAACTGGATGTAACAGATCTTACAGTTGTTTTTGTGCGCTTCTGGGCCCTTTCTTTTCTCTCTTGTTGAACATGGCTCTGTGTAGGTTTAAAACTAAATATTGTAGGCACTGCATCAGGTTTAAGGTGTTTACGGATCCTAAATCCAAGATTTTCTTGTAGTTCAGTCTCAAAACAAGATTCCTCAAAATGTTCATGACATACTTTTTTGGCATTATCAAGAGTAGTTCTTCACTGTCCATCCTGTCCCAATGTTGAATAGCCATCTTGCTGCTAAATCCTTCTTTTCTGGTTTAATCTTTGGGTTAGGAAAGGAGAAGAAGAAAATTCCCTTTCCTCTCCCCTTGTCAGATCTGTTTTAGCATCCATATAAGCAGCACAAGTCACCATTTTCACAACATTGTTGGTTGTCTCATGTGTACACTAGACAGGCTCTGGCAGCTCTGCATACAGGAAGTAGAGCGACTGTGACATCATGAACTAGCTGTCAGATGGATTCTGGCAGGGCATTGTGGGATACAATGGCACCCATGGTGTTCAGCTGGGATGGCTGGTTGGGGGTGGTAATTAAGTGCAATTTCACAGGTAGGGAAGCCAAACAGTATTCAGGTGAACAGGGACAGTAAAGTACACATATCAAAGTATGTTCTCAGCATATAATAGCCTGAAGGTGTAATTGTCCTTTAACTAAATATCAAAGGGAATAATCGTCATATCTAGCAACCGCATTAAGTCATCATCTTTCATACGGTACAAATATTTCAGCTGATGGTTTTTATTATGATGATGAAATTGGTGGTGATTAACTTTTACATTAATTGTATCTTTATGCTGTGTATGAGCTGGGAAGGGGTTATTGTTGGATCCAGCACGCGAACCCATCGCCACAGAGATGCGGCTGAGTCGGAGGTATGGAGATGGGATTTGGCATTTGCGTGACTGATGCTATAGGTATTGTATGGCCGAGGATGATTTCCGCATCTTCAGACGAATATATTTCTCAGAAAAGAACAAGGAAAACGAACACTCGCCTAGAAGTGATATCAATAAACATCTCGTTCGGTAATAAAAGACGAGTACATCATGAATAGTGGAAGGGTTTTCTAGCTATATTAACACAGAAAGATCAATAAATAATGACTATCCAATCAAGAAATTGAATGTTTGCTTCTTGCCAAAATTCTTCCTCTTTCATTGTTGAGAACTCCTAGTGGTTGCCAACGTACTCAGGAGAGGTTGCTTTACTATCATCATCACTATCATCATCATCACTATCATCATCATCATCATCATTATTATTATTATTATTATGATTAATATTTTTTAAATCTTTTTTATTATTACTTTTGTTATTATCATTATCATTTTTATTAATATTATTATATTATTACTATTATCATTGGTAGTAGTAGTAGTAGTAGTAGCAGAAGTAGTAGAAGTAGTGTTGTTATTGTTATCATTATCATTATTATTTTTATTATTATTATCAACATTTTGACGATGATAATCATTGTCATCGCCATAGTTACAATAACAGCATAGCAAAATATATGTTGATCAACTGCTATCATCACAAAAAACAAAAGATAACATGAAATCGCTCTCACTAAAGATCAATGTTGAACTAGCGTATTGATTGGCCTCCTATAATATATGCTACCTGTTCCGCACAAGCAGAAGGCGTACACAGGTGGATGTAGTGCTATTTGGTCTGCGTGGTTGAAGCCATTACCACGGGGCTATCGAGGATTGAGTAGCGACCCCTAGCGGAGGGTGAAGACATCAGTTGACCTTTGCCTTCGCTCATCAGTTATGCATAGCTTGCATCAGAAGGCGGCCCATCAGTCATGCAGCCACCAGTCATATTTGGAGGAGCCGAGGAGGCGGTATGCAGGCACTACTAGGCCTGTACTAGGCCTGTCGATCAGATTCCGAGACCAGCACTCTTTCAATACGCTTCTTATAACGTTTGCAATGGTAAGTCAGCTCACTTTGTTTTATATCCAATGATATAACTACCAGTACTTGTAAGTCACTTCACTACATTTCCCAATCATATAACTACCAGTATCGGTAAGTCAGCTCACTATGTTTCTTATCCAATCATATTACTACCAGTATTGGTAAGTCATGTTACTATATTTCTTATCCAGTCATGTAACTACCAGTATTGGTAAGTCAGTTCACTATGTTTTTATCCTATCATATTACTACTATTATCGGTAAGTTAGTTCACTCCATTTATCATCCAACCGTGTAACTACCAATATTGGTAAGTCAGTTCACTATGTAATATATATTTACATACACATTTACATACATATATACACACATGCTTGCATACATACATGCATGCATACATACATATACATACATGTATATATATATACTAGTATATATATATATATATATTTATATATATATATATATATATATATATATATATATATATATATATATATATATACATATATATATATATACCGTATTACCCCGCATACAACACGCACTTTTATACACTGCAGCACCTATGTCAAGGAGGGGGTGCGTGTTATCAACAGGTACATAAACCAGAATATTTTTACATCGATGCTATGGATGTGTGGGGCATGGTCGAAAATACTTTGGTGGGTTCCTATTGTCTATTGGCCTGTCACCATGACGAAGTTATGATGATTGCCATTCTGATACCCTGGATGTCCCAGATGATGTTTAAAAATAGACTTTTCCCGTACTGTTAATTGGTATCACTTGCACAGTGACTCTGAGCACTATAAACACTGTACGATTTAAGCCTCTTATTCTCTGAATCAACGCGGGTTACGGTACTGGGGTCAAGATTCCCACTCCCCAACTCCGCCTGCGTGTTATAAACAGGGCATTGTAGTTTACATATGGGAAAGGGACTTGGGGAGGGTGTGCGTATTATCTATGGGGTGCGTGTTGTATGCGGGGTAATACGGTATATATATATATATATATATATATATATATATATATATATATATATATATATATATATATATATATATATATATATATATATATATATACATACATACATACATACATACATACACAATCATGGATACAGATAAGACGTTATTCATTATAACTAAATATCAAATGGGATATCTAGCCGAATGTCTCGTCATATTTACCAACCGCATTAAGTCATCACTATCCTTACGCTACAAAAATTCTGCTAATGGATTTTATATTATGATGATGAAATTGGTGACGATTAACTTGTTTGTATTGGCATTTTGCCGAAACTCCCTCAATTGAAGTTACATTACATTACACATATTTCAAAAGCCATCTGGAAAAATAACCTGCTTTATATTTATATTTCTCTTCTAGATGTGGCTTGGTTTTCGAGTACGAAGTTGTTGACAGCACCAATTTTGGAAATATACAGTATTGTTGTTTGTGCCTACCATCTTCGATCTTGCGGATTCCGCTGTATTGTAATTGGTAGGCTGGCCTTGTCGCTATATAGACGTGGTTACCTGCAACTGGCTACTCAAGATGACAGCGGGCTCCACAACAGACAGCGGCTCTACGGGCATTACTCTTCAATAAGTGTGATATCATTGAGATCTTTCAACACATCTAGATCTAGGTCAGATAAACTCCAAGTGGATACATTTCACAAAATCTACACGAATGCTACCTCAACTGTGCATTACGACTGATAAAACAATTATATAGGCAAAACAACCCTATGGGCAAAACAACCCTATAGGAAAAACCTACATATAGGCAAAACAACCCTATAGGCAAAACAGCCATATAGGAAAAACAACCCTAAAGGGAAAACAACCCTATAGGAAAAACCTACATATAGGCAAAACAACCCTATAGGCAAAACAGCCATATAGGAAAAACAACCCTAAAGGGAAAACAACCCTATAGGAAAAACAAACATATAGGCAAAACAGTCATATAGGAAAAACAGTCATATAGGCAAACAGCCATATACTAGGCGAAACAACCATACACGGAGGGAGTTGCTCGACTTCACCAGTAATTTACACTAGGAATATTTATACAAAGGACCATCAACTACGAGTCTCATCTGAAAGACATACATAAGGATTATGTATTATTCCATTCAAATCCCATGCGCTACATTAGCAATTCTAGTCTGAAACATTATTCAATACGACTAGCACAGGAACATAATCTGGAAAATATTCACCATTGTATATAATGAGCTAAACATGGGTGCAAATAATTGTAGTATATCTCATACCCAGGTGGAGGTTATTAAAAAAGAAAGCAAGTCCGAGAACAAACCGGAGACTGTGGAATTGAAGGGTGATGCACAACTCTTCAGGAAACAAACTCTCGCGCCTCGATCTCGAATGTCGTCAACAACGACATCTAGCGGCGGAGAGTGTCACCACCA
Organism: Maea johnstoni; assembly: GCA_963942565.1. Taxonomy (NCBI): domain Eukaryota; kingdom Metazoa; phylum Annelida; class Polychaeta; order Spionida; family Magelonidae; genus Maea; species Maea johnstoni. The sequence goes on from OZ012696.1 coordinate 29,597,754, forward strand.
TGCCGCCACTTCCGGTTGTTCACAACTGGATGAGGAGAAAGAGAATTATTTTGAAAATGACCTAGATTTTAGAAGCATAACTCCTATGGATGACGTTCGATGATGGGAATTAAGTTTATGTTAGTTATTGCATTTTTAGTATAAAATTAAGAGTTAGTTAATGTCATATATTTTAACCCTTATGCTGCTGGTGGCTAATTTTGCCAATACTAAATGATGTAAAAAACTGAAAAATGACTGAAACCCTCATCTGAGAGTACTCAGTGAGCGCTTTCCAGTGATTGTCAACAATACAGGTTGTAGATGGTTTTCAAAATTATTTACGTCCTTATGCTTTGGAAGGGTTAAGATGGCACTATATACACCAAATGAAATACTCATTGCTATCATTCACGCAGTCAAATATTCCTGACAATTATACCTCCCTATGCGTGTGTTAAAGATTATGGATTGTTATCATTTCTGGTGTCCTCCATTTTAGTCATTCATCTTGGTAACTTCGCAGATAGAGATTGAGAAAGAAGCCTAAATTGACTAAAGATTTTATAGATATTTGATAATTGTTTTAAAGGTATTAAAGTAGTTGAGACAAAAATTACCGATAAAAAGTGGATTTTTTGTTATGTAAATCTAATTCGAGGCTTATTAATGCTTTTTCTTCTAGAACTAAAAGTATATTGAATTTCTGTTTGAATTCTATGTCTCTATCTTTTGATATCATTCAATTGTGTCATTTTTCATAAAAAATATGAAATCTATTTTTCAATATCAAATCAAAAGTGTACTGTAAAGTGGCATTTCAAAACGAGTTGTTTGGTAATTTTCATCTCAACTTTGCACTTTCTTTTTTTACATATCTGTGAACTTTTAACACCTAATTTATGAAGAAACCTGATCATTACTACCCTGTGATGTCGTGTATAATATGAGATTAAAGATGCTAGACATGGATCAATTGAAATTCTCCTAAATATTTTGAAAGAGAGTTCTTCAATATTTAGAATGCTATCTGCCAAAACTAAATCGTTTCATTGTCTCTGCATTTCGACCAATAGGTAATTCAATGAATATAGAACGTTATCGTAAATAGTTCGAAACCCTGACGACCCAACGCCAAGGCAATCCATATTGATCAGACTCCGTAGGTATAATAAAACAAATATACAGAAGCTGACATAGATCACACATCTCTTCTATGAATTGCAGGCAAGTCAATGAAGCTGAATAAGAAATACAGATTTTCGAAAATCGTTAAGTTAAAACTCTTAAAGACGTTTTAAGGAAGAAATATAGGATGAACTGTGATCCAAACATGTGTAAAATAGCAATATAGGTACGAGATACTTAAGAGATAAATGGATATAGTAATTGTAAAGATTTGAATGTTCTTGTACAGATGTACGAGGGTTCAACCGTGTGTAACTCATACGATTTATGATATAAAATAAAACATTCTTTACTAAATAAAAAAAACTAAGTGCATTCAAACATCATTCATCTTCACTTCATTAATGTTAGGAACTTCATGTTTAAAAATATTGCATTAACATTCCAGGTTTTAAGTTTTTCTCGAGAAGCGAATTAATATTCCTAGCTCATATGTCGAAGCAAACAATCTCTGACTGATGGTTTGATTACAAAGTATCTCGTGGTTTTGACTTCATTATCTTAAAAGTCTTTTGTTCATCAACTACTAGTATTCAAACGACTTACAAAAAGGCATACGAGTGACTGACACCAACCTCTTCTACGTTCATCTTTACACTTTCAAAGGTATTCTTGGCTGGAAAATATTTACGCCACTGCTTTAATATTGATGTGCTATAATCAGATATAACAATAACACTTCTATTGTTCTGTTTTTGTCAGTCGAGATTGTAAATTTATTCATCGCTTCAAATCGGAACGTCATTATGACGTAAGAGATGACGTAAATCACAAGCCCGTAAACATGTAAAGCTTGCACTTTTACTAACAGAATAAAGCAATATGTCCTCAGAATAATTCCGAAAGTATCCTTAGATAGAGTGATATGACATAGGACGCATCTAAAGTTGTTGTTTTTTCTGCCATTTCCATCGAGGCCACTACAATGCATTTGCGCTTGTCTTTAACATAAGTGCCAAACCAGAAGTAATTATGCTTACCAAATTTACTGTATATAGAAACAACAGCTTTTCGCCAACTGCATGACATGAATGGTAAGGAGACTGCTCCTCATCAAAAGATGATGGCCTTGACAAAGGCAACGATGATAAGGATGCCACTGCTATTACCATTATAACACCAACACCTACTACTACTACTACTACTACTACTACTACTACTACTACTACTACAGCTACTGCTGCTGCTGGGGCCTGCTCTGATGGCTCTGTGGTCTAAGGCGCCGCCATTGGCTGCACGCTATAGGTTCGAATCCCGGCCTAGGCATGTGAGAAAGTTGCAAATGACTAGGAGTTAGGCGGTGGTTCTCGCTCGGTACTCGGGTTTCCTCCACTACTTACAACTGGCTAGACACGAATGAGCCACAGTACTAGTATGGCACAAATGTGACGAAAAAACATAATTACAAATTACAAATACAACTTCTACAACTACTGCTACTAATGATGATGATGATGATGGTGATAATGATAAACCTGGTAGATTTTACATCTTAATATCAAGTTTGCATATATTTCCTTTCTAATGAGAGCTTCGATTTATGAAGGAAAAGTTTTTGCAAATGCATGCACTTAAGGTTTACAAATCCACAATCAATCATATATCTCAATCATATATCATACCTGTGCATGATTGCAGGGTTCTTGTACATTTCAGAACGGCACTTATTTTGTTGCAGTCGAGTCGACTCCATACTTTGATTATCCTACTGAATAACACCTGGGTTAAAAGCATTGTTCCAATAACGTCTATGAATCTGGATCGATTCTGTTTCACGTTTCTTCCGATTTCTGTCAACTGAATGATTGAACGTTACTTTTGAATAGAGCGTAAACGTAAATCGATATGAAATTATTTTCTTCTAGGGGAATGCCTGTGTTATTTTGGATCTGTTTTATCGTCACCCGTTTTGCCATTCTAAGCTGGAGTGTGGCTAGGAAGTAAGCAACGATAGAGCAAACCTTTATTAAATCTCAAAGAGATGATTTTTTTTATTGAATCTTAAAGTACGTATTCATAATCTTATTGTATTTGTACCACAAGTAATCAAGTAATTCTCAATTCTCAATATCATGTTAACTCTTCCAATGCTAAGACTGCTTTCGACCAAATCACAAGGATGCAAAACCTTTTAAAAACCATCTGAACCTTGTCATGTTGGCATTCTCTTGAAGAGCTCTCGCTGAGTACTCTTAGATGAGTAGCTATGTGCCAAGGTTTCAATCATTTTTCAGGTTTTTGGATCATTTTGCATTGGCCAAATTAGCCATCAGCAGCACAAAATGGTAAATTGCATAAAAGGCAGGCAATGTGTAAATTAAAATTGGTGAAAGCAAACTGAAAGGGAAATATTTCATTCTCCATTTTCTAAGTGCCTCAAGGAGTCATACGCTATATTCCATCTATCTGCAAATTGATACATATCGAGATTTGCTTCGTACTCATCAGCTTTAAATTGTTGATAAACAAAGTTAACATGAAATTCCTTAGCACTTTGTCTATTTATGTATACCACGTCTTTGCGTAAAGAATACTGACTTGCGATTGCCAAACACTTTATCCCAGTCACACATTTTGTGAATGTACAGTGCAGACACATAATTTCTGCACCAGACGACCGGACGTCTGCCAGTGCCTGGTTGTTCAAACAGCCTTGGATAACATGTCAATAAGGCCAAGCACATCGATGACCCACGTAGCTTGTGAATCAACGCTATTTTCAGTTGTGGGGTCATCCTCGCATTCCTGACCAGGATACTGAGTGGTAATCAGGCGTGCGGTCGTGTATTATGTCTGGGCTGTCCGTGCATTTAGCGCAGAAATTGAATGTCGGCACTGTAATGTTGAAGCAAACCTGACATTCCGTGGAATAACAAAGACTAAACCCAAGTCACTGGCAATTTCCTCACATGCCTTATGTTTACTCCAGAACCCCGGAATTTTTCACTTTAGAATTTCGTTTATCCTTTCATATTTCACTACACATGCACCACTGCTAAGTCGTGACTAGCCAGCTGTAGGAGATGGAGGAAACCGGAGTGCCCAGGCGAAACCACTGCCTGACACCAAGTCACTGGCAACTTTCTCACATGCCTCAACCGGAATTCGACCACAGGCAGGTGTTACACACAGTCTGCAGTCAGTAGCAACGCCTTAGACTACTCGGTCATCATGGCAGTGGAGTATGGCGGTGGTTTTCGCCGGGTAATCCAGTTTCCTCCACTACTTACAACTGGCTAGTCACAAATTAGCCACAATTGGCATAAATGTGACGAAAAACAAAATTCCAATTCCAAATCATCATGGCAGAACTGGGTAAAAACAGGTACAGTACATGGTTGTGCTTGTTTTTACAATCACATACTATACCTCACTGGACAACTTTCAGTGGAATAGAAGAAAACCATACCTAGCACTTCATATAAAAGGGACCTGGAACGATGAACTTGAACTTGTAGGATATTAAAAGAACAAACATATGATGTTGTTCATTTGATGGTGCAAGAGCAACAGATAAATACTATTACATTTTTACGATATCGGCGACACCTATTGAGTGTTGGGCAAACGAAAATAATGTAGTACACTTTACCTGACATAGTTTCCTAAGAGACGGGTTTGAAGACTGTATGTTTTATTACAGGGATTTTTATTTTTGTATTGAAATTTGACAATTTGACATATTTCTTAAGATATGTATTGCCATCCATCTTTGTATATTTGGAGTTTCCTTGTTGAACAGTATGTTATATAAGAATTGGTAAATATGGTACCGATTTGGTAACTCTTTTATACCATTTTTACAAAATTTTGCCCAAAACGTCATATTACACAAACTTTTACCATATGTTTTTAACGCCCAATGACCTGTCATTTTCTTTATGTCATCTTTAGTCTGGCTGACCCAAGCTTGGCTGACCATTTTATCCACTTAGGATCACTGTGTCCTGTACCTATGTGCCTACTATAGTCCTATGCAAAATCAATACAATATCATTCCGTAACGCCATCTGGAATTTAAGCACACAACTAAACAAGCTGTTTTAATAGGCAAGTACATGTAGTAATCGTCTGAGTATTGGATATTAATTTTCGTAACCGTCAGTTTTTTTACATCAACCAGTGGATTATGGTGGACAATCGTGACGTTTATCTGTCAAGTCTTCATTGAGATATTTATTTGTCATGTCTCTATTAGGACATTTATTTGGCATGTCTCTATTGTAACATTTTTCTGTCATGTCCCTATTGTGACATTTATCTATCATTTCTCTATTGTGACATTTATCTGTCATGTCTTTATCGTGACATTTATCTGTAATGCCTCTATTGTGCCATTTATCTGCCATGTCACTATCATCTACTGATCTGTCATGTCTCTATTGTGACATTTATCTGGCATGTCTCTATTGTGACATTTATCTGGCATGTCTCTATCGTAGCATTTATCTGTCATGTCTCTATCGTGGCATTTATCTGTCATATCTCTATGATGACAATTATATGTCTTGTCTCTATTGTGACTTATATCGGTCATGTCTCTATTGGGGCATTTATCTGCCATGTCTCTATTATGATATTTATTTTGGCATGTCTCTACCGTGACGTTAATGTGTCATGTCTCTATCATCTAATTATCTGTCATGTCTCTATTGTGATATTTATCTGTCATGTCTGTATCATGACAATTATCTGTAGTGTCTCTATTGTGATATTTATCTGTCATGTCTCTATCATGACATTTATCTGTCATGTCTCTATTGTGACATTTATCTGTCATGTCTCTATTGTGACATTTATCTGTCATGTCTCTATTGTAACATTTATCTGTCATATATATCGTGACATTTATTTGTCATGTCTCAATCATGACATGTATCTGTCATGTATCTATTGTGATATTGAACTGTCATGTTTCTATTGTGACATTTATCTGTCATGCCTCTATTGTGACATTTTTCTGTTATGCCCCTAGTGTGACAGTTATCTTTTTTGTTTATATTGTGATATTTAATTCTCATGTCTCTAGTGTGACATTTATCTCTCTTCTTAGGAAGTTTTGAGTTTTTCGGAGGCCATTTATGGTTAATGAAACTGGTTACATGCGAATATCGATGATACCCTAATTTGGTAATTACCTTCTAATTTAGTTATTTGTTTAAATACAATACCATTTGCCTAGCACTTTGCCAATCGTTGTGGTCATATCACATTTATATTCATATGTTGATATAATAAAGTATGTGTTACCGATATAACGCGCCATTGTTACTTATGGAAGAGTTTAAGGGCAAATGCACCATTGGGAAAACTTAAAAGTGTAGTGCTATATAGTACATGTCAATTGCCCAACTCACAAATGCATTCCCAGTACCTGTTGAGGAGGAAATTGCAATTTCCTGTGAAGCCAGGGCTTCCTGGACAAATCCATAGGGGCATCCATATTGTAGTCACATGACACATTTCCTGACATCAACTAAGCACCAGAGCACTGCAGCTGAATGGCTCTACTATAATACGCTATTCACGTACAAACGCATATGTCGATTAGCTAATGGCTTATTACAGGAAGTATATAGAGATAGAGCCTAGGCACTCAGGCATAGAGGGGGCCGCACCTGCGTTACGTATTTCGCGGAAGAAGGGGTCTTTTTTTAAGACCTCCGCATGCCCACGATTTTGTAAAAGAAGGGTTCTTTTTTATACCCGTGTAGGAAGTATTGGGGTCAAAATCCCCTTACAATCCACGAAATAAACGCGGCTCTGACGCCCAGTGACTCCCGAAGTGACTGGGCTTCTGAGTTTGCTGCCTCCACTTGCTGCCGCTAAACAAGCAGAGGATTATAAAATACGTGTTCCCGTTCATCCAATGTCAGTGTTTTGATAAAAGAAGGGGTGGCTATTTAGTGAAAAAGTCAGCGTTTTTATCAAAATAAGGGTGCTCCCCCCCCCCCCCCCCCCCCGGGGGGGAAATACAGAGCTGACGGGGTTGAACGGGCTATCTAAACATCAAAGCAACAGGTGAGCAGGTGAGTGCAATTCCTAAATGTGGCATACACACAGAAGAAACACGCGAACGTCACTCACATGTCATTGATTTGCTCCTCGTTCAATACAAACAAGCGAGATCGTACTGTTGGCAAGGGGCATTTTTTACAATGGGACCTAAATTTTGCGGAGTTGAGGCAAAAAGTATGTTTATACATACACGCGTTAGTGCTTCTAATATGTTTGCCAAGTTTGGATGTCAAAAACAGACATTTTGAACAAAAGAGGAAAAAACGGTCAACGGACACACTATAACTATGACCTACACACAGAAGAAACACGTGAACGTCACTCACATGTCATTGATTTTCCCCCACGTTCTAGGGAGGAAGGACATGTAAGTAAAGATGGCTGGTGCATATTTGATCGGGTTATGGTATAGAGTTTAGTCTTTTTACACCAACCTATCTAATTCTGTAGGTAGAGACTAGTGTCGTGTTATACCTTGGTGATAGTTTTGAAGAACAATGGAGATTGGGAACGATTAGGTCAAGATAAGGTACGATGAGGTCAAAATTTGGTACGATTAGGTCAAGATTGGGTACGATTAGGTCCAGATTGGGTAGATCAAGATTGGGAACAATTTGGTCAAGATTGGGTACGATTAGGTCAAGATTGGGTACGAGTAGGTCATCACCTGTCAACTCATTGGCATTTGAGGTGAACACTCAACTGTTTCTTAAAATACAGCTTGGTATTCAGGGTATTTTATGTTTTATGTGTATAAGATCATATGTACGCTTCAGGTGTAATTGATTGACAGTTATGATTATAGGCCCATTCCCTCTCGACTCTGTGTCAACACGTGGCTATCGTGCTACACTGCTCTGGAAATACTGTGCGACATATATATATATATATATATATATATATATATATATATATATATATATATATATATATATATATATATATATATATATATATAGAGAGAGAGAGAGAGAGAGAGAGAGAGAGAGAGAGAGAGAGAGAGATATAGATAGATAGAAATATATATATATATATATATATATATATATATATATATATAATTATATATATATATATATACATATATATATATATGTATATATATATATATATATATATATATATATATATATAGAGAGAGATAGAGAGAGAGAGAGAGAGAGAGAGAATCTGAAATTTTGGGGAGGAATATACAAGGGAGGCATGCCCTGAGCTTCGGTGCTGGTTTTTGTCGCAGTTAATAATATATCAAAATAGACTTCAGAAAAATAAGTAATATGCATATCTTTTTTGAAACAATATCCAGCTGTCCTACCTTAAAACGAAATCCTTAAACTATGTCTTTCTAGCCTTTTGTCTCTCTTTAACATAAAATCCACATACACTGTACGTGGGAGGACTTTTTCTGCAAATGCTGTTGTATCCTGATTAGAAGTATCCTAATTACAATGTTCACTGTTACTGATGTCAGTTATGTTCATATTGTATAACGTATTAATAGTTGCTTTTCTGCTGTGCAACATATAGTTATTGTATATCAAATAAATACATATTCCTTGTGGTTTTCCTTAAAAGTCAAAATGATTGGTTTACTTCATTCATCTCTATTTCTAAAGATCTTGCCAATCTTTCAGATAATTCATTCAATATGGATAATCCATATTTTCTTATTCTTTGACCGATATTCTGGCACCCTGTCTGCTTGGAAAAGATGAAACAAAGTAGCGTTTGTCTGTGAGGCCCAATAATTAAAGGGGTTTTACTTGCATTCTGAATGAATTTATTTTTTTCAGTGATCTGTATTCTAGGAAATTCAATCAGATGTTCCAGTTTCTTTCTATTTCCTCCTTGGAGGCAACATATCTGCTACCATAGTGACTTTCATCTCATCCATTTTCTTTTCTTATTTGATAGCTTTTAGGTTGTATCATACCATAAAGGCCAACTCAAAAACTCACCCTGAATTGGATTGCTAATCTTTTTAAAGTCTCTCGTTGATTCTATTACCTCTTGCCCAAATATTGTCAGTAATACCTAGTACATTTTCCATATATCTATCTCCATATATCTTGCATTTGTCTATTTTATATTGTTTTGCAAATTGGGTCCAGCTGCAATCAGATTTTACTACCCTCCTGGCCCACGCTGTTTTTTTTAATGAGAATCTCTTTATATTGTGGAGCTGCAATCCCTCTGGCTTTGCACAAAACGACCTGAGATTGTTACCTGATACTCGTCTTTTTTCCATTGGGATGGGTTGGAGAGGGACACAATTTTTTGAAACAATTATTTTCCCATTGATTACAAGACTCCTTGATTTCCTTTGATTAAGATATTCTTTCAATTTTGGAAGTTTTAATCTACTGTTTTCATCTGTAATATATATATATTTTTACATTGAATATGATTCCCAATAGAACAAACTCACCAGTCCATTAAAAATCATCTATCCCATCATATTTCAACCTGTTGCACTTCTCCTCTCCAAGCTTCATGGCCTTAGTTTTATCAATATTTCAAACCTTAGGGAAAGATTGAAGAGTATTCAATAGCTCTATTTAGGTTTCTACTATTCTACATCAGGAGTAGGGGGTTGTTGTCAGCATTAGATGAAATTCTTGATTCTGTATATTTTCTTATTTTCTGGAATAGCTGTAGCTAATAGTTCAGCACATGACATGAAGATATGTGGCGAGACAGGGACGCCCTCTCTTGAAATAAACAAGCTCTGTGGTAAAACTAAATTGACATATCACTGACCTTGAACCAGCTGGTAAATTCTTAATCCATGATACAACTTTTTCATCAAAACCACATAGATTAGATATTTTGTGTATAAAGTGCCAGTCCAAGGTGTCAAGTACCTCTTCAAAGTCAACTGCGACCAGATGCCTTCTTCACCCTGGCTCCGGCATTCTCCAATTATATTGTATGTTTATCTTATATCTTCCCCTTTGAACCTATTTTCAACAATCCCCATGTACTACATAATAAAGTGATTTTTATAGTTTATTTGCCAAAGTTGATTAAGCAATTGGTCTCCTATTCTTATTATTTGTTTTATCTTTCTGTAGTACTAGTAAACATGTAACTAGTCCCAGCTGCTGTTGTTCAGGTAATATACCATCCTTCAAATGTTGGTTAAATGTATTCAACAATATACATTTTATATCTTCCCATTAAGCTAAAGAAAATGATGGCTAAATACATCGGGTCCTGATCACTTATTATTTTTCATTGACAATATATTCTCTTTTACTTCTTCTATTTCAATATCTTTGTGTCAAAGTCTTTTTTAAGAACAACTAGTACATTTTGAAGATGCTGGCTGACCCAGTCAAGTGAGGAGAGTTTCTTGTCTGTTGTTTCTCCTGTTCCATATTACTTCTGGTAAGTCGTTTTGTACTTTTTACATAGTTTCGCTATCCTTTACTAAATTTTCTTTACCTTTGTATACTTTTCTCCTACTTTTATTTATATAATTTGCTTTTTGCAATGATAAAAATTAATATATATTTCTATTGACCTAATGTTGCTTTGTGCGCCCCTAATTTGATTTGTCTAATACATGCACCTTCTTATTCTAAGTTTAACATTTCGATTCATCTCATTAATTCTTTGCCATTTTGACTCTGATATGTCTATATATTAATCCCAAGTTGCAAGCTTTGCGACGCTATCTCCTCTGAAATGGCTTAAGCCTGATGCTGCGGCTTTGCATGCCAATTAGTGAAGGCTGAACTTTTACGATAGCTAGGTTTTGAGAAAAAAAACTTAAAAACATGTTTTGGTAACTGTTTTGCTTTAAATGAAGATATAAACTAAACATAGCATGAGCAGATTGTTGCAGCATTCTGGATGGTGCAACAATCAGAAGGTCATAGAACAATATGATTTACTATTGATGGAGGCATGTGCATGTGTGACGCTCCAATTGTTAAGGGAGGAGGTTATTACTATAAAAAGTATGACATCCCAGTTGGGGTAATGGGAGTCTCCCAAAGGGAGTATGGTTTTCCCCCACTGGGATGTCATATGTGTTAAATTATAGAGAACAAACCCCAATTTGGTAAAATATCAATGAAAACAACAACTGACCCTCTCAAATGACTGCCGATTGATCGCGGTGGTAAAGACTGCGTGCTGTTTTGGACGAGGTCAAAGTCACAGTCCAAATGATTGTTTTATTTCATTTACGTCTATTTTTAAAGATCTTGCCCATTTTTTAAATATTCCATTCAATATGGATAGTTCATATTTTCCTGTTCTTTATATATATTTTGACACCCTCTCTGCTAAGAAAAGATTAAATGTAATAGCTTTGGTATCCATATCTAAAGACGTTTTACTTGCATTCTGAAAAAAATCCTTAATCCTGCTGTTTTAGTGGTCTGTATTCTAGGAAATTCAATTGGATGTTCCAGTTTTTCTTCTATTTCCTTCTTTGGTAGTATGTTCCAATTGAACGCAACAGATCTGCTACCAAAGTGACTTTCATCTCATGCATTTTCTTAATATATGGTAGTTTTAAGGTTGTATAATACCATGAAGGTCAACTCAAAAACTCATCATGCTGAATTGGATTGCTACTTCTTAAATATATTACCTCTTTCCAAAACAGTTTCAGTAATACCTAGTACATATTCTATAAATTTACCTCCATATTTCTAGCATTTATCTATTTCCAGTCGCTATCAGATTGTATTATCCCCCAGGCCAAAGACTATGAGACGCTCTTTATATTGTGGAGCGTGTATAAACCTTTGGGATGGGTTGGGGAGGGACAACAAGGTGTGAGTTATCATACTTGAGATCACACTTATTTCCAATTAAATATCAGTTTCTTTTATTTCGATGGTCTAAGAATTCCTGAAAATGAAGGTAGTTGCGTGAAACTAATTTAAAAAAAAAGAATGACACTCAGGTTAAGAAAATTATTCATTTAGTAAATAAACAATCGCTCCCTATTCGGATGAAGTTGTAATCTTATATCGTATCCACATTAAGAACAAGTTGAAATGATTGAGAAAATGCTCTCTTTACTGATGTGCTTGAGCCTCCTTTGCAAAAAAGGGAAAAATTGAACTCTAAGCTAATACCATAAAGGTTCTTTATTCATTTCCATATGTGGTCTGATGATGTCATACTAGCTATACACCTATTTACGAACCAAACATGACATCTTACGAACAAGAGCCAGGAACATTTTTATATGTCTCATGCATTTGTTACAGATTTCAACTTAATTCTCCCTAAACTGCCTATAACTTTAGCGATCACCAAATAGCACATATGTAGAAGAAAAATCATCACCGAGGAAAGGGAATTACATTTGCAAATTCCAGATTGCACAATTTTTAAAACAATTTCAAAAGTGCGACAAGTGTGATATTCTTTTCTGCGTAAATCCTAAGTGTAATATTCTTTTCTCCATGAATTCTAAACAATAAAATGTGCCAAATATTGAGCAAATCCCCAAATATTTCATATCAACAATGCATTTTAACTGATGAAGTGACTGTTTTGGTAAGATTCCATTTAGGGAAAATAGCCAAAAATCTCTGCTTTTGTACACATTTGTTTTAGGTTATGCGATATTTGGTGTCTAGGGTGGGCTATACATGTGTAAAAATCTCACAACTACGCTCAATATGTGTACAAACAAACTTTTTATCTTACCTGCAGTCGCTGCCAAGATGCGGATCAGCACCTGAAGAATGCCAATTGCTCTTCTCTCGACCACAGTGGAGAAAATGACAAAAGTCTGTGCCCCAATGGTTCAAATGCGACTTTCAATACAAGTTTCCATAACGGAGGCTGTCAGATTGATATGATAAACATGAATAATATGCAGGTAGCCAACGAGATCAAAGGTATCAAAAAATGCCAACCCCATTCCAATACAACCATCCTGATTGGCCCATAATGACTGCCAACATGCAGCAATAAAAATGTGCCACCGTATGATGGGAAAAATGACTGGAAATAGGAAGAAATTGCACCAGTTCGTGGAAGACCTCTGGGTCCTTCACAGTCTACTTGATATTGTCATAGACCTTCTTGCACGACGCAATTATATTTGCTATAGGGTTACTGTGTGTTGATCAGTTAATAGCCTCCTGTTCTTTTTCCTGTAACCTTTTGCTAGAAGTATATTTGTGGCAAATGTGTATTTCGAGAATTTCTTACTTTGTACTTCTTGCACTTGTCTCTTTGTATGTGAATTATTTTCTTTTAGTTTTATTTTCTTTGTTTATGTTCTTGCTTCCTATGCATATACTGTAAATCATTTAAGTATAGCGGGAACAATAAGATAGCGGTAACAGCGCTCTGCCCATATGCGCTATCATAAAATCCCCGTCTTTATTAAATTGCTCCTGATGCCTTCACAATCTTGCAGGGGCCGGAGGTCAAGTACAGTGACCCCTGATCCCTAGTGTGTGTTTCATGATTAGGCACATAACTGAAATGTACTTTAGAAGTTTTGAAATTCACGAGGTATTACCGTATTACCGCAGTCGTTGACATCACTCAGTCTTAACTGAACTTGCTGCTGTTGTTCTCGTTCGCCAGACTACTCAGGAGTCTGCTCCCCTACACACCAGTGGGGAGGTGGGAACATGTGTAGGATCGTCAGCACATGGGCCATAAACCGTCTAAATGCAATACGTGTTATGATATGTAAATAGAAGCAGGATCGTGCAAGCCAGTGGGTAGAAAGAAACCATTTTGAAATAACGTGTATGCATAATGTCCTATGAAGCGAAATTAATAAGCTACGAACTAAAAACTACACATATAGTTTACTCCACTATTATCTATTATCTTATAGCATGATTGGAGATCAACATCTGGGAGCTTTCTCTAGGCCTGGTGTGGCGAGAAAACCAGCAAAGTTCATGCTCATTAAATTCCTTTGCCGGGTAGCCGTTATATCTTGTACCCATCGATATTCAAATTAATCATGAAAAATAGATAATAAAATGACATGTATCAAAGAAGTTGATTTTCTCTTTTGCGAGAGCAGCGATTATGAATTTGAAAAATAATTGAACATAATTGTATAAAAAGATTTTTTATAGTGCCATGACATGACATTTTATACTGCATGGATATCAATATATTGTTGGGAAATGACAGGGATCGCGCAGATAGCAATGGTGACAATACTCGATTCATTGCTTTCAGGAAGGTGTTTGTAACTCAGGCCATGCTGTTGGTATCTCACGCAAGACATCGATGCCTTGATGATTAAGACTCATACCTTTTGTTTTTTCTTTGCCAATTTTGCAACAAAAGAAATGTAGAAAAGAAAAACTCGAAAAGGTGATTCAGTTTATCAATAATAGGGTGAGACTGTAGTGGATGGCATGGACAATTTTTTTTCTTTGTCATTTGGGCACCTTTGAAAATTTAGAAAATTCAATGATAATTAGCCAGAGATTGATCTACTGAATTTTCCGACTATACAACAAGTCATTGAATATGCAAACCCCCAGAGTTGTAATGCACCGACAATTGTATAAGTATACTATTTGTTATATAATATATATATATATATATATATATATATATATATATATATATATATATATATATATATATATATATATTTATATATATACATACATACATACATACATACATACATACATATATATTATATATATATATATATATATATATATATATATATATATATATATATATACATATATACATATATATATACATATATATATATATATATATATATATATTATATATATATATATATATATATATATATATATATATATATATATATATATAATATATGTATTTTCGGAGGTAGCTCGTTAGGCAGGTAACCATTTGGGCAGGTAACCATTTAGGTAGGTAATTTTTTGGTAGGTAGTTATTTCTGAGGGAGTCATGAAGAAAGGTAGCACTTTAGGCAGTTAGTCCTATAGGCAGGTTTCTATTTATTTAGATCACTTTTCTAGGCACGTAGCTCCACTGCACATGGAAATTTTAGTTATAATGCTTATTGTAATTCAAATTTAATGTGTGAGAGCTGGTAATAAGTTCTTATCCGTGGTGTAAAATGAGATAAGGCCGATGTTTGCATTCAGCCCTTTTGTTTTGCACTCAGACTATGACATCATGTGATAGAACTGGGTTTTCGAAGACATCTGGATGTATCCCATTTTCACAACAAAGGATTAACTTACAATATTGGGTGTTGATCAAGAATCAACCCTTGACAAATTGATGATGTTTGCCAAATAGGCATACTGGAAATTTTCAACTATATAACAATTGCTCGCCGAAGTAGTGATTCTACCAGACTAGTACATGTAGCATTCCCTAAAAAACTAAATATTCAACAATTGAAGCACACGCTGCCTCCCGTTGTTCAAACATTAAACTTCATGTCAATATATTGTCAAGTTATATTATATATCATTGTGATAATTGTGCCTACGTACATCTGTTACCAAGTAAGCTCTGAAACAAACAGTATTCATAGTAACAGAATATATATATATATATATATATATATATATATATATATATATATATATATATATAATATATATATATAATATATATATATTATATTATATATATATATATATTATATATATATATATATATATATATATATTATATATATATATATATATATATATATATATATATATATATATATATATATTATATATATATATATATTTATATATACATATATATATATATATATATATATATATATATATATATATATATATATATATATATATATATATATATATATTATATATATTTATATATATATATATATATATATATATATATATATATATATATATATATATATATATATATATATATATATATATATATATATATATATATATATATAATATTATACAACATATTTTACAATATTTTTATCATAAAAAGCCAAATATTTTCAAATAAAAAAAAGTTCTTCAAAAATAAAAATTTGAAAATGTTATAATAAATATGTTTTCTATATTCAATATCTCCAAAGTGATCAATTGAGCAAAATTTTCTTATTGTAAGCATTATTCATTTTGCAAAGGATTGGGATGTGTGCAAATGGTATCTATATAAGAGGTCAGAGATTAGTAGTAAGTACATAGAAAACATTGAACTCTTGTCAGTGCATGATCTGATAACTTATGAGGTAAGATTTAATGGGTATATATTGACTGGTTACATGGTATGAATCCTGTGGAAGACAGTTGGAACATTATCTTTTGAAATGTAGATATATTGGGGGATCAAAAATGGGCCCGTAATGCGCCCGTTTCCGAAAGGGCCCACAACGTGATCTTTATATAACGGGGCCGTACGGGCCTGTCAACTTTCATACAGTCATGCTGCATTTTTATCAAACGATCAGGATACATTAGTTCTGATCCGTGCTAATGAAACTATCGACATATCTCAAGACGGTGAACATACAAAAAGCTAGACGCCCTACTACTAGTGCACTGGTAAACACAATATCAGTGAATAAATGAGTGGGTAAAACACTGTAAGCGTTGTATTGATTGCCGATGGAGCTACCAGACATGCCGGATCTGCTCTGGAGTGTGTACATATATCCTAGCAACAGTAGCTGCGCCGAGAGACGAAGCACACGCTGGAGATGTAAGACCTACCCACAAACATAGCAACCTTTCTACTGGACGGACTGAGGACAGGAACCTGGTCACAGAGATTCAAGGTAAGAACAACACCTAGATTATAAGGACTCAAGTTGAGAGTAGAAGATTGGTGTCCGCGGTGGCGCAATACTTTAAACAAGGACTAGCATTGGATTTAGCTATTATTTTTTGCACCTGACTCAGTTAACCTTTACAATGCTAAGGCTCCTTTTGTCCAAAACATCAGGATGCAAAATCTTTGTAAACCATATAAACCCTGTCGTGTTGCTATTCATTAGATAGCTGTCACTGAGTACTCCCAGATGATTACCTACATGCCAGGGTTTCAGTCATTTTCAGCGTTTTTACGTCATTATGCATTGGCAAAATTAGCCACCAGCACCATAAGGGTTAAGTGCCTGTGTGTTATTTTACTACACAGCACTGGGGCTATATTGATTATACATATAACATGCCTTTGGCGATGTGAAATACACACTATCAACATAGAACAACTAGGTACTCCCAGATGAGTACCTAGTACTAACTACATGCCAGGGTTTCAGTCATTAGCAGCGTTTTTGCGCCATTATGCATTGGAAAAATTAGCCACCAACACCCTACGGGTTAATTGCCTGTGTGTTATTTTACTACACAGCACTGGGACTATATTGATTATACATATAATTTGCCTTTGGCGATGTGAAATACACACTATCAACATAGAACAACTAGGTACTCCCAGATGAGTACCTAGTACTAACTACATGCCAGGGTTTCAGTCATTAGCAGCGTTTTTGCGCCATTATGCATTGGAAAAATTAGCCACCAACACCCTACGGGTTAATTGCCTGTGTGTTATTTTACTACACAGCACTGGGACTATATTGATTATACATATAATTTGCCTTTGGCGATGTGAAATACACACTATCAACATAGAACAACTAGTAGTATATAAGAACTACGGAATGCAAACAAGAAACTTCCTCTCATGGTATTTCTAGCTTTGTTTTAGGAGTGGGCATTGTCGGCATATACTAGTAGTGAAACCCTGCCTTATGGCAGTGTAAATGTTAATCGTAGATCTTTTTTAAAAAATGTAATCTTAACCACACGTTGTAGGAAACATCATTTCCGATGTAATAAAAAAAGCTATTAGAAATGATGATGTACGCCTAAAGAATTTCTTTGATTGGGGAATTGTTTTCAAAACAAGGGACACATTCGTAAAGTATACGCAATATGAGGATCAGAAAGCCAAGGATACGTACAACAAGCATATATACACATATGTTTTGAGAGGAAAAAAGTTTCTTGTCACTACAAAGATCGCACCAGCACTTATTATCATTCAAACAATGGTAAAATACCTTACTTACTATGAGTCCAAAAGATATATTGCCTTCCAAACTTTCAAGTAGCATATGATTGTTAATGGACAATTTATGTTTATTTATACATAAATATATATATATATATATATATATATATATATATATATATATATATATATATATATATATATATATATATATATATATATATATATATATATATATATATATATATATATATAAATGTGTGTGTGTACACACACAGAGTAGACGCAGCTCACGGGTCAAAACAGCTAGGTTGCTATGTATGCGTTGAGGCACCCAGTAGAGTTAATTACAATCGTCTTTTTCTTACTGTTTTTATTGATTCCTTTCAGTATTATGGGATGCAACTCTTCTCAGGCGGCAGACGCGACGGGGGGCGCAGCGGGAGGTGGCAACGCGCCTGCGCACAACCCCGCACCATCTGAACAACAACAAGAGCAACAGGGCCAAGCACCTGCCAGTCAGCCTAGGGTAAGACATTCAACCAATCGTTCCAAGCACCCCCCCCCCCCCCTCCACCCACCTCCACCATGGCAGATGTGGTATCAATATATATCTCAACCCTGAGAGTTCATTCATGTGCAGGTTTGGCAGTTTCAGTTGTTGCCATGGCAAATGGAGCCAAGATTTAATCAAAAACAGAGGAAAATTGGACATTTTTCGTTATTTGCGTGGTACTTTAGTGTCATTTACCTCCAGATAACACACCTAAGGGCTGCACTATGGTTATTAATATATTAAAAACTTCTTTGATCTTTTCTTGATCAATTCATGCCCATTCCTACCATGGTGCAGGTGTGACATACTCCACTCACTTAAAGTACTATTTAAAGAGTTCTCCCTGCACTTGCTGGTTCCTTGTCTCAATGTGTCTCGTTTTTACAAGTGATCTAAGAGAGTTTTCAAGTGATTTAAGCTAGTTTTTTCAAGTGATTTAAGCTAGTTTTTTCAAGTGAATTAAGCTAGTTTTCAATTGATTTAAGCTAGTTTTCAAGTGATTTAAGCTAGTTTTCAAGTGATTTAAGCTAGCTTTTTAAAGGGGAACTAAAGGCTCCCATACATATTAGCTTATATGAAAGTAATACACTTCAAGAATAGGATGCTATCCTCCTTTTTCTCTTAGTGATCCCATGAGGGGAGAATTGTGTGTATTGCCAGCAGCCTCAGCCAGCCCCTAGCAGCCCCTGGTAGCAGCCATGTTTTTCAACTGCTATCAGCTGTGACTCAAATGGGTGGCAGCCCACTTCATGTCCCCTAGCTCTGAGCAGTGTATCATGGACTGTAGTGCTCTACACACCTACTCTCTTCGAAAGTTGCATAACAACTTGTATGAGTATCAAACAGGTAAATGGTAAAATCATGAGCAGCAATTATTGGCTGTACAAAAAGACAGGGTGGTAGAGTTATTTTTCATATATTTCCTGTTGGTAAATTCTGACAAAAACAGTGGTTAGCAGTCACTGAAACTTGTAAATCCACCTGTCTTGAAGTATGCAGTTCTATGTTCAGACCACTTCCCTGATGCGAATTATGTAAGGAATCACAAACTACAGTCAGGATTACTTATAAAAGGGGACTTGGGGGACAGCAAATCATAAGGTTATTTGAAAATTCATGAACATAGCTCAACATCCGTCATATGCAAATACATTGGATACCTGTGTGACTATGAAGGAAGGGTTGAATAAAAACAATACTAGTATGTACATCACCAATCATCTAGATTTACAGTATTTGATTTTACTTGAAGCTAGCTGTTCTACAAAAACTGTTTTCTTTCATGTAACCTGGGAGTAGTATCCATATCTCTGATGTAACCTACACAAATACTGAAGGAAATGATTGATGTTCCAAGTACTGATAGCTATTTCCTGCGTTGACTAACTTCTGTGTCCTGGGACCTAGATGTGTAATGCCACAAGGTTATAATTAACCCTTTGTTTATCCTTTTCCTTTAAGGAGTTGTTACTTCCTTTTGTTGTTGCCAAAGGGACCTAGATATTAAACAAAACACAAGTTGTAAGACAACCAACACAATCCTAAAGTCTATTTTCAATTGTACAGATTAATGATGACCATGTTTAGGTACCTAGAATTGTATGCTTATAAACTTAACTGTTAGCTGTCTCTCTGTGCTTGCTTTGTAGCAGTTGATACAGAAGGGTTGAAAAAAAACACTGAATGGCACAGCACCATCCTGTTGAGTAATCCTGACTGCATTTATGATTCCTGGTATAAAACGCATCAGCGAAGTGGTCTGAACATAAAATTACATGCTTCAGGACAGGAATTCAGTGATGCTAGCCACTGTTTCTGTCTGAATTTAACAACAAATATATGAAATATAATTCTACTACCCTGTCTTTTTGTACAGCCAATTGCTGCTCATGATTTTACCATGTCCATGTTTGATACTCATACAAGTTGTTATGCAACTTTCGAAGAGAGTTGGTGTGTAGGACACTTATACAGTCCATTTTACACTGCTCAGAGCTAGGGGACATGGAGTGGGCTGCCACCCATTTGAGTCACAGCTGATAGCAGTTGAAAAACATGGCTGCTACCAGGGGCTGCTAGGGGCTGGCTGAGGCTGCTGGCAATACACACAATTCTCCACTCATGGGATCACTAAGAGAAAAAGGAGGACAGCATCCTATTCTTGAAGTGTATTACTTTCATATAAGCTAATATGTATGTGAGCCTTTAGTTCCCCTTTAAAGTGATTTAAGCGAGTGGAGTATGTCACACCTGCACCATGGTACATTCCATAGGACTAAAATACTTCGGCAGGACGAGGATTGAGAGAATGGTTGGAATAACAACAGACAAGCACGGGAAACCTTTGACAAAAGTCATTTGAAATGGAGACCGAAAGGTGTAGCCTTTCAGAGGCCAGGGGTCATGGTCCCTATGTATGCTTCAGAGGGCAATGGTAGAGCTGCGTGTCCCGTATCTACACATCCCTCATATGACGTTGGCCTGTTAGCAGAGGGCTTGTTCTGACGACCATGTGGTCTAAGGCGCCGCCACTGAATGCTCGCTGTCTCTCACCATTGCCTGGGTTCGAATCCCGGAATGGGCAAGTGAGAAAGTTGCCAATGACTTGGTGTTAAGCGGTGTTTTTCGCCGGGTACTCCAGTTTCCTCCAATACTTGCAACTGGCTAGTCACGAATAAGCCACAACTGGCATAAATGTAACGATAAAAAAAAAGAAATTCTAAATTCCTATTAGCTGCACTGGGCATATAGTGATACCTTGAGGAATGAAAGAACATTAACTGTGTGTCCCTAACCTACAGAGCCCTGATATTACTTTTTTGAAATTTTGAAAATCACACTATGTGCAATAGCGATTTTCTTATTTTCAACAAGTAAATATACACATACAATTGACACCAAAGACGCAGCAGACAAATCAACCAAAACATGCAAAGAAATGACCTGTTATCGTTAACAATGTACTATGTGCCATATAAGGAACTGAACTATACAAATCATAAACGTACAGTGATTCTATAAGAATAATCTTGGTACCCTTTTCAATACAGGTCAAATTTTCAGACTCACTCAAAGCTTTTTCGAATGATTGTAAACTAATTCCCATTTTAGAGGAAATTTTCAAAATTTAATGGATTTAGTTACTTTGAGAAATAAGAGAACTGCGTGCCCCGTATGTGCAGTGCTAGCATTTATTTCCTGCACTATATGCGTGGGCAGCCCGACCATACTGCACGACCGTACGCTTAATTGCCACCCACTTAATTAAAGGGTCATGGATGCGACCACAGGTCACAACTAAACGTAATATCTGTTGTACATGTCCTTGGCTTATTTCTTGACATGTTAACCACTGGTGTTTGTACAACTAGGCACTACCAGATGTCCGGTCGACTGGTGCAGGAATTAGATGTCTCTAACTTTGCAGGTGAAGCTGACGAGAGAGGAGGAGGCTGAGAGAGACAAGTTGCTGGAGTCTCTAATGGCAGAGGAGGCGGGTCTGCAGCAGAGCCCACTCCATCATAAAACCATGCAGGAATCAACATTGCAAGGTTCACATACTTGGCATATAGGGCTGGCTAGTAGACTACTACCAGTCCTGTACTCTACAGATCTCTACAGGTCCTGTACTGCAGAGATCTATACCAGTCCTGTACTCTACAGATCTCTACAGGTCCTGTACTGCAGAGATCTATACCAGTCCTGTACTGCAGAGATCTATACCAGTCTTGCACTCTACAGATCTCTACCAGTCCTGTACTGCAGAGATCTATACCAGTCCTGTACTCTACAGATCTCTACCAGTCCTGTACTCTACAGATCTCTACAGGTCCTGTACTGCAGAGATCTATACCAGTCCTGTACTGCAGAGATCTATACCAGTCTTGCACTCTACAGATCTCTACCAGTCCTGTACTGCAGAGATCTATACCAGTCCTGTACTCTACAGATCTCTACCAGTCCTGTACTCTACAGATCTATACCAGTCCTGTACTCTACAGATATATACCAGTCCTGTACTGCAGAGATCTATACCAGTCATGAACTCTACAGATCTCTGATGTAACTTATTGTAGGTGAAGCTGACGAAAGAGGAAGAAGCAGAGAGAGACAAGTTGCTGGAGTCTCTGCTGGCAGAGGAGGCGGATCTGCAGCAGAGCATACTTTACCAGTCCGGCGCAGGCGCAGAGGACGTCACACTCATAGAGAAAAACACGGAGAAGCAGCTCTCGTTCATGGGCAGAGAGACAGTCATTATAGATACAAGGTAAGGAATTTCAATTTTTGATGTTTCGTCACTTTTTCTGCCATATTGCGGATAGGTCGTGAATAGCCAATTGTAAGTGGTGGAGGAAACCAGAGTAGCTGGTGAAAACCACCGTCTAGCCCCATGTCACTGGCAACTTTCTCATATGCCCGGGTACAAGATGCGAGGAAAACTCTTGATGGGTTTCGATTGGATGGTAGAATAGAGTAACGAATGTATGAATGAATTGATGCTTAAAAGCAAATCGGAAGACCAAAGCCATATATAAGACCTGTATAAAATAATCGTCCTTTATTATTGTCCAAAACAACAAAAAGCAATAAATGAATAAATAAATGCTCACAAAATAATGAACAATTTCAAAATATAAGTAGTGCACGCATGGTTGTTTCAAACGAAAATCAAATCTTAGAATGTTTCACATTTGATAAAACAGACCAATCTCATGTAAATAAGATACGAATAGAGAAAACTCTAGCAGCGAAGAATACAGACAGTTCACGATAATTATATTACTATATTTTCTAGATTCCTCACATGTAAGTCAACCTATAAGCTTAAAACACTAACTCGAAAAAACAATACCAAATAATCACTGTCATTCGTTTAGAGTCTTATTATGTAGTCATAATATTTCTAAAGACAAGCTTGTTAACCTCATAAGCACATTTATCAATCAAAGGTTTGTATCTTTGTCTTTAGAAAAGATGCCCCTGACAGTGATTTCACATCACCACCTAAAGTCAAACCCAAAGAACTATGGAGTGATCCTGACTTCCCGCCAGATGTCGCGTTGGGTGATTTGCAAGCATCGGGTGTAGAATGGAAAAGGCCAAAGGTAATTTCACATTGATATTTTTCACCTGATCTATCATGATTATGGACTTTCTTATCTGAATTCTGACATCTGTCCTTACTTCTTCTGGACAGAACATCTTTTAAAGAACAAAATACACCTTTGGTGTAGTACACATTTAAAATACAAATGTGTCTAATTCAGTTGAAAGCGATAAAAGGAACTCGGTTAGAAAAATATCAAAACTGTCAAAAATGGATATATATATATATATATATATATATATATATATATATATATATATATATATATATATATATATATATATATATATATATATATATTTATATATATAGACACACACACGCACAACAAACGTCATTTGTTTCAACACTTTAACATTGCTAGTTATGCCTCCATAATTGCTGGGTCGCTCACGACCCAGTTTCCCTTAGAAGCCCAACCGGAAGTCTTCAAGGAGACAGCGCAATTGAGTAGCCATCTTGAGTGAGGAATTATGGTCTTGCCGCAGTTTTAATTGCAAGAAAGCTATATCATCAAATTTAAGTTGACACTCTAGCCGGGCGAGTGTTAGGAATGGATTAGTTTCAATACTTTCGCTCTCAATTCTTTGGCGGCATGGCTTCCGAATATTCGGTCGGGACTTCGGGCATGTTCATGAGCAGCTATAAATCAAGGTAGGAAGACACATACGGATGTGTAAAGAGTACGGAATTTCAAAAAAGTGACAAAATAAAGAAGCTTTCTTTCAATAGAAATATTTTTAATTGTTTACGATTTTCATAGAGTTATAGTTGAACACTTTTAACTGATCAATTAACTTGCAAAAGTGAAAAGTTGGTAAACGTTACGCATATTATTGTGTTGCAGTGATGATTACAAATAGCATCACTGCCGCACAGCTAATTAAATTGATCAGCGGTCGAGCGCGTCCGTGCGCTGCACCCTAGCCTAGATTTCAGGCTGGTATAAATCCAATTATATGTCATCCCCACTCCTGTGAAGAAGTGATGTTTCTCTTAACCAATAAACGGCAGTACATATGTCACTATAGTCGCAGTCCGGTTATATCAGTGTGACTGGGGAAAGAGATGCATCACAAAGCAAGTCTAGCTACACCCACGAGGCCTGTACTCAGGTCGGGGTGCATGGTGAGGAGAATGCGAATGAGAGCAGTGGGCAGGTGGATAAATTACTCCCGCATCCGTGACTAAGTATCGCTGATCGGCAGAGCAAGCAAAAGCAACGAATTGCTGAATTAAAAGTTGTATGGTATAATGCTTCAGAGACTACTATAGTCATGAACCAATATGCGCGTATATCTGGGTTTCCTCTGGGAGTAGAATACAGGGAGAAGAAGCTGTGCCTGCATCATCAAATTTCGCTGCCTCGTACTGAGTCATATATAACATGTGCACCCGAGCCGCTGACCTCATCTCCTTGGAAACCTTAATCTGACCTAGATTTGATGCTGCAGTTTTAAGTCGGTTTTCATCTGCATGCTTCAGATTTAAATTCACGTCTGCAACACGACAGATGAACTTCAAAGCACTATTTACCACTGTATCTGAGACAGACAAAGATGGGAAAGTTAAGTAATCAATGTCCCAGAGCACATATCTTATGATACGTATCTAAAACGTATCTGGTCGTGTCTCAACAAGCTGCGGAAAACAAGCATTTTATATAATGAAATTGCCGCGAAACCACTTGCTCATGCCTGGATTCCAGTAGCATCCGACCAGCCTCTTTCTGAAAAAAATCACGTGACCAAAACTACCCCAAGCTACGCCGCGTAACTCGAGGCAAACATGCACTAGGTGTTAGTATGCAGTCCCTATGAGGTTGCGGTTCAAGGGGATCTATTTCTCTGGTTTCCTGCACTACCCTTACCCTCGAGAATACTCTTAGCTTAAGGTGATGGGTACCATTGCAAGCCAGTTAAAAGCTCGGTCCCAAAACACACCTCAAAGCAGCATAATCCTATAACTAGGTATATCTCCAGGTTCCTGAGTGTTATCAGGTAGAGAATATCATCGCCACCTGTCATTATTCAATCCATATTGTTTTATTTCAAAATTTACAACTTTTCTTTCAAATGACATATTCTCATTAATTACGCAGGTGATTGTTACCGCAGGTCCAGAGTTACTTTAGGGATATCATTGACTATGCCCAATAAAAAGAATTTTTTTGATTTTTTACTGCTGAAGATTTTAA
This sequence comes from Maea johnstoni, assembly GCA_963942565.1. NCBI lineage: Eukaryota > Metazoa > Annelida > Polychaeta > Spionida > Magelonidae > Maea > Maea johnstoni. The sequence goes on from OZ012696.1 coordinate 29,623,785, forward strand.
TAGGCCATAACATTGAAAATTTTAGTTAGAAATCTCCACACCAACTACACTTGGTAACCTCACGTGCTCATAGCTAGCACCTATTTATAGCATCCTGACCACAAGCCATTGTCTTGAGATCGTCGAGGTGTATCTTTGTGCAACTGTCTTTTGTTTCCAGTGCGCAGAAGTGATCAGCGAGGGATTTCCACTACTACCAAAGGGGTTCACATGCCTCCACACACGAGATATCTCACTAAAACTTTCAATGTTATGGCCTGTAAAAATCTTTAGGAGTGAAAGATTAAAAAATTACTTCTTATTGGGCATAGTCAATGATATCCCTAAGGTAACTATCAACCTGTAGTGACCATCACCTGCGTAAGTAATGAGATTATGTCATTTGAGTGAAAAGTTGTAAATTTTGAAATGAATTAGAATATGGGTTGACTACAGACGGATGACTATGATATTCTCTCCCTGATAACACTCAGGAACCTGTAGATACACCTTGTTATATGATTATGCTGCTGTGAGGTGTGTTTTCAGATGGGGATTTTAACTGGCTTGCAATTGTACTCATCACCTTAAGGTGATAGTCTAGTACATCAATATTATCACCAATACTAGGTGTCCTTGGCTGGTCCCTAAGAATGGATATCAAAACAAAAGATTACACATTAGCGGTCTTCACTCCCCACGAACCTCGACCTAGCGGCTTTCTATTGCGGTACGGTCAAGAGAACGAAGGGCAGGCCACTTTGGGCCTGCCGTGTTAAATTGGTCCCAAATGACTTGGCTGTCTGGCAGTCTTCGAAGCCAATATTTTAGAGTATGACAGATATGAAACCCGTCTAGGTGCAAGGTCATGTCACAGGTACCTTGAATTCTGACAGGACCTGATAATCAGCATTTACTATATAAACCACGTGGTGTTAGGAATGTTGAGGCTTATGGGAACATTCAAAAATGTTTTTTAAGTACTCATTGTGCAAATCCCCTGTTTAGGTAGGACCTTGCACCTTACCAAAGACATGAATAATCATTAGACTCTCATTTTCAAGTAGAGGGTAAGTCTGGACATTTTGCCAAAAAACGAAACACATCCAGATATGTTCTTTAAGGGTGCCGCGTTATCTCAAAATAGTCACTTATTGATAAGTTTAATACCTTTATTCGGCAACTATGAGATGTAAGCTTTACAATAGCATAAGTGCCGTTGTCTTCATTAAACTCAGTTTTCAGATACTAGTATTCAAGTTTTAAAAATGACCCGTGTATAGGGTAGGGTTCTACCTTAAACAATAACAAACAAGTATGTAAATGATACTGAATGACCAAAATTCACGGAGAATGTCGTTCATCAGGATAAATCTAACTAGGACGAATGCAAATGCCATACTTCAACTTCGAAAATAGTTAATTATGAGTGCTTTCATAAATGGACACTGCCCCCATCTTTTAATAAACTCTGGCTTAATATCTTATTTATCAATGGTATACCTGTCTACCAAGCTTTTTGAACTATTGATACATAGGTTAATTTGCCCTAAGTGTGTGGTTGCAGGGATATATGAATGCTCTGATATTTTGTAACATTAAAAGAATGGCCAAACTTAAAATAGTTTTGACATGATATGATTAGAATCAATCATGGGTGATACCACAAACAGACACCCCCTCTCCTCTTCTCATTACAGTCTGTTTAATATCCTATTTAATATTTTCTTTATCAAGTGGTTTCTTTTTCCAATTGAATGAAATAAAGACGCATATAACAGAATTGCATGGCTGACATTTAATGATTTTATTTCATTATAAAGAATACTGCAATGTTCAATATTCTTTTTCCAATATTCATAATTCATTTTTCAATATTCATAATCAATTTTCAATATTGAAGAATAATTATGAATTTTGAAAAAATATTTAGGAACTTTGGAAATCCATGATTATTTTCCAATATTATAAATGATATTTCAATATTCTTAGTTCATTTTTCAATATCCGTAAATCTTTTCCAATAATCATAAATCATTTTAAGATTTTCATAATTCATTTTTCAATATTCATAAATACCTTGGATTATGAATATTGAATATATATTACGAATACTGGAAAATGAATTGTGAATATAGAAAAATCGTTCAAGAATACTGAAAAATCATTTATGAATATTCCCAATCATTGAAAAATAATTTCCAACATTCATAATACATTTTCCAATATTATGGGTATGTCATGTGTACCTGAAGGCATCCTGGTCCGAACGAGGGGCAGAGTCATTAATTATAAGGTTTTTATTATTGCTCCCCTGATTTTTTTTACACTTTTAAATTTCTGCTAATTTTCATTTTCCTTTCATGAGGACTTTTACTCATTTTTGAAGTTTGAATCAGAAATATCTTCAGATTGTTGGAAGGTTTCTGCCTCTAACACGGCAGGATTCTCCTATGCTCATTGAGTAGTGTTGCTCACACGTAACTCACATATACTTTTTTCTTCCGAGACAAAACTTTGAAAATATTTCGAAAAATGTTTCATATTCTAGCTACCGACAAAGCGATAATTTGAGCTTAATTCTAACATTGAAAACATTATTCTTTTTATATTTATACTCACTAAGCATGAGATTGGGATGCATGAAAAGGGTGTCAAGTTATCTACATGTATATGAACTGTCCTTGACCACTAATTAATAAATAGGAAATGATTAACTCGTGACAATGATTGACCTATGAAATCTTGGTAGGCTGGGCATTATGGGGATTTCATGACCGGTCATACTCTACACATATTGTTTGCTGATTAACGACAAATCTATGCAAGCAATAGCAATGGTTGGCGAGCTATAATCTTTGGGTCTTTGATGCTTTCAGTGGGTATTGTAAAAAGGGGCAAGACATTTCATCCAGTTATCATAGAACCACAGGCAGCTGCCACAGAGGGACCAAATATGAAAACAATAAAAACGAAGATTTATTACACATTTTCCACAGGTATTGTTATCTGTTGGCTCGTATAAAAGATCATAAAACAGCATAATGTGGTCGGGGTATCATTTCTACCCCCCTATCTTATGATATCCTACCCCTATCCTATATGTTTACATATCTACATATGTTTGCATTGTAAACATATAGGATAGGGGGGGGGGGTAGAAACGATACCCCAACCATATTATGCTGTTTTATGATGTTCTATACCATCCTACAGATAACAACACTCGAGAAAAATGTGTAATAAATCTTCGTTTTTATTGTTTTCATAGTTGGCCCCTTTGTGGCAGCTGCCTGTGATAGAACACACCATACTATTTCATTTATTTCACTTTGTAATTCCGAATCAATACCAAATTTAATTATCTTGTCGTCTTGAACACTAAATTTTTTGCTCCTCATATTATAAATGACCAACGACCCAGCTGGAAACCCATGATGCCTTGCATCAACCATCGATACTTGTGTTTTCGTCGTTGTAGGAGTTTTGCCCTAAAGGTGTGAAGCCGTGTTTGTTTGCTGAGGGCGCGTCACGTGGCGACATCAGCCAGGGCCAGGCGGGGACATGCTGGTTCCTCTCCATACTCGCCAGCATTGCTGACAACAAGGAACTCATGAAACAGGTACAGTATCTTTACATATGGAACAATGCTTAGTTGATACTTAGTCTGTCCTAGCCTTTTAGTAGGAAAGTCACACCTTTCCAGAAAGACCAATGACTTAAAGGATTAATCTTAATTCTTCGTATTGTATATTTGTAGAGAAGTTGAAACTGTAGAAAGAGAACATTACATAGATTTAGCTATTTGCCAGTTCTTAATCACTTGTAGTGTGTTTTAGTAGAAAATGTCAATCTGTCTTTAGAGAATCGCTTCCCCATAAGGAATATTCTTTTGCATTGTATTATTTATTAGTAATCAAGTCATGATAGTCTATCTAGACCGCTTGACCATTTTCCTTATGCTGCTCTCCCACATACGAATCTAAAGTGCGAACATACACGATATCAAATATACGATTAAAGCCACGAATTGGCTATAAAATTGGTGTTTTCCACATTCGTTAGATATGTACGTTCAACCACTTTCGTAGGTTGTTGTACCTTGTCGAACATTTGATTAGTGTACGAAAATGTACGTCAATGAACGACAACATACGACAATGTACAACATGTTGCGACAGCATATTCGACAATGTACAACAATGTTCGCCAAAAAATAATTCCCTACGACAGAATTGTTGTCGCACCCAAAAGTTTTACATGTAAAACTTTTTTTTGATTTCGCAGCATTGCCTGCGAAAACCTAAGACTGACTGCGAACAACCACGATACATCACGACAACACTCGAATAACTACGACTTTTTAATTCGCACCTTG
>OZ012696.1:29630641-29640641 GCA_963942565.1 Maea johnstoni
ATCGCATACTGTGTTGCCCCTCCAGCCCTTACCACTGGCTACAAACTATTCGGCCACAATATGACAGAATATGTTACAATAAGCAAATTTCCATTCAATTGCCGTTTGACCAGATCTCTCGCCAAATGTTCCTTGTACAGTGAAGTCAGAAGAAACAGTCTGCAATAGAATTTAAAGAAACATAATAAATCCAAATATTAAATTTAGCTTTTTTTATTTCAGCAAAAATCCGAAAGAAATGGCCATAAAATTCAAACGGTGCAAAGATTAAATTGACAAATGAGATAGCATATTTGTGAAATGAGATCAGTTTATACGCACATTATATGCTTTGGAAAAATGCTCTGTTGATGCATGATTTTTTCATGTTTTATAAGTTAACCCTCACATTTTAAAGCCAGCTGAGAGTGAACTTATGTATTGTTGTAGTTCTAAGGAGTGCAAAGATCCGAAAGAAATGACTATAAAATTTAAACGGTGCAAAGATTAAATTGACAATTTGTGAAACGAGATCATCTTATGTGCACATTATACTTTGGAAAAATGCTCTGTTTATGCATATCTTTTCATAACCCTCACATCTCAACCCTTCCAATGCTGATGATACTTACGTCAAGAGGACCCTGTCATGTTGGTATTCATTAGATAGCCCTCACTGAGAACGTTCAGATGTCTTTTTGAGTACCCATGTACCAGGGTCTCAGTCATTTTTGCATCATTTTGTATTGGCCAAATTAGCCACCAACAGCATAAGGGTTAAACCCAGTCGAGAGTGAACGTACAGTGCCGACATTTAATTCCTGCACTAAATGCATGGCAGTCCGGGCAAAAAACACGACTGCACGGCCGATTACTACCCAGTTTCCTGGTCATGGATACATGGATGACCTAACAATTGAATATAGTTTTGGTTTGCAAGCTACGCGTATTAATGTGCTTGGCATTTATTTTCTGCACTGAATACGTGGGCAGACCGGGCATAATATACGACCGAACGTCTCATTGCTACCCAGATTCCTTGGCATGGATCCGACCACAGGTAACAACTGACCGTAGTCATTGATGTGCTTGGCTTATTTTTTGACATGTTATCCATGGATCCTTGTACAACCAGGCACAACTGGCAGACGTCCGGTCGATTGGTGTAGGAATTAAATGTCTGTACTGTATGTCTTGTTGTAGTTCTAAGGAGTGGGATCAGGTGCGGGCAGAGGATAAAGAGCGGCTGCAGGTGAACGGGAAAGGTGACGGTGAGTTCTGGATGAGCCTCGACGACTACTGTAAATACTTCACCAACACTCACATATGTAACCTCACGCCGGACTTCGATCTGGACGGCAAGGAAGACGGACTTGGTAAGTACATTAGAATGACAACCCTTGTTCCGATTAATCGGCGATCTCACTATTTTTACTTCCAATTTTGATGATCATTCCCAATTTTTAAGACCATTTTTTTACCGATTATTTGCACATGATTAAAAGGCATGCTTTCTGTTTTTCTTATCTATGTTTAATTAGAATATATACTTTCTGTGTTTCCATTATTATTTTTGCCTTGTTTCTGCAGGTATTGTCCTGACTTTTCATAGAGAATGCACAACACATGATGTGTGATGCACATGGGGAAGGGTCGATGTGCACGAAAAGCATCTCCAAATAAAACCTGATCATCGATCACTGGTGGAACGATGATCAATTTGTACCGATTCCCAATACTACTCTTACGTGTCTTTCTAACCTGTGCACGCAGCAGAATGCCATTACGTGTATCTTGGTAAAACCACTAATGGGAGGTGATCGCCTTATCAGGCAGGCAATGTGCAATATGTTAGACCACTTGACCATGTGGGTACAGGGGCCAGGGGTGCCCATTTCTGTAGTGACCGCTCTCTGTTCCTTATTTTGCCACTGCAATAAGGAATAGCTATTTAATACTAAACACCCAGGGTGTGCTATATATCGTCAGAGGTTTTGTTATATGAATATATTCCTAAGAAACCACACAGCATAAGCCATATATTTAATTATTATCATTTCATGTTACTTCAATTAGTTGAAAGAAATCGGCCATTCACTATCATTTTTTGAGCAACTAACACGTTTTATAGTTGTCATTGACAAAGTCTCATTGCTGCTCTCTATTGTTGCGCGCTATTGTTGCACATTATTGTATTGGTCTATTGTTGCACTCCATTGTTTCACTCTATTGTTGCACATTATTGTAGTGCTCTATTATTGCACTCCATTGTTGCGTTTCAATTGTTTTTTTTGCTGTTTTTTTTGTTTGTTTTTTTTAATCCTTTTTATTTTCTTCCATCCACATGTCAAAACAGTATGGTACAAATAGTGAGGAATATGATGTAGCATATGATACAATAACATTGTGTGTAATGATGAAAATGTCAATAAATACTATACTGAATAAATGTTACTTAATAAGATATATTGTTTGTCAAACAAACGACCTTTTCCTTGTATGTAGTGTCTATATTTCTCTTCGTAATAAAATTTCTTTACATCATTTTTGACTTGTGCTATATGGGGTTTCTGTTCTTTTTTCATAGCATTATATAGGATTTTTGGTTAAATGTATTATAACATTTTAATTGTTGCAATCTATTGTTGCACTCTGTTGTGCTCTATTATTACGCTCTATTGTTACTGCTTGCCGTTTGCAGATAAGGTGACGTGTGTGATTGGCGAGTGGAAAGGAAAAACAGCAGCTGGCAGTGACGACGAAAAGTGGAATAACCCTAAATACAAGTTCAGTGTTCCTGACACGGGTAAGATTTCTATCAACCCTAAATAAAATGTCTATCAACCCTAAATACAAGCTCAGACAATAATAGCATTTGTATCATTTGTGGTAAATCAAATTGAGTTATAGATACCAATGCTCTCTCTCTCTCTCTCTCTCTCTCTCTCTCTCTCTCTCTCTCTCTCTCTCTCTCTCTCTCTCTCTCTCTCTCTCTATATATATATATATATATATATATATATATATATATATATATATATATATATATATATATATATAAACATATGTGTGTGTGGGGGGGGGTACATACCATTTTCACGTACTTGAACTTTCTCTTGGGAAGCAATCGATAGTAATAGATTGCGTGTTTTTGTGTTTATGCGTGTGTGTACATACCTTGATTATTTTAACACGTACTTAAACTTTCTCTTCAAATACAGATGCTGACAAAGACGGTCGTTGCCCTATTGTGATTCAACTGCAACAAAGAAAAAAGGACAGGGAAGACTCAACATTCTTCAACATGAGAGCCGACCTATACAGAGTAAGATTTAATCTTATGATGAGGTTGATCAACTTTATTCAAAACGGAAAGAATGTAAAATAAAACCGTTCAATAGTATAATCTAAGAGGTTTTATACTTCGCATTACATGCAATCTTGAATTCTCAGCGTGGCTTTTTATCTTGTATATATTTATACGCATATATAAATGATGCGAAATGGCCTTTGTGTGCCGATGTGCCTCTAAGCAACCATCATATATATATATATATATATATATATATATATATATATATATATATATATATATATATATATATATATATGATACATATACAAACATATGCAACCACATACAAACATATACCTAAGTGCATGCACATACATGCACACGTACGTTGTACATACACACATGTATATACATACGTACTTAGTGCATACATACATACATACATACATACATATATACATACATATTGCATACATACATACATATATACATACGTGGACACATAAATACATAAACAACCTCTATGACATATCCTTTTCTTATATGTGGTGTGTTTTGCATTGTAGATAGATGCGGACGAGGCAGAGGAGGGGCTTCTCTTGTGCGAGTTGACCAAGGATAAAGCCTACTGGGAGGCTCATGAACGCACGTATCGTTACCGCCTAAAACCAGGCAGCTATCTGCTTCTACCCTCTACACTTAACCCACAAGAGGAGAAGGAATTTATGATAAGAATATTTTCTGCCAGCAAAGTTGACTGCATGTGAGTATACTTTTGCATGTTATAACAGGCAACTCCTTTTGATTCCCTGACACATTTAATCATTATCCTCGGACACTTTTGCTTATTTCCTATTTATCGGAGTATGTATATACTGTAGAACACGAAATTCATGCGTGTCCCAAATATAGTGAATTGGGTAGTTTTGCATCATAGCGCATCTTTATATTAGCGTCTCTTTAGCGTAGCGGCCGCCACTGACAGCGCCATCTGTCGCAAAAAAGACGAACTTATTTGAGCAGAGAATGCTTGCAGTTTGATTGAGCATTCTCTCAAAAGGGGGCGCCCGTATATATTTTGTTCTCTGGACCGGGACAGTTGAAGGGGGGGGGGGGGGGGGGGGGACCGTTGCCCTCTGCAAACATCAACTACAAGTTTTCTTTGTTGACATCGTTCTCAGTCATTGACTCGATCTATTTGAAATTTCAGTTCTTATTTGGCATTTGTTACAAATGTAACAGTGTAGATTTAAATTCTGTAAAATTTATTAATTTCAATCAGTTAAAAATATGTCACAATTCATATCATTAAAATACATTGAATACATTCTTTATCTTTAAAAAATCATCATGTCATATCATTTTATCTCACCAGTCTTCTCAAACTAAATTCCAAATTCACTTTGGCACATTACAGTTATCATTTGGCAGTCTTCTCAATCTAAATTCATTTTGATAAAAGTGTTTAAAATCTAGCTTTAAATGATATTAAAAGTTACAGTATATATATATATATATATATATATATATATATATATATACCCCCGGAAGACCAATTGTCTCAGGGAACGGCTGCCCGAGGGAGCGCATATCACAATTCCTTGATCACTTTTTACAACCATGCGTCACACAGATCAGGCCATACATCAAGGACACAACACATTTTTCGAATATGCTTAATCAATTAGATACACTCCCACCCAATAGTATCTTGACAACCCTGGACGTATCGAGCCTGTACACTAACATTCCCAATGAAGAAGGAATGAATGCAACCGCAATTGCTCTTGATAACAGTAGAGGGAACAATCAACATCCCTCCAACACCCACCTCTTATCCCTACTCAACAAAGTTCTTAAATGTAATAACTTCGACTTTGATGGGAAACATTTCCTACAAGTCGGAGGTACCGCGATGGGCACCAAAGTAGCGCCCTCATATGCCAACACCTTTATGGGTTGGTTCGAAGAAACACACGTCTACACATATGCACAACAACCACTGTTGTGAAAGCGCTTCATTGACGACATCTTCGTCATTTGGACACATGGACAAAGAGAACTAGAAACCTTTGTCCAACACCTAAATACGTGCATGCCCAGCATCAAATTTGAAGCTGAAGCATCGCAAACTCTCGTCCATTTCCTGGACGTCAATGTCCATTTGGACACAGAAGGTGTAATTAGCACATCGCAATACACCAAGGACACAGACTCACATAATTACATCGACTTCTTGTCATGTCATCCAAAACATTGTAAGAATGGTATCCCTTATGGACAGTTCTCAAGGCTCAGAAGAATATGTAGCTCAATCCATGGCTTCATTGAACAGAGCAAAATTATGGCAGGCCACTTTTTGAGAGCAAATTACCCTCCAAAACTGGTCCAAACGTCCTTTGAGAGAGCCTACCTACAGGACAGAAACACCTTGCTAACAAGCAGCAAGGAAAAAATAAATGACCAGGACTCCCTCTTCCTTGTCACCACGTTCCATCCAACATTCAGAGCCGTTAACGACATAGTCAGTCGTAACATGGACCTCCTTGATAGGTCTAGCTCCGCTAGATCCGCCCTCCAAGCCAACCTAATACGGGGCTTCAGGAGATGTCGGAATCTAAGAGATCATCTCGTCAGGGCAGCGCTACCTCCGCCACCCCCAGAGAACGGCGTAAATACACCGCCGCTCCATGACAACACATGCCGACGGGAGTTTTGCCTTTATTGCAATAAACTCAACCGTTCAGGCAACATTACATCCGTCCTAAACAACAGATGATATCGCACACGCACAAATGTGTCGTGCCGGTGTACCAATATTATCTATGCGATATAACTGCCTGAGATGTGGCAAAATATATGTGGGGCAGACTAAACGTCGCCTCATGGATCGTCTGATGGAACATTTCCGAAACATCAGACAGCAATGCCGAACACATATAGTAGGCCGACACTACACCTCCAACACACACGAGGGTGTGGACGATGTAGAAGTTTTTGTCCTAGAATTCATCTCAGCGCATCCAGACAGCGCCAAAGCAACTCACCTTAGGGACACTATGGAGCGCAAATGGATATTTCGCCTGTGCTCACTAGTCCCTACAGGACTTAATCTCTTTGAATAAAATGGACCCCCCAACCCAAGGACGGCCCTACCCCAATCAAGGACCCTCCGTAGCCGTACACACTCATATTCCACCACTTTTTACAACTACACCCACTATATACCCATCCAGAAACAGATGGGCTTACCCTATGTCCGCCACCGGCGAACATCCCGCACGGCAGAAACATGTCTTTCTGTATCGCGCACCGCTAGCTTCATATACATGGTCCACCAACATACCATATCTTATATGATAGCCTACATCCACTGCTATCATATGGTTTGGGCACGACATCCCGCAACCCACCGTGGGCAACAAGATGACGTGCAAAAAAAACCCAGTCCGGACATCATAATAACATTGATGTGCGGCCCGTAACACCCACGGCACTGCCACTTAGGCCGTGATCCATACCATTTATTGTGTACCACAATCAATCCATGTTAACCCAACCGGGCCCATATGATACGGCACCATATGTCCTATCATATAAACACTTAAAACTCAAGACCACTTCTACCCACCATGAGTGGTCCGAGTTTAAAAAGTCCCGTTCTCAGGGCCGTAAACCACACCAGTTACACGCACGTCGGCCAGGAATCTTAAAACCTGACCCTCGCTTCTTACGTCCATCTATGAGTCAAAAGTCTACCTTAACCTACAACCCAGGGGGCATCTACGGTACGGCTATTACCTCGTCTATAATATATATATATATATATATATATATATATATATATATATATATATATATATATATATATATATATATATATATATATATATATATATTAGTGTAAAATTTACATTAGTGTAAACATCAAACAATGCAATTGAAATATAATGCCATACATTTCATCATGGAGCTATCATGATGGCTGTTTTATTTTTTTCATTAGGCATATTGAAGAAAAGCCAAACATGTTTGTGACGACTGCTACAGGTATCGCTAAAATCGAGGATAACACAATTACACTGGGTAAGTAACAGAATTTAACTTTTTGAGTGCACTTTACTAACTACTTGAATAAGTTGCTGGTGGGCTTAATTTGTTAACATTGTGTCGTTTTGAGATTTTTGCATTCGTTAAAGTCTACATCCTTTTCCTCATAATTAAATTAATTGTGATTGCATGTGCCAATAATTCGCTGAGCAGAGTAAGAGACGAATAATATCAAAGAAGCTCCCAAAGGCACGCACACGAACAGAAAAGGTTTTGGGGCTCTTACACCTATATCAAATTTCACCAAAACACAGTCGCTTAGAACGTGCATTTTGGGTATCAAATGTTAACAGATTCTGCTTGCTTTGGCTTTGTTATAACCATGAGTACTTGGGAAGGAGAGGTTTCCCGTGTTTTCCTATTTTGCCTTTGTTCAAAAGTTATAAAATATGAAAGTTAAGTCCATCGAAAGAATACCACAAGAATGATATAGAATTTGAAAAAATTAGAAAAAGAAAAATTATTGCCTGATATCCGTATTGATCCTTTCCACGCGTTTGTGAAATTTGAAGGTCTCTGGTCTTTAGTTTTGGTTATGAGCTCCATTTGTAAAATAGAACTATGCATGTTTATTCAGTTTTCCCAAGATATCTTACTCCTTGCTGGATAGGTACTTTTGTGATGCTCAATATATGTCTCATCAGACTTTGTATAGGCTGAATTGTGAAATTGAATTGAATTGTGTCAAAGATATCAATCCATAAGGTACCTTATAATGATAAACATTGATAGATGTGTGGATGGTTGATGGAAATCGCAAATGAACGTAATTAATGATAGTAATTATGTGTTGTATTGTTGTCTCAGGTTTTATATATTGTCATATATACTTATATTTGACTATGCATGCATTGATGTCGATTCACGCACACACACACACACATATATATATATATATATATATATATATATATATATATATATATATATATATATATATATATATATATATATATATATATATATATATGTATATATGTATTAATACTTACGTACATACAAAGATACCAAACGTTTTTAAACATGCAATGCATGGATACATACCGTCAATTAGTCAATAGATAAGCAGGCATCGACCATATATGCTAAAGACTTGATAGTTGAAGCTAGATGCTGCTCTCATATTTTACTTGGCAATGAGATGTGTCACCCACCACTGTTCGAATTGCGGCCTTGGCATGTGAGAAAGTTGCCAGTGACCTGGGATTAGGCGGTGTTTTTCGCCGGGTAGTCCGATTTCCTCCCTTACTTACATTTGGCTAGTCACGAATTAGCCACAATTGGCATAAATGTGACGAAAAACGAAATTCCAAATCCAAAGTCATCCAATGCCTTGAGAGAGTGTGAACTATCTTCTCTTGTTACATTGCAGGAAACAACACAGCTATGAACAGGTCTAGGGGTAAAGCATATGATGAAACGCTTTTGATTGTTGAAAACCATGTACTTACTTTCCTTCTAGAGAGTGGTCACCACGTGTTTGGGACGTGGACAGGACAGAGTGCGGGTGGTCAGATATCACATCCCACCTTTGTCAACAATCCACAGTACCTTCTCAAAGTCCCAGGTAGGTCCTTAATTATTGCATAGGTCCATATTTCGCTTTATTATTGCTTGCTTTAGATTGTCCAAATCAGCATCTAGGATTTGTACCATGTGACCAGTCATTAAATCCCCAAAATGCTTTAATGTTACATACCTTTCTACCAAATAGAAAATGAAGCGACAAATATCTGCTTTAGATTAAAATGACATGTTGAACACAGGTTGACTAATTTTCAGTCTTACCAATGTTTATCAATATTTATTATCATTAATGATACGGCCACCTTTCATTTCATTATTCTAAGAGTAGTGGTCCCCCTTTTGTATTGATACAATTGTTTAGTTGTGATAAAGTGTAGTGTTTATGGAAGTTCTCATTAGTCCTTTAAAAGAAGAAACATATATAATAATAGCGACCAACTTATAGGGTGCAACATAGGTTGCAAAATCTTATTTTTCGAGCAGGGCAAGCTGCACCTAGAGTTCACTTGCCCCGCCGGCACTTCCACTTGCCGCGCCACTCTGTTAATCAACGGTGAGGTTGGTACTTTGCCCAAAACATTACTTGCCGAGCGGGGCAAGTCAGGGTCTTGTTAAGCTTGTCCCATTGCCGTTTTGTGCCGAATTCACTTGCAACTTGCAACGGGGCAAGTGGTTACGTTGCACACCGACTTATTGAGCGTTCAAATAAACGTGTTCCACTTTTTTGGCATTCTATTTTTTCAGAGGGGGAACCGCAGGCCATGGTCGTATCACTTGCCCAAGAGATCTCGCAGTCTTTACTTCCTATAGGCTACTACGTCTATGCAGTAAGTATGTGGCACAATGAAACATTTCACTTACTGTAAATCACTTAAATATGGCGTGAACATTATATAGCGCAATTACGGTATAGCCCTGGATAGCGTGATCTAAGTTTAGCGGTGAACGGGAACAGCAGCAGCAAGTTCAATTATGAATTTAATAAAAACGGGGATTTTACAATAGCGCATATGGGCAGAGCGCTATTATCGCTATCTTATTGTTCCCGCTATACTTAAGTGATTTACAGTAACCCTTCCAATGCTAATG
>OZ012696.1:29645641-29663868 GCA_963942565.1 Maea johnstoni
GTCTAGGATTTGGGAGACTTTTTAAAGAAGAAAGATTATTGGTAAACCGGCCAACAACTCTCTTTCAATTACTTCAAGAAATTTACTCGATTCCAAAAATAACATAGGTACCCGACTGCACTTTCAATTGAAAATTTTGGCCACAAAGTGTTAATGTAGAAAACATAGTCCTCATAAGTCAGTATGCGATACGTGTAAGCCATCGGCGGCTTGTAGTATATATGCTGTAACTATCCCGCCTCCAAACATACATGGCAGTGCTATCAGGGATAGCCAGGCGAGGAGGCTGGTACCCGACAAACCATGGCCACTACAAATAAACAAACAAACAAACAAATGCAATTACTACACTTATGGAATAGATGTTACGAATGCTGTTTTTTTTTTAATTTTTAGATTGTTATGTTATGCTGTAAAGTTGGATTATTTAGGAGAGTACTACTTTATCCAAGCTTGCCTTATCGAGTTATTTCGCTAAAATAAAATTGGACCATAACGCATAATTCAAATGAGAAGTTTCAGAAATATATCCGTGTCGTAATCTTTTTAAAAATTGTTTTCATCATTTTGATAAGACACTCATCTTTGAAAGTTAATTGTCTCTCCCCCTTTTGTTAGCCAATGCGGCTAGGGAGCTGATCAATCGAGTTGTTTTCTAAAAACAATAGTATGAAAACAATCAAAACCTGTCATTGATTAATGCTTCCAATGCTAAGGCTACTTTTGTCCAAAGAACAAGAATGCAAAGATTTTGGAAAAACATATAAACCTTGTCATATTGGTATTCATTGGAAAGCTCTCGATGGGTACTCTCAGATGAGTACCCATATACTAGGGTTTCAGTTATTTTTCAGCTTTTTTACATCATTTTGTATTTGCCAAATTAGCCACCAGCAGCATAAGGGTTGGGGTAGTGAGCGGTACTGACCTGGTGCAGCCCGCCGCGAACCTGGCGCCCAGGAGCATGAGGAAACCACCGGGAATGGCCAGCGCGATATGAACGCCAGGGGTCGTGCCGATCGTACCGGAGGCGAGCGAGGAAAATATCGCCCCTATCACAGCCGCACAAACGAATGCAACCTACAAACAAAGAAGTACATCAGTATTTATCTCTGCTACAAAAAAACATCACACTGAACGCTCATACGCCATGGCAACATGTTCTATGACAACTTAATGTAAATAATGTTTCACTATTGTAAACATTTAGTATAAAGATTTCCACGTTATATTTCGTAGATTAGACCCATTTCACACTTTGCATGTTACTGTCGATCATCACTGGTTGCAAACATGAATATTGTTTTTTTTAAATGCTATTTGAACAAGTGTCGCCAATTCAAGTGAACGATAACCTTCAGTTATAAATTCAGTTTTATATTCTCCATCAGTCACCACAAATAGCCAAATTTTCATTTTTGGCTGTCTAGCTGAAGTTTTTTATGCTGCATGTTTCGATGAGGTATTTATTACTAGGTATAACGATATCTATTTGAATATTTTTTCGCAAATATTACGCCAGGAGTCAGGTTCTGGTCGAGGTCGTTATACAACATACACACTCCAGATGGAAATAGGGAAGATATCGAACCTGCCACCAATTGCCGAGACCCCATCTTGCTTTTGCCAAATATGGGAATTTTTCTTGTAGGTTGCGCGTGAGGACCCACTGTGACGTCAGTGTGACGTAACTACTGCTGCCACCTAGCGTGTCGCCCACGGAGAGCACGATGACAATTTGAAGGAGCCCTATCAATGTACCTGTCAGGTGAAAGGAAATGTTAGACACATCATATCTTACCTACGTTCTAAATGGGTGCACATACAAACATGCATACATTTATACTACCACTACTGCTATTGTTAGCTACTACTACTACTACTACTACTACTACTACTACTACTACTACTACTACTACTACTCCTGCTACTCCTGCTACTACTACTACTACTACTACTACTACTACTACTACTACTACTACTACTACTACTACTACTACTCCTGCTACTTCTACTCCTGCTATTGCTAGCAACTGCTGTTACTACTACAACTTATAATACTACGACTACGACTACGACTACAATTCCTAGATACTACTACTACTACTACCACTACTTCTACTACTACTACTACTGCTACTGCTGCTGCTACCACTACCACTACGACTAATATTGCTAGCTACTACTGCTGCTGCTGCTACTAGTACTGCTACAACTACTACTACTACTACTACTACTACTACTACTACTACTACTACTACTACTACTACTACTACTAATAATAATAATAATCATAATAATAATAATAACAATAATAATAATAATAATCATAATAATAATATTATTAATAATAATAATAATAATAATAATCATTGCTGTGGATGTTTATGTTGGTTATTGATGATATGAGATAAGGAACCATGGATTGTCTCACCTCCTACAGCAGGCGGCCAGGCACGTGCGGTCACTACATTGGAGTCCTCAGCATTGGCTACCTGCACATAGATAGTGGGTAATCATGATGAATATTCATGAGTTCCTGATAAGTTACATATAACATTAGTCCTTTTTATCGAAATGGGAAAGAGTCTCTCCAATTCCTAACACCGACAGGTGAATAAATGTGATTATTTTCCTTTGCACGTGCACTATCCTAAGATTATTTACAGGAATTACTATTCAAAAGAAAATCCTTGAACATCCGCTATTCTAGGCACAACATCATGATCTTGGAGGCAAATATATGATTTAACTAATCGTATTAATGATAGACAGTGCATGGAGCAAATAGTAACAATGGTGAAAAATATTTCTACACTGCAACATCAGAACTTGTATTAGTAACTGGTGTTAGTAACAGCCGCAGCAGTAAAACGAAAAATAAAATACATCACAATACAAATTGTACCTGCGATAATGTTTATTCTAATTTCAATTGGTGAACTTTGACAAACATTTACGATTTGCGATTCAACAGAGAATAAACACAAAATAAAAAAAATGAATTAATGACACACATTGAGTTTAGGGCGAATAAGAATCTCATTTTGTTTGTCATTCATCCAGCGCTACTTACATCAAGCTCTGACCTCCACGGAATGAAGTATTCTAGTAATACAGTTATTACTAACAACACTAGAGCCATTGGAAGCGCTAAGAAAGCATAGCGAACACCCGTTTTTCCATGAACCCTGTAAATACACAAAACAATGCATCATGAAGGCAGCTTTAAATTTGCGCATGTTAATCTTCGCACATATCTGATTTCAAAATTGTCAGTAACGCAAAAAAGGAAAAACATGTTTTTATGTCGCTTTCAACAGCTTAGGTCATATTCCTTCCATCAGCAGAGAGCCAACACGCGCTGTTGTATAGATGATTGGTCTCTAGGTGTAGTTGCAATATTCCTGCGTAATTTTATGTTTGAGCATTTCGTCAGACCACGACTGGCTAGAGACTAAACCTGATACAATAGATACTAGTACCATACATAAAGCAATATTTCTTGTTATCTTGTTTTTCTTTTCCAATTTCTGGAGTCCCACTGGCCATCTAGCACTTTTTCTGTAAAGCTACAGCACAGGCACTTAATTCCTGCACCAGTCGACTGGGCGTCTGCCAGTGTCTGGTTGTATATATGCACCCATCTTTAACAACATAACGAATTACGAATCAAAGCTACATTCAGTTGCGAGGTCATCCATGTTATCCATGTCCAGGAAACTGGGTTGCAATCAGGCGTGCAATTGTGTCTTAATGCCCAGACTGCCCAGGCATTTATTGCAGGAATTAAATATCAGAACTGTATAGCTGCTCTGTAGGTGTCAATACAGACGAACTTGCAAATGAAGGAACACTGTACGCCGTGCCGGACTTTTGGCTACGACGGACAATAGGTTTGGTCCCAGTCCCTTGCATATCAAGTATGTGTCATATGTATATGACGGACTTTGCATATGACGGACCAATTTTCCTGGTCCCATTGAGTCCGTCAAAGCAAATTGGCCTGTACTACCTGTAGCATGTCACGTGATCTATTTGTATGTATGTATCATTTATTGACCGCAGTACAACTACAAATATTCACACACAATATCATTTTGTATACAACATAACTTGAAAATTGTGAACTGAACAAAGAACTTATAAAAAAGAGAAAAGAGAAAAGAAGCAAATAAGTAATACGGATATGTGTCTTGCTACTAATGGCTAAGACTATTACATACACAAATTATTATATTATATTGCTTACTCCTTATTGAGGAGATATACACATGAAACTACCGGGTTTCCTGATAAAGAGTCCCAAAACAAGATTATCTTTCTCTTGTTACGACTCTATACATGGCGCTTATGTGTTCTGCACTTAGTATCCATATTGGTATAGCTTGTTCGATCACGAAGTCATTTGGGCATTTTCCCATCAAGATAGGAAACACCTCTGTCGGATCACTTAAAGCTGACGTACCCAGATCATTCGGGAGTCTGCGTATGGCCTCAAAAAGTGATTGTTTGGTTTCATAATGATATGAGCACGTCATCACTATATGAAATATGGTCTCTTCCGCTCCGAGATCACAGTTCAAACACATTCTAGCACCATGTGTACTATTCTTTAGCAAAACGTCATCACATTTCAGTTTGCTGGTATTGCATACAATTTTGGACATATCCTCACATACAGACATTAGATTATGAAACACATCTGACAGATACCACCAGGTTAAGTATCTTGTGTTACCCATTGTACTCAAAAGGTATTCACCTTTATTTTGTATATTGAGAACATTGTGGCAAAAAATATCTTCATGTTCCCAGGTGACACTCCATACTTCTCTCTTCCATTGTATTTTCGTTACAAAAGTTCTTCCAAAAAGATGGTTCATTAAAGGTTTATATAGTCCTAAATTGACAGCCACTTTAAGAATATCAAAAGTGGGACTACGGAAAGGGTTCATCATCCCTCTTCTGATGTTATCATTAAAGTCCTTTGCTCTTTCCATAAATAATTTCTTTAAAATAGAATTGTCATTCATCATGACAAAAGTAAAAGCAAACATAAGCTTTTTAATACATATGAAGCTGGTTATACCCATCCATCCTAATCCATAGAAACTAGAGAAATTGGGGGTGCTAGGCCCGAACCTTTGGAATCTTCTTCCTGCGTACCCCTGAAATTTGTTTAAGTTTCCAATATCACCATCACTTAAAGTCCATATTTCTGCACCGTAGGTAGTAATTGGTATGATGACCAACCAAAAAATTAAATTACATATTGACATACTTAAACCTTTTCTTTTTACCCCTAAACCTGTTGAGGCGTTTAACGTTTTACGCCCTTTGCTAATTTTTTCATCCACAGTTTGACTGTCATTATCAAAAATACAATGTTTAATACCTACATGGTCGTAATGGGACTTTTCCGGTACCTTACGTCCACCAATATTAAAATTCCTATCTTTACAGTTAATGTCATGTGATCTTTTGTCTTCTCCAAAGACAAGAACCGCACTTTTTTGTGCATTGTACTCATAACGCCACCTATTGGAGTGATTGTTAACTAAAGTCATGACTTTGTCCATCTTATTTTTTGTATTGCATGCAGCTGACAAGTCGTCCGCATACCCTACAGGTGTACATTTCATAGTTTTAACCATAATACATAAATTTGATTGTTGTAACTCAACCAGGAGTGAGTTAATGAAGGCTATGTATTTGATAGACGACAAAAAACCCCCCTGATGAATCCCACATAGCATTTCATATGATTCAGAGGTTTTTGAGTGAATCCGAACACAACATTTGAATCCAACATATCCTTTTTTCAATATTCTCCAAAGGCGGCCCGTAATACCTAAATCATATAATTGTCTAAACAGTCCATCAATCCATACCGAGTCAAAAGCCTTGGCTACGTCGAAATAAGCCACAAAGCAATTGCCTCCTGACTCTCTCGACGCAGCCACGGCTTCCTGTAACATATAGGCAGTATGGATTGATGACTGTTTTTTCCGGCAAGCACCTTGACATTCAGATATCACTTTTTCATCTATCCACCATTTTTCTAAACGTGACCATAGTAACATTTCAAAAAGCTTGTTAAAGCTTGAAAGAAGCGTTATGCCTCTGTAGCTATTGGGATCTAGACTACAGGCATTTTTTCCTTTAAAAATTGGTATCTGAATGCCACGCCTAAAACATATTGGGACGTACTCAATATTAATACATTGATTAAAAAGTATACATAAGATTTCTAGTAAGATTTCTGAGGCAAATTGGATGTGCTCAGCCGTTATACTATCAAAACCTGGTGCTTTTCCTTTATGCAGCTTTTTAACAGCATCTAAAACTTCCGCTATAGTAAAGGAGTCATTAGTAAAATCATCAATATCATTTTGAACTACTTTTGTCTGAACCCATTTACTGATGTTCTCATAGTGTAGTTGATCAAAAGACTCTTTTGTCTTTGGAGTACACAGAGCACTAAAATGATCATGCCACACTTGCAGGACACCGTCAATGTCATGTTTAACTTTGCCATCACGAGATTTAATGGACAGCACAGAAACAGTATTGCTTTTACGTTTCTTTTTTAGAGCTCTCCAAAAATATTTGTAGTCTAATTCAGTGGATTTTATAATGTCAGCAATCTCATTCTCATCATACTCTCTGGCCAAGGCCCGTAAAGTCTTTAGAAAATTTTTCTTGGTACTCTTATAATTGACATATAAAATGTTTAGGGGATCTCTTGGTCTACCTGAATCCACCCAGGCTCTGTAAGCACTCACTTTGAGTTTTTTTAAAATAGTCAAATTCTCATTCCAATAAGGTTTGATGTTAGCTTTATATTTACTTCTAGGCACCAACTTGTCAGCCATAGTAAGCACCTTAGTAACTTCTTCAAAACTTACGTCTATTGCAAAATCATTCATTTCACCTGTGAGTGAGTCTAAAATGGGTTGGAGGTGTAATAAGGTATACTCTCTATACTCGTTGTTGTTATTGCCTCGATTAATCTTACTCCACTTAATTTTACCTTCAGACTTAATATTGAAACTACCGCTCACGGAGCCGTCAAGATGTAAAACTAGCCTAACGGGTCTGTGATCAGAAGTATTCATAATTTCATCATTTAAAACTTCGGTGCTGGATATATTATGTACAAAGTTTTTGGGTATCATAATATAATCAAGGGTCGACCGATTGAAAGGTCCTACAAAAGTCTCGACAGGTCCTAAAGTTTGATTTAACATGTTTGCTGGTATTAAATTATACCTCTTTGTAAACTCATATAATTGTTTACCTTGTCTATTGGGTTTCTTACCAATATTGCGTTCAAAGAGATCCCCTACATCGCCATTGAAATCACCACAAACTACCGTCTGTGAACCTTCTTCCATCTGATCAATAGCACATGCAAGCTCATCCAAAATGGTGCAAAAATCATCCTTAGAGGAGACATCAGGCATATAGACAGAGAAAATATTCATTATAGAGCCATTATCCGTTTCTAGTCGGATGGCACAAAAACGGTCATGGCTTATATTATTAAAAGAAGAGACTCCTCCTAGCGACTTGCGCCAAAAGATTGCAGTGCCTCCTTGCCCCCTTGTTAAACCATAGGTGTCAGAGCTTGCATATTTACTAGATCTCGCTACCACATGAAAATCATTATGTATAGCCTCAAGTAAATCCAGTCGATTGGCATGCAGCCAATGCTCGTTTATAGTAACTATGTCATTATCTTCAAGTATACTCTTTAAGTATGGAATTGCAGCAGTCATACCGCGCGTATTCCATGTGGCTATCCTTATATTTTTAACAGACGCTCCGGGTATATAGTACGGGTTATATCATAAATACATACACACCAATATTGAGGTTCATTATAACTGTTACCTTCACTGACATCTAGACAGTAGATACATAGAAATATAGGGTTGTACCATGGTGAAATCACCGAAGTATAGCTACATTTGTACAAATATAAGTATTTATAGCAAAAGTTATATATAAAGTCGTACGTAGCATATACACTTAAATTCAAAGAAAAAACTTTTGGATACATTCTTACTATGCAGCAGGTTAAATGCCATTTGTGCTTCAATCTCAATGTTGTCATTAGCAAAATTATATACAATATCCAAGCAGCATATGTGAATAAATAGGATTTCCTCACAATTGATAACAGGTATCTAACATCATCAAAATTACTATAGTTACAATAATCTTGCATCCATAGGCATAGAATTCCTCCGAGTGAAGTGCATTGTTTGTGGAGTAGCCGTAGGATGAATCTTCCACATAGATAGGAAGCGATGTCATGCAGCGATACCATGGTAGTTCGATCGTGAGGAGATCCCAGACGCAAAGATATACAAGAAAACCATCTGTAAAGATATAAGCATGGATGAGCAGTAATCCGTACATAATATATTTCACAGTCAAAATCATCATAGCATTCACAGGTTGTTGTAGCATGTATTAAATGTATGTGCCAGCTATTTATCATAACATACAAAATATTCAATACCGTACGGGTTTTATATTTGATATGTTCTGGCTCTGTGTTGGAACATTTACCCAGAGTACCTCCAATACATATGGTCAACAGGTAAACACAAGCAGTTATCTTTAGTACAGTTCCATGATACCTTAATAGAGTGCAGGACTCAACATATGTTGTGACCCTTTGAAGTGTATTCATGTTTATGCTATAAGCAACATTCCACAAATTGAAGAGGGGCAAAACAACAAAATATCTCTTATAAATGTCCACTACTCGCAGATACATTCTATAGTTTGGCGCACCAATAAATACATACTTGTGCTTGGACTGATAGTCGAACTTATAAACAACAATATTAGTTGCAAAAACATAGGTATTAGTTATATCAGATGAGTCAGAGAGAGTCCAATATTCATATGGCCCACTTAGTATACCTGGTCCAGTCGTCTTACAGTAATGGCAAGTATGTTCCTTGTCAAATATGTAATAACAACTTTCATTCTGGCCTGAAGTGTCGATGCAACATATGGTATCTTGACCTGTCTGCAGTGAACAGAAGATTAGAGAACAAATAAACAAAAACATTGAGCACGTTTGGAGGCCGAGCTCTAGCCTTGCATGCTTAAGTATTCTCTCGCCGACTACCTGTTATATTGATCCTCATCATATACATTATCACCATTGTCTGCATCTGCGCCACCTCTCGGCCTCGGGCTCCACACCCTTACTGTAATTTCGTCCGGCCAGAAGTCATCATCCAGTAGGATTTCTGCATCATTCTCATCTACCGTGATTTTGCACCCTATTTGCCTCTTATCATTTCTTACAGGGATTGCTTTTGCAAATGAAAAACAGAAGTTTCTACTCTCCCCAAACTGGTACATCATTTCCTCTACGTCTTCGTAAGAGTCATACCTAGAGAAGGCGATACCCTGCACGTAAAGATCGCATTGAGGTGTTACATGAGCACCACTGAGGGTTCCTACTTTTGACTTTACACGCTTACGTTTCTTGGGTGGTACCTTATCCCATGTGTACTTTGATGTTACAGCAGCATAGGAGCTATCATCTTTATCATTAGTATTCTTACTACCCTTGTTCACTGCTGCCTCACCTTTTTTCCACACTTTGGGTTTAACTCCTCCGTTGTTTACATCAAGCTTCCTTGCTGCATTCCTTCCCGTCCGTCCACCATTATTGCGAGTACCATTTCCACCATCTAGACGATTACGTGATGCACCAGTCGCCCGTACATTCTGCTTGGCTGCGTTTCCACCATCTAGTCGATTTGTTGTAGCATCCGCAATCCTATCCTTCTGCTTGGCTGCGAGTCCACCACTTCCACCATTTTGTTGTCTAGTAGTACCACTGGGCATTGGTGTCGGCTGCCTAGCATCATCTTCTTCATTCTCATCTCCGCGGAGTGTCGATCCGCCATCTTCGCCATCAGAGTGAGTGACGCTGCTATCATCAGGTGGTCCACCTGCAGTTGTATTAGCGTCATCCAGGCAGCTTATGATCTCATCATCACTTACTTCCTCTGCCCAGGAGTTCTCAAAGTTACTAGGTTGCTCGATTGGGGATACCGGCACCTCCGATCCGTTTGGCATGGCGCTCACATTAGCATTGTTCATTGTCTCTTTCGCGCGGCCCGCCTTGATTTCGTTAGCCCTACTAGCCATGTTGAAAGATTCTCTAATACCACGTTGAGGTTTAGGTGGCAAGGCTGACATTACATTGCGTACATGATCCGTATTTCCACTCCTGGCTTGCCTAGCCGCTTCCCCAGTCTTCTCATTGTTACCTCTCATGGCCGGAGTTGATTTGGAGATTGGTCTACCCATGGACTGCTGTTCTCTAGTTGTCTGTTGTCTAGTCTTAACCCCAGGGGGAGCCACCTGAATTGCTCCAATGGGTGTTCCGCCTTCCTGTCGAAAGGGCATGCCGCCCTGCATAGCACTAGCTCTATTCATTCTCATTTCCTCTAAAACCTCTGGTACTATTGTCTCTTTCAATTCACTTATGTCCCATATTGACTCGTACTTTTCTTCTGGAGCCGGACGCGGCTTGCTTCTATCTCTGGGGACCGCTTTTCTGATTTTAATGTCACGAGTGTTCATGATCGCCCTAGCATCAACATCCGCAATATCCAGCTTCATACGGGTCATTTCGTCGATTACCCCAGCTTGTCCCATCTCCAATTCAAAAACTCTCTTTGTATGTCCATTCTCTACTGAGGATACTCTACCATCTATTGTACTTTTCCATCTAACCAGTTCCTGCATTTGGTTACGGTATTCATCAAAAACTTTATCAACATAGCGTACATACCGTTCATAGTCACATCTTCGCACATAGGGAGAGTCTCCCTCGTTCATTTTCCGTAGAGACATCTCTATTTCTTCGGCAGTGCAGGTATCTGTTGCGCGGTCTGTAAGACAGCTAGCTTTACGGTTTGGGTGTTCAGCTCCGATTTCCTCGTTTACTTCCACCACACTGTTTACTTTGTCGTCCGAGTCAGTAGCACTAGGTGCCTCTGTCTGCTCTTTCTCCTTTGTGCTGCACTCTTGCGTAGCCGGGGTCGAATCCTCGACCACCTCTTCTTCATCCGAGTCACTTTCCGACACTAGAACGGACTCCTCGCCGTCATCATCTGCACTACAGTTCGCTATGAAGCTGTCGAGTATTGAATCCTCAAGATTCAAGTTAACTTCGCCTACTTCAGTAGGTTTGTCGATTTTCTTATCTAGATCAGGAATACGCGTTGTCGATTCTACGATGGCCGTAATGGTTGTGTTGAAACCGGGTCGTCTCAAATTTGGTGTCTTCACGCACTCTTTCGGGAATACATTTGTTTCACCTTCATAGAATTTGAATAAGTTTAGCATGTCGGATGCAAAGTACTTCTTTTTCCTTCTTGATCTCAACTCCCATTGGTCCATCTGTGTTGAGGCTGGAGGTGCGCGTTCATGCGTGTCATTGTCATTGTCATTGGGTCTTCCCACTCTCCACATCAAAGGCAGTCCATGTCAATGTTGCCATTTTAAGATTTATAATAGTGGCCAGGTGTAAAGCAATTGAAAGAATGGTACAAAATTAAAACTGCCACAATAAACACTAGAATAAAAGCAATCAAAGGTGTTCAAGTCCACTGGATCCAAAGTACATAAACACAAATGAAAAATAATGAGTCTCAGTCTCTTGTAATGACAATTACATTATGAGTAGTTATCCATATTCAAAAACATATTTTATTAGATAAAGATTGTTATAGAAGTTTTTACTTACGTTTGTTTTTTAAATGGAGATTGTGGTTTGGTATGTCTGACGATGAACTCTGCAGCTAGTCCGTACGTGAGGGCACCCAATAATGCTCCAACCAACGTAAAAACTAGAGCAAGAAAACGTATAAAATGCATGCAAATGAGGCTCTATGTACTGATAATAGTATTGCTACAACAATATGGTAAACAGGGAGCATGTGTCAATCGTGACCAGTTCACGGGGTTGCGATTCGAGTCTCGATTGAGGTATGCGATAAAGTTAACAGTGACCTAGGGTTGTTCTGTATACTAGTGTTATGGTTTTGGGGTGCTAGATAGTAAGCGATATTTGTTTTGGTATACCCTTAAGCTGGTAGCGTAATTAGTGAAGTTTTATGGTCATTTTACGAGGAGGTTGAGGGTAAACTGAAATGGTATACCCAGCATCTTGGGCAAGTAAAGCACCGCCCCTTTAGCCAGTAAAACCTTAAGTTGGACAGTACTGATACTGGAGAACACAAAGGAAGTTGTCCAGGAATATTGTAATTAGACAGTAAAAATGCTATCCAGTGGACAGGGATATGCTAATTAGAAAGTATAAATGCTATGGGCAAACATATATAAGGAGCAGTTTCCTTAGGTTTATGCGGTTAGTTTTAGAGTCAGATCGAGTGAGGGCCATGTAGAGCTCTGTAGTAGACTGGGACCTGGTGCCAGTACCAGCCACTGCACCAGGCCCCCTTTATGTAGTACTTGGAGGACTGGACATTGGTATTTGATGTGATGTATTGGAAACAACTGCAACAATTTGTAACTGATGAAAAGAATACATATATGCCTACAAATGAAAGTCGTCTTCAAGTTATATCTGACACACAGAAAACGTAACACTACTAACTGTATACTTACATATATATATATACAAATATATATATATATATATATATATATATATATATATATATATATATATATATATATATATATATATATATATATATATACATCCGCTGATTTGTCTTTATCAGAAGTCATACATCAAGATGATGATATGGAAAGAGACTCGATCATGGGTTATCTATTTATGACCACACAATTCACACGATATCAGCAATACAATAACTCAGATAGGCGCTTTTACTTTTTATTTATGGTTGATATATGCTATCAGAATAGAAAATGTGTGGGAAGTTCCATATTGATTATCTTTGGAGTCTTTGTTTTATATTAAAACTACCATGTCAGCACGACATGTTTGTTATAAGGTAATGAAGGCTAGTCACTTGTGAGTGGTGAAGTAAACAGGCCTAACCGGGGAAGACCACCGCCAAGTCACTGGCAACTTTCGGACATACAGCGAGCAGTCAGTGGAATGCTGTCGATTACTTTATATACAGTGCCGACATTTAATTCCAGCACTCAATGCGTGGGCAGCCCGGATATAATACACAACCGCACTACCGATTGCCACCCAGATTCCTAGGCATGAATTCATGGATGACCTCACAACTGAACATAGTTTTGATTCACAAGCTATGCGGGTCATTGATGTGTTTGGCTTATTTTCTTGACATGTTTATCAATGGGTGTTTGTACTACCAGGTACTGGCACACGCCCAGTCGACTGTAGCAGGAATTAAATGCCTGTACTGTATGTATCACATTTTCAACACGCTCTTGATTACACCATTAGACTTCTCCCTTATGGTGGACTGTCCCTTACTAAAACCTCTCCTCGTATTGCATCATATTCAAAACGAGCAATAGTCAAATAGCCAACTAAATTTAGTATGTGACAGTTAAAAAAGCAAAATACTGAGCAAGAATGCTTTTGTTTTTATTTGGTTATGATGCATTTTTTTTTTGTTTTATTTCCACTGGTCTGCAAGGGCTACAAGGGAAACATTCTACTAGCCCGACCAGCTCTTTCCTGCACTTGTATTGGTTGGGCTAGTAGGCTATCATAGCATTCGTTTTAATCTTTTTAATAAATGAAAGATTCCATTTTTTGACCTTTTTTTAATTCTCCAAAATTATGGGTGTTTTTATTATGCCAAAGCATATCTCATCGTCGACGATCAAAAAATTCACATTATAATGTACAACCAGGAGAGCAATTATAAAACTGGTCTGTTTTTCCTAATACCATTGTGGGTGGTATTCATGTATATAAGTAATTTTATGCAAGAGCTTTTTTATACATCTTCATGTAACTATAACAAGTTATCTTTCACAGGATTCCATTTTAGATCATGTGAATCAAGTTCGTCATGTAAAATTGCCCAATTTTCTACATTTAATTTTTTTACTCTATTAAAAGCGAGTTTTGAAAATGTTGTATATGTAGTGAATCTCCAGTTTTTCTTTTACGATAAATAATTTCTGATAGTACTTATAAATATGTTATTTATCAAGACCATTTTCTTTAATATAAAAAAATTATCAACCTCGGATATTTTAAAATGGGGATTCAATTTCAATCTTTCAACCGTTGTTTAAAGATTTTCGTCTCTTTTTTTGTAGCAATATAAACAATTTAGGGAGTCAACTTATTGCATTGGATGTGGTCTACTATTAACCATCATTCTATCATGTACCGGTTTTAAGTTAATGAATCTTGTAAAAACATTTTTATTGGTAACATAGTTTATGGGAAAGGTATTCAAGACAGTCGTCCATTGTTTGACCTATTTTATCCACTGGCATGACCTACTTTACCTATCGGTTTGACCTATTTTACTTTCCATCACCTATTTTACCTACCAGCATTTTTTGTCCATGCACCAACTTGTGCCAGAACCATTCCAGGACACTAAAACACAGAGGAAACATAAAGCAGTGAGAAGGTTATCCAATCACACCCATCTATTTGTATCACGTAGTAAAATGTTGTTTTATTGTCGTGTATCAAAAAGGGCACGGCAAATTTAGATCAACATATACCTTTATGAGATGACATATATCACCAGTAATGAGGTCATTTAAATACGCTCTATTTTTCTTCATTGAAATGAGGTCAGCTAAATATAAAGTATATGGAGCCAATTATGCTATGTTTGGTTATATTGTGTATAACTGGTACAATCACAGGTTTCTCTTTGCATACACACCCATACATGGGATACTGCCAAAAGCCAGAGGAAAGGTTCACCATTTACATAATATTCAGAAATACACGTCAACTACATTTCGAAATATAGTCACGTTACATATGCATATTTCGTGCATCTGAACTTCCCATTTCTAATTTGCAAAAAACATGTAGCAGATTATAAATTTAAGTATATATATATATATATATATATATATATATATATATATATATATATATATATATATATATATATATATATATATATATATATATATATATATATATATATATATATATATATATATATATATATATATATATATATATATATATATATATATATATATATATATATATATATATATATATATGTGTGTGTGTGTGTATTTATGTATATATAATTATATATATATATATATATATATATATATATATATATATATATATATATATATATATATATATACTTTGTATAGAATAATAACAATATTTACCGCTCCTGACAACGCCATACCGCATCCTAAAATAAAGGGTCCCACGATACTGGTGAGAATGCCCTTCTTCTTAAAAGTGGAAACGTACTCCTTTTGGGCTTTCATAAAAATATCTTTTGTCCAGGGCAGCAGTGACAGCACAGCTAAACACAGCTGACCTAAAGTGAGTTAAAATTACATGGAATATCATCAAAATTGATCACAACTGCCATAATCTTAATCGTTGATAACATCATTATTATTATCATTATCATCATCATTAATATTAGTATTATAATTAGTTTTATGTTTATCATTAAGTTCATCGTTGTTTATTACTATAATTTTTATTACTACTATTATATATTTTATTATCGTCACTACTACAACTATTATTATTATTATTATTATTATCATTATTATTATTATTATTGTATCAATAATCACTGTACATTTGGTAGTGGATGACGTATCTATTTAGTGGTCGTATGAGTAGTACATCCAGCACTTATCATTTGTTGTGGTCGCACAATGTAGTAGTATTAGTAGCCTTAGCAGTAGCAGTAGTAGTAGTATAGTTGTGGTAGTCGTCGTACCAGCATCAGTAGTAAAATTAAAACGAAGGAAATTAGTAGTAGTAGTAGTAGTAGTAGTAGTAGTAGTAGTAGTAGTAGTAGTAGTAGTAGTAGTAGTAGTAGTAGTAGTAGTAGTAGTAGTAGTATGTAGTAGCAGCAGCAGCAGCAGCAGCAGCAGCAGTAGTAGAAGCGGTAGTAGTACAGTGCCAACATTTAATTCCTGCACTAAATATGTGGGCAGCCCGGGCAGAATACACAACCGCATGCCCGGTTGCCACACATTTTCCTTGGCATGGATGCTATCATGCATTTTTGACGTACAACTGAACGTAGCTTTGATTTGCAAGCTACGTGAGCCGTTGAAATGTTTGACATACGTTTGTACAACCAGGCATTGGCAGACATCCGGTTCACTGGTGCAGGAATTACATGTCTGTACTGTAGTAGCAGTAGCAGCTGCAGCAGCAGTAGTAAAACAATACGAAAGAAAGGTTACCTGTGGCCACCGCTGCCAAAAACATCTTCAGCATTATCCACCGTTTAAAAACGAACTGCCACTGTATTGACTTGGGCTCAAATACTGAAAGTAGAAAGGAATGATACTCATAACATTTTAATAGCGCAAGCTTGCATGAAAGCCTATCAACCTTATGTGCAGCATACACAGCGGTTTAAGATGACCTGGCAAGCCATATGTTAAGGTGCTTCAGTGGGGGTTTAAAGAGTGCAATCCGACATCCCTGGAATACAGCCTGTATGTCCATTATATTCGCAAAGGGAATCTCCATTTCATTCGGAATTCCGATCCGATAGGATTATTGTTTATTGTCACTTTTTCAGACATGTAGCAGCTACAGTGCCGACATTTAGTTACTGCACTAAATGTGTGGAGAGCCTGGTCTTAATACACGACCGCACGCCAGATTGCCATCTAATTTCCTGGGCATATGTGCATGGATGACCTCACAACTGAAGGTAGCTTTGAGTCGCAAGCTACGTGGGTCATTGATGTGGGCAGACCCTCAGCGATGAGAGACAGCTAGCAGTCAGTGGTAATGCTTAAGACCACTCGGCTATCGGGGCAGACCCTCAGCGATGAGAGACAGCTAGGAGTCAGTGGCGATGCTAAGACCACTGGGCTATCAGGGCAGGCCATCAGTGGTGAGAGACAGTGAGCAGTCAGTGGCGATGCTAAGACCACTGGGCTATCAGGGCAGGCCATCAGTGGTGAGAGACAGCGAGCAGTCAGTGGCGATGCTAAGACCACTGGGCTATCAGGGCAGGTCATCAGTGGTGAGAGACAGCGAGCAGTCAGTGGCGATCCTAAGAGCACCTGGCTATCAGGACAGACACGCAGTGGCAAGAGACAGCTAACAGTTAGTGGCAACGTCATAGACCACACGGCCATCAGAGAGACAGCTAATAGTTAGTGGCAACACCTTAGACCACACGGCCATCAGGACAGGCCCTCAGTGTTGAGAGACAGCTAACAGTTAGTGGCAACGCCTCCGTCCACTCGGTCATCAGGACAGGCCCTCAGTGATGAGAGAAAGCTAGCAGTCAGTGGGGATGCCTTAGACCAAACAGCCATCAGGACAGGCCCTCAGTGATGAGAGAAAGCTAGCAGTCAATGGCAATTCCATAGACCACACGACCATAAGGGCAGTGGGAAAGATAGCGAGCAGCCAGTGACAACGCCTTAGAGCACACAGCCATCAGGCTAAACCTGGAGACAGCGAGCAGCCAGTAACAATGCCTTAGACAACACAGCCATCAGTGAAGGCCCTCTGTGGTGAGAGACAGCTAGAAGTCAGTGGCAATGCTCCAGACCACCTGGCTACCAGGGAAGTCCCTCATGGGGTGAGAGGCAGCGAAGAGTCAATACGAATGCTTCAGACCACTGGGCTATCAGGGAGTAATTTAGCGCTCTCTCTCTCTCTCTCTCTCTCTCTCTCTCTCTCTCTCTCTCTCTCTCTCTCTCTCTAATAATAATAATAATAATATTGTTCCATATAAACATGCTCAAAGGCGCATTACATTCATTGTCAAAGGATAGATGTTGATATCCACATAGTTCTTTGATAAATACATCTTTGAACAGATGTGTTTTCAGTTGTCGTTTGAAGATTGCCACACTCCCAGCTGTCTCGCTCTCAGTATTACTCGGCTGGTGTCAGTTAGTGCGGAGCGGCGAAGCCATAGAATCTATTATGAAAACGGCTAAGTCTAGCTATGTATACATATCTATGTACACATGAGTATGAATCATTAATAGCAAAGCCGATATTCGAGGATGTGGTACATACTGGTCTC
>OZ012696.1:29664068-29671568 GCA_963942565.1 Maea johnstoni
TTTACAATGTGTGATGATAAATTTTAAGGCATTTAATGACTTTTGGCTCCCATTAATGATAGCCTCAGGATACATTGACATTATCAATGTATGTCAAAGGGAAAGGTGTTAGAATACGCTGTCGCAGTTGACTTCATAAACAGATGCCTGCAACGAATAAAATCATATCATTCTCCCAGACATAGGCCTGTACTGCACAGAGACGGAGAGGTACATTACTTAGGTTATGTATATCTCTGGCATTGATCATCTGTGAGCGAGCTAGAGAACTTTAATCTCACTACAGTGCAAAGGCTTATATAAATAGGCGAGTCGTCAATCGTCAAGTCTCAGATAAGTGTGAAAAAACTTGCGTCAACAATAACAACAATAGCCATTCTAGTAAGTTCTTGACTCTTGAAAGTATTCCATTGCGAATGGCCGACCCCTGTTGATTAATAGGATTTGGGGGGTAATTGGGTGTATACTTTTCACCAGTTTGAATCTTCAAGTTTGAGTACCGAATCTCTTGTTTCACGGAAAACCTATGGTTAACGGGTGTGTGATGCATCGCACAGCCAAGGGCCGCGGGTCAGAGGCTGTGATATGCATCAGGCCTCCCGAGGCGTGGGTTTTTCAATACAGCTGCCTGGCGTGGTCCTAATGGCTGTTACAGCATAACAGATATTTCTCCGTTCAATATTTTGGAAATATATTTTTTCTACGTGGAAAAGTGCATTTTACTTATAAAACAAGCCCTTTTAAAAACTGTTTACATATGGTTGCCATGACAGCGAAGTAGGGCAACGAACGAGGGTAGAAAACTGCGCCTCGGGTGATACAGCCCTCTGATTGCGAGATATAATTTGAACTGATCATACTCCAAAACAGTTGATAACGAATTTATCTCATGATTGCCCCGTCGACCTCTGCATAGGTAATACAAATGAACAAACTCGAAAACTTTTCAAAGGCCTGGTCCTCCCCTATTTCTGCTAAATAGGCCTTCAGAGTTTTTGCTGCATTAATATTTGCACGCTGAGTGTTTCCAGGAATAACATTCTTTTTCTTCACATTTCTCTCCTCCTCTGACAGGTGTGCAAATCTTCACTTTTTGGATTGATTTGGTTCTAGAGGCAGAGAATTGTCTGCTACAGGGGCAGCCATCTCGCAATGTTTGGGAGATTGCATCATGCACTTTAGGGGTAGGTAGAATTGGGAATTGCATCATGGGCATAATCATCTGATGCAATGATCAACTCTCCCTACCCTAAAATGGAGCATGTTAATATAAGAATCCTTGGAGGTTAATATAAGATTCTGAAAGGTGAATTGAAGGAAGTTCACGACACAGCTTCATATCATGGGCTAATTGACCAATCAAAAGCCTAGGATTTTGCCAATCATGAGATAGATATTATATATGGAAGGCCACAGTGGACAAAAAGAGCATTTATTAATATTGATAAATGATTTATTAATATTAATGAATGATTTATTGATATTAATGATTTATTATAATCAATAATTGATTTATTAATCTATATATAAATACCGACTTTCAAAACCGTTGGTAACACTAACTGAGTTCCCTGTGCCTTGCTGTCCAAAACTGCTGCCCTGGATCAATGGCCTGAGGTTCCATGGGTGCTGTTTGATTGTTATTTTTATTGACTAAGGCATTCTCGGTCTGTATTTTGTGAATTCATGAATTGGGGCTTTGGGTAAAGAGTTGGGTAAAGAGGATGGAAGAGCGATGACTGTCTGCATTTGATACAATTGCTGCAACAATGTATTTCATACGATATGATACAACTGGATCTATAAAATAATACAATGTTGCAAAAATCTACTGCTTCATTCTTTAACCCATTATCTCTGTATCTCTCTCTCTCCCTCTCTGATCCCACTGTGGATCTTTGGGCGGGGGTGGGCTTGGGCTTAGATAAGCAACCACGTATATTTTGATCCAATGCTTGGGGGAGTAGGAGCATTTATTTGGCCATCAGGGGCATTTATGAGCACTTTTAAATTTGGGAAAAAGTCTTGGGTGGGTACGAAGGACAGAAGAGCAATGACAACTGTCTACATTTGAAATGATACAATTGCAGCAACAATGTATTTCATACAATATGATACAACTGGATCCATAAAACAATATAATTTTGCAAAAATGTACTGCATCATTCTTTAACCCATTATCTCTGTATTCTCTGGCCGTAGGGTCTTCAAAACAACTTTCAATCATGGGGTCATTGACTTTTTGAAAAAAAAAATGCAATTCATGTAATGAACATACTGTCACTGCCTTAACCCTTATGGTGCTGGTGGCCAATTTGGTCAATACAAAATGATGCAAAAAACCTGGAAAGTGCCTGAAACTCTGTCAAATGGGTACTTATCTGAGAGTACTCACTGATAGCTTTCCATTGAATACCAACATGACAGGGTTTAGATGGTTTTCAAAAATCTTTGCATCCATGTGCATTGGATGAAAGTAACCTCAGCATTGAAAGGGTTAGATACTGGTCTACCATGTTAGAATTATTCTTTGCAGTTACATAGGAAGTATGGGGTAATATAAAGAAATTCAAGAATTCAGGTAATGAATACTAAGAATCTTTCATTCCTTTGGTGTTAAAATTCCAAAGATATTATGAACATACTTAAATTTAAGAAATCCGCACATGCACATCATAAGTTGGGGTTGGGGTTGGGGCAGATTTTCCGCTTCCAGTTTTGGAATTTATTTGGAAAGAGGGTGTAGACAGAGTGATCCTGTCTCGACTTATATTTCTGTAATATGTGCGAATATTTAAGGGATTGCAATATGAGAAAATAAAAGAATTTAAGGAATTGGAATTTTTGGACATGAACATAAAATCTCACAATATGCCGACGACACCACCCTAGTTATCAAAAACTGTAAAAACAATCTCAATAAGGTATTAGATATCCTAAAATTCTTCCACTCTGTCTCAGGTTTAAAAGTTAACATAGAAAAAACCAAGGTTGTACAGCTCGGAACATTAGGGGGCAGCAGGATGATTTATCTTGAAAAGGAAAAATTGGAACTAACAGAAGAGTTCGTGCTACTAGGCATACAATTTGATAAAAAGGAATTACACAAAATAACAGACGAAAATTGTAGACTAAAATTTCCTAAAATGAAAAAGCTTTTAAGACAGTGGAAAAGAAGAAAACTAACTATAAACGGCAAAATCTCTGTCTTTAAAAGCCTAGTTTCAAGCATGATCACACACATCCAGCTTTCCCTTCCAAACCCCTTCAAATATTCATAGATGAGTATGATAAAATGGCCAAAGACTTTCTATGGGGGGGGGGGGGGGGGGAGGGAGCCACCAAAATTCAGGAAGAAAATTTTAGAATATCCTTACAACCTTGGTGGCCTGCAACTACATAACTTAAAAAGATTCTCCTCATCTCTAAAAACAACTTGGTTAAGGAGAATAATAATGACAAACAGTGGTTGGACCACATTTGCTTTGGCATATGAAATAGACAAATGTTGGTTATATGGCAGTAACTTTCTTGAAAAAAAGAAAAACTCCATAACAAATACATTTTGGAAAGATGTGGTGCAATCAATGTATGGCCTGAGAGTGATCAGAGTGTCTAAAGAGGAAATAGAATGAACAAGAGGTGTTAACCTTAATTTTCTTGAATACCTATCAATCAAACAAAGTATAAAGGAATTTATAAAAGATGCAGATAAAAAAAGAGTTAATGTAGGCCCATATAGACCATATATGTTGAATTTGGCATTTTCACAAAAAAGGGATGCCAGGACATATATAGATAAACAGGTTAGTATGGAAACAAAATACTTCAAGAAATTTCCCAGAAATGGGAGATAGATCTTATGTTGAATGTTGAGACGGAAGAAGTAAAACCATCAATCAATTTATTTTTTTAAAAACCCAAGAAATATGTACTTATGGGACATTCAGTACAAATTGTGGCATGAAAGAGTGGGTTACGAACTCAAGACTCTACCAAATGAATATTAAAGATACTGAAAATTGTGAATATTGCCAGCAAAGGGAAACAAATGTACATGCCTTTATCCTGTGTGAACGGTCCCAAAACTTCTAGAGGGAGATCACAACTTTTTTAATGAGATTAGGATATCAAAATTTCAGGCTGGAACACAAAGTACTAATATTTGGAAACACTAAAATTGACTTTTTGTTCAACCTGATATTTACTACCGGCATTTCTCCTTAGATTATTTTGTAAAGCCAATCCTTAATTTAACTAAGAATTATAGAGACGACATATCTAGAACTGTTAACAAACCTGTCAGCATTAACCCATCCAATATTAGGAGCTTCCACGTAGCTATCCGCTGGAGCCTTTTTGCGGTATTTTATTTGGTGTCTTTTCTGACCACC
Source organism: Maea johnstoni (assembly GCA_963942565.1). Classification (NCBI taxonomy): domain Eukaryota; kingdom Metazoa; phylum Annelida; class Polychaeta; order Spionida; family Magelonidae; genus Maea; species Maea johnstoni. The sequence goes on from OZ012696.1 coordinate 29,668,463, forward strand.
AGGGGACTTGTTGATTCTTTGAAGGACAATTACACCATGGATAAATAATAGGCCCAAATAGTTTCTTAGAGTATTTTCTACTTAATCCGAAGTTCCCACCACTGTGAACCTTCACACAAGAAGAATATTAACGGTTAAACACATTCTAAAACACATGACATGGGGCCGTTTTAGTCTATTAATAGCGTATCTGCTGATGACAAGTAGGAACCGAACAGTCAGTGGGTGAGCTTGATTGTGTAGCACAACACAGAAACTTTGATATGTTGGACCTTGGCACAGCAGTTTTTGCTACATGCTATGGTGGATTCATGCAAAATAAGGGAAAGGAGGCCATGCAAGCCATCTGAATTAATCAAGAGATGAAAACTAAAACTTTCTAAAACCCCTGTTCGTCTTTCAATCCCAGTTAGAGTACACGTAATTGAAGATTAAGTCCATCAATCTATCCCATCGAATTATACCTGGCTGGTCAATTGATTACAAATGATCAAGGGTTAGGCTATGAGAGGTGAATCAATTGCTACACACAGTAATATGGAAGAATAGAAGCAGAGCGACATATTTCCTGTGAATGTTAAGTTAGGGATTTCATTAAATCAGCATATAAGGAGCTCATCTGGAGACAGCTAGTTTGCGGTCTGATATTATAGGAGTATTGCTCATATCAGGAGAGTTTACAGGTATAATATGAGACAAATATTCGTATTCAAAGTTTTCTTTTCGAAATAGTGCTCCGTATCCACATATATGAGGGTTTAATATATGTTTAATGAATGTTCATGTAAAATGATTGAATGAATGAATGAGACATCGGCACACAAAGGGACAAACATGGCTTTTCAAGTACGGAATTCAACAAATATAAATAAAATAAAATCTCTTTCAATATATATTTCAAATTACTAAGGTGCACAACAAGGTTGAACACCGTCTAGCTAGATTTTAAAAAGTTCCAACCAAAATTTGCAGTCTAATGTATGTATGTTTGAATGTTTATTGACAGTAAACTATTTTTACAAAATCATAGTAAAACATGATATGGCTTTGAAGAAAGATTATAGCGTATGTATGTACTGACGTATATCATATTTACACAATATGCATTGAATAGATATTGTCAACGCTTGTATGTATGTATATTTTTATGTATATATGGATGTATGTATGTATCTATCTGTGTATGTGTCTGTCTAATCCAGTCACCCACGATAATATTGATACAAGTATCTTTATTTACTAGAAGTATTCCTATGCCAATTCTCTAACGCTGGAACTATATCATTGTCTGTGTCAAACTCTGGAAAGAACTCTGCTGCGGCTGCCACTATTGCTTTATCATCTTCTAGAGGTTTGGCCGTAACCCTGTGATTTTCATCTTCTATCAGCAATATGTTATCCTTGATACAGACCATGCGACCCTCCACCCACTTCATAAGTCTAAAAGTCATGAAGAAACCTTGCGATGGTACTGTGTACATCTTGTGGAGGGGTGTAGCAGTTTGCATGTAGTGCAGATCTCGATGTATCAGCTCAAAGGAGTAGACCCAGAGCCAGCCATCTTTCTCAATCCTGCTCCAGTCTACTTTCTTGCTATTGCGCTCAGATAGCTTATGCCAGCGTGTGAATTGATTTCCATCTCGTGTTAGCTTAATAGTGGCAAACGAGCAGATGATTGTTGGAGATTCATCCTGCAAATGTAACAATATAATAATAATAATAATAATAATAATAATAATAATAATAATAATAATAATAGTAATAATAATAGCAATAATAATGATAATAATAATGATGATGATAATAATAATAATAATAATAATAATAACAATAATAATAATTATAATGATAATAATAATGATAATAATATAATTATAAAAAAATAACAATAATAATAATGATATTAATTATAATCATAAAAATGATAATAATTATGATAATATAATGATAATATCAATCATGATAATAATGATGATGATAATAATAATAATAATAACAACAATAATGATAATGGTAATGATAATAATATTGATAATATTCATAAAAAAAAAAATAATGATAAAAATAATAATGATGAAGATGATGATAATAATGATAGTAATGATAATAATGACAATACTGCTACTTCTACTAATAATAATAATAATGATAGAAGTTATGATAATGATAGAAGTAATAATAATGACAATAATAATAATAATAATAACGATTATTTTGATAATGATATGAATGAAAACCTGGTGTGATTTTGATTGATACACACTTTTCAAGAATAGTACAGCTGTTAGAATTCATGAAATATTAACGTTTATCAAGGTCAAACATCATATTGCTATTGAAAAGTGTGTATCAAAAATTCTGAAATTCAAACCATACAAATAACTACTCAGCCAACGATAGAATAACCACAGGGCAATTTAACTTACTAAAGGATATAAACTATAACCTAAGTCGACCACCTTATATTCTAGGGGCAGGCTACCCTTTTGTATGAGAAAGATGAAAATCAAGAAAACAATATTCTGTCCCTGAAAGGTAAGAATAAAAAACATTCTGTCCCTGAAAATTGAGAGTTGTTGGCTCTGCAAATCAGGCCCCAAAAAATCAAAAACTTCTGTCTGTGCAAAAAATATCCTGGCTTTGCGAGAGATGAAAAAAAATAACGCTCTATAAGCGCTGAAAAGAATTCAGACCAGGCCCCCTCCCCAAGAGCCATGTAAATTCAATGGTTGTTCAATTCATTAATGGGGATATCCATACGACGTGGGGCCCAGTAATAAAATAAATACAAAATGCCAAAGAGAGACAGAGGAGTAAGCAGGTCATTAAGGAGGAGGTCTACCCCATTACCTGGCCATTACGGAAGCCTAACCCATGCCATGGTCATTGTTGACAGAGGAGTAGGCACATCATTAAGGTGGAGGTCTACCCCATTCCCTGGTCATTAAGGAGGAAGCCTAACCCATGCCATGGTCATTGTTGACAGAGGAGTAAGCACATCATTAAGGTGGAGGTCTACCCCATTCCCTGGCCATTACGGTGGAAGCCTAACCCATGCCATGGTCATTGTTGACAGAGGAGTAAGCAGGCCATTAATAAGGTGGAG
>OZ012696.1:29676568-29701568 GCA_963942565.1 Maea johnstoni
ATTCTGACACTTGGCCACCCGCCTAATAGCCAAGAGTCCCAATTTTGACAATATGCATGATGGACATGCACAAGTAAGAGCTTATATGGAACATTTGACCTTTTAGAAGGGTCTCTAAAATAAACGGTCGTGACTAAAAACTAATAGTAAACACAACATATGATTCATAATTGGACTAAATGCTATATGATTGAGTATCATTCACCCTATACGTTTTGCCAAAAAGTAGAAAAAATGGTCTGCTTGAATAATACACTTCTATCCTTCATTATTTAAATACTAATCACTAACACGCTTTTATATTTCTAAAGAATTTATTTAAGGAAATGCACCATGTTTGTTCTGTATTGGATGAAATAAAAAAATTAAGATTTAAAAATAGAAATGTTTGTTCTATCAAAAAGTCTCCATCACTTTGTATGAGATTGTAAGGAAGATTCAATCACTTTGAGTACAAAGAAACCTTTCAAGACTGCAGCAATGTTAAGCGCTCGGTGTTTTGCAAGGCAACCTCCTGGTTAGTGGTTATTACGTCATAACCATTGCGACTGCCCTATTTTGATTGGTTGAAGCCTTACAGCGTTCTTGCTGAGCAGCAGAATATTCTTCAAGAGAATACTAGTACTTTGCTGCGCTGCGTCGCGCTGCGCTGCTCCAGTGTGTTAGGTCCAAGGTAATAAGATCAAACTATATTTTGCAGCTGCTCATGTGTGTTTTAAGCTTTAGAATTCAGCCTATTTGATATGAAATAAACCATCCAAATGACGCAAAAAAAATTCCTAGGTGTATTTTAAAAAGATATATGTAAATTGCATAGTTCTGCATATGAGGATAAAAAATGAGCTTTAAACAAAATATAAAATTATAAAATCAATTCATAATGTATATACTTTAAACCTAGACTCTTTTTAATCATGCAGTAATATATTGGCGCTCATTTGCCTTTTTATTGAGATTTGTAGACTTGTGATTGTGATTGTTTCTTAGAGAAACTTATTGGAGTTGATAATAAATAGGGGCTTGAATTTACAAATAATATGGATATATGGATGTATGGTATATAAACACATAACAGTGGCGTCTTGTAAGTTTCACTGTTCTCTTTTCAGTGCGAACAGTAACACTTACAGAGAAAAAAAAGATTAAGAGACATTCTGAATGACTCAAAAGCTCTGATGACAATTATATATATTATAATGTTGAAACCTTTGTATAAATCTTCAAAACGCAGTTCCACCAATAGAAACCTAATCATTTTACAATGTGTGATGATAAATTTTAAGGCATTTAATGACTTTTGGCTCCCATTAATGATAGCCTCAGGATACATTGACATTATCAATGTATGTCAAAGGGAAAGGTGTTAGAATACGCTGTCGCAGTTGACTTCATAAACAGATGCCTGCAACGAATAAAATCATATCATTCTCCCACACATAGGCCTGTACTGCACAGAGACGGAGAGGTACATTACTTAGGTTATTTATATCTCTGGCATTGATCATCTGTGAGCGAGCTAGAGAACTTTAATCTCACTACAGTGCAAAGGCTTATATAAATAGGTGAGTCGTCAATCGTCAAGTCTCAGATAAGTGTGAAAAAACTTGCGTCAACAATAACAACAATAGCCATTCTAGTAAGTTCTTGACTCTTGAAAGTATTCCATTGCGAATGACCGGCCCCTGTTGATTAATAGTTTTTGGGACATTCAGTACAAATTGTGGCATGAAAGAGTGGCTACGAACTCAAGACTCTACCAAATGAATATTAAAGATACTGAAAATTGTGAATATTGCCAGCAAAGGGAAACAAATGTACATGCCTTTATCCTGTGTGAACGGTCCCAAAACTTCTAGAGGGAGATCACAACTTTTTTAATGAGATTAGGATATCGAAATTTCAGGCTGGAACACAAAGTACTAATATTTGGAAACACTAAAATTGACTTTTTGTTCAACCTGATATTTACTACCGGCATTTCTCCTTAGATTATTTTGTAAAGTCAATCCTTAATTGAACTAAGAATTATAGAGACGACATATCTAGAACTGTTAACAAACCTGTCAGCATTAACCCATCCAATATTAGGAGCTTCCACCTAGCTATCCACTGGAGCCTTTTTGCGGTATTTTATTTGGTGTCTTTTCTGACCACCAGGGGGCTTGTTGATTCTTTGAAGGACAATTACACCATGGATACATAATAGGCCCAAATAGTTTCTTAGAGTATTTTGTACTTAATCCGAGGTCCCCACCACTGTGAACCTTCACACAAGAAGAATATTAACGATTAAACACATTCTAACACACATGACATGGGGCCGTTTTAGTCTATTAATAGCGTATCTGCTGATGACAAGTAGGAACCGAACAGTCAGTGGGTGGGGTTGATTGTGTAGCACAACACAGAAACTGTGATATGTTGGACCTTGGCACAGCAGTTTTTGCTACATGCTATGGTGGATTCATGCAAAATAAGGGAAAGGAGGCCATGCAAGCCATCTGAATTAATGAAGAGATGAAAACTAAAACTTTCTAAAACCCCTGTTCGTCTTTCAATCCCAGTTAGAGTACACGTAATTGAAGATTAAGTCCATCAATCTATCCCATCGAATTATACCTGGCTGGTCAATTGATTACAAATGATCAAGGGTTAGGCTATGAGAGGTGAATCAATTGCTACACACAGTAATATGGAAGAATAGAAGCAGAGCGACATATTTCCTGTGAATGTTAAGTTAGGGATTTCATTAAATAAGCATATAAGGAGCTCATCTGGAGACAGCTAGTTTGCGGTCTGATATTAGAGGAGTATTGCTCATATCATGAGAGTTTACAGGTATAATATGAGACAAATATTCGTATTCAAAGTTTTCTTTTCGAAATAGTGCTCCGTATCCACATATATGAGGGTTTAATAGATTTTTAATGAATGTCCATGTAAAATGATTGAATGAATGAATGAGACATCGGCACACAAAGGGACAAACATGGCTTTTCAAGTACGGAATTCAACAAATATAGATAAAATAAAATCTCTTTCAATATATATTTCAAATTACTAAGGTGCACAACAAGGTCGAATACCGTCTAGCTAGATTTCAAAAAGTTCCAACCAAACTTTGCAGTCTAATGTATGTATGTTTGAATGTTTATTGACAGTAAACTATTTTTACAAAATCATAGTAATACATGATATGGCTTTGAAGAAAGATTATATCGTATTTATGTACTGACGTATATCATATTTACACAATATGCATTGAATAGATATTGTCAACGCTTGTATGTATGTATATTTTTATGTATATATGGATGTATGTATCTATCTATCTATCTATCCATCTGTGTGTGTATGTGTCTGTCTAATCCAGTCACCCACGATAATATCGATACAAGTATCTTTATTTACTAGAAGTATTCCTATGCCAATTCTCTAACGCTGGAACTATATCATTGTCTGTGTCAAACTCTGGAAAGAACTCTGCTGCGGCTGCCACTATTGCTTTATCATCTTCTAGAGGTTTGGCCGTAACCCTGTGATTTTCATCTTCTATCAGCAATATGTTATCCTTGATACAGACCATGCGACCCTCCACCCACTTCATAAGTCTAAAAGTCATGAAGAAACCTTGCGATGGTACTGTGTACATCTTGTGGAGGGGTGTAGCAGTTTGCATGTAGTGCAGATCTCGATGTATCAGCTCAAAGGAGTAGACCCAGAGCCAGCCATCTTTCTCAATCCTGCTCCAGTCTACTTTCTTGCTATTGCGCTCAGATAGCTTGTGCCAGCGTGTGAAATGATTTCCATCTCGTGTTAGCTTAATAGTGGCAAACGAGCTGATGATTGTTGGAGATTCATCCTGCAAATGTAATAATAATAATAATAATAATAATAATAATAATAATACATGTAATAACAATAAAAATAATAATAATAACAATGATAATAATAATAACAATAATGATAATAACAACAATAAATAATAGCAATGATTGAAATAATAATAATAATATTACAACAATAATAATGATGATAATGATAATAGTAATATCAATGATAATAATAATAACAAAAATAATGATGATGATGATAAAATATCGATAGATATGAAAATAGTAATAACGATGATAATAATGAAATGAATGAAATCCTTGCGTGATATAGAATGATACAAATTTCTCAATAGCAATGTGTTGTTTAACCTTTATATACATCAGTATTTCATAAATTTTAACAGCTGTAATATGCTTGAAAACTGATAAAACAAATTTCTAAAATTCAAACCAACAGGTAGTAGTATGTTTATTTGCTGTAACTCAGGTTACAAAATCATACATATCATATATAGCATTATAATAATAACAAAAGATAACCAAAACATAGAACTGAAGTGAACTCTAAACATAAAATAATACTGCTAACTGAGTTTACAAACTGAAATAGTTACTACAAAATGATACAAATAAAGAACAGAAACGGAATGTCTATGCTGCTCCTATATAAGACAGGAACCCTTACAGAGTTAAAATATCCATTACTCCAGACACACCTTTGATACAATGCCTGTGGGAGTTGTAACAGGGCACCGGGGCAGGCCTTCCTTTTTATGAGAAATTGAAAATGTCTGGCACTGAAAATCAAGATAACAAATAATCTGGCCTTGAAAGGTATAAAGAAAAGAATCCCGGAAAAATGACCATTTCTGGCTCTGCAAAAAATAACTTCTGAAAAAAAAAGAAGAGATCTCCTAGTCCAAAAGCACCTTCTGACCCCCAAGTAATATAAAGAGTACTCATTTGCTCCCTAAAGCAACATCTCTTATCTAGATAACCATCTGCACTGGAAAACTTAGTTAATTCCCCTACTCAAAACCTTCAAAACTTCTGAACATCCTGTATGGTCATTCTATTTATGACTTCCTATGAAAACATTCCAGTTCACGTATCAACAGTTTTCTAACATACAGGTGGACTTTATTTACACTTTCACCACCCACCGAGTGGATTATTGATTTGAGAATTCAGGCCCACACTCATCATTTGCATACTTATATCATAAGTTATATAGAAGGTACCACCCTGCCAGTTCTGATCAACCCATCCATATATTTCTTTCACTTGGCAGAATTCGCCAATCCTGTACCGCACAGGCAGTGGTACAGGCTATTATATAAACCTATGTAATCTACTAAAAGGTCAGTCTGCAATAGAGTTTTCAACATTCTACCTCTACAGTTCTGCCATTGCTATATATATATATATATATATATATATATATATATATATATATATATATATATATATATATATATATATATATATATATATATATATATATATATATATATATATATATATATATATATATATATATATATATATATATATATATATATATATATATATATATATATGTATATATATATATATATATATATATATATATATATATATATATATATATATATATATATATATATATATATATTATTGGGTTTAAGTTACGCCTGAAGACTTGGGTGGTGGATAATGTCAGCTGAGGCCGCTGGTGTTGAGTGGAAGCTGAGGGCGGAGCGCAGCGTAGCCCGAAGCTTTCACGATAACACCAGTGGCCGAAGCTGACATTTCCACCACCCAAGTCTGAAGGCGTAAATTAAACCCATTTATAGCGGTTTTCATGATATATTTTACTTATATTTCAAGCGTTATTCGATCATATTTGCTTATACTAGACAGTTGACCTACATTTTGAATAACCCAGGTGAGAGCAGAGGCTTCTGGGTAAATTTCAGGTCAAAGGTCACAGGGTCACAGAAGCTAGAACACCTCTTGGACACTGAATCCTGAGTTTATATCTTTTAAAGATAGAAAGGTTTAAGTTCCACAATCACCTAATTACTCTATAAAAAGTTTCAATGAATGTTTTGGCAGGAAATAGTTATTTATGTAGCCCTTCTGGTTACTGTCAGGGGTCATGTCAGGGGTCGTGACCTTGGAGGCCGTGTGGATTAGCCGGGTGGATTGGCCGGGTGAGTCTCCTATGGTCAAAATGCACTTGGTGGCAAATAATAACACTAAATCACCTTGACAACACGCTATAAATATATATATATATATATATATATATATATATATATATATATATATATATATAGGCTACTTAATGGTTGTGGGTGTGATATGGTTTTTATCGCGAGTGGCTGTTTGATATCACGAACGAGTGAGCGGTAGCGAACGAGTGAGTGATATCATACAGCCACAAGCGATAAAACCATATCACACCCACAACCATTATGTAACCTGTTTATTACATGCTTATTTATACTCAAAGAAACAAACTAAGTAAGAAATTATGTAACCTGTTTATTACCCGCGGGTCGCGCGTGTATGAGCGCTCTGTCAAACATTGAAGAGCATCTGTAACAGCATATGTATGCGCAAATGACGTGACAGCAGTTTTGCCTGCTCATCCTGAATCCTCAGCGGTAGGGAAGCTTGTGAAATTACGATGCATTACAACTTTAATCACGCCTCTTCTGGGCGAAGCGGGGCTTCCAACAGAGCTGCCGCCATCTTGAATAGGTCAGGCGTCTTGAAACAGGTCATGACGTCATGGGCCGGCCAACAAAGGACTGACGTCAAGAGAAGGACACTCAACACAGGGCCTGCCGTTCTTCAACAATAGACTAACAATAGGCCAACAATAAAAGGTGTGATATGGTTTGATATGGGATTTTTTCACTTGATATGTTTTTTTTTCACTTGATATGTGTTTTTTTTGATAAATATATATATATATATATATATATATATATATATATATATATATATATATATATATATATATATATATATATATATATATATATATATATATATATTTATCACATGCTTGCCCTATATTCCCTTTGTTGTGGCCATGTGGTAAAATTGATATAACATGTTCCGGAGTGAAAAAAAACCTTGCTTGCTCTAGCTGCACTTCGTGCAGCCGCGCTGGCGCGCTCGCTATCAGTAAGTAACTTACCATGCCGAGCAAGCAGTTAATGATTTTTACTTGTCCGACATTAAAACCATTTCTGTCAAATGTTGTTATATTGTTAACATTTTTAAGGGTAATTGTGACATTTTCTATGTGAAAATGTGCAGTTTTCAGAAAACCAGCCCGAAAGCCCTTTTTACGAAAATTCACTTGAAGGGGCAGGTGGGCAGGAACTTATAATGGAGCCTGTATCATTAATTATACCCTGTTTGAACATGTGTTATCCACCCTCAGTCATTGATATCCAACAACGAGCCGAGGCAGATATCAATGAATTGATATGAGAAAGATTTCAGTACTAACCTCAAAGTCCAGTGGTAAAGCTTGAAAGGTGGGATAGCCACTGGCGACATCTATGAGGAAATTGTCTCCTTTCGTGACGACATCTCGTACATGAACCAGAGTGTGGTTGTTCCATTGGGGTTGAATTATCGAACCTATCATGAGGCTAGCATTATACCCTTGAAAAGGAGAGGAGAAGAGATATATGAGCAAAAAGTAGATGGAACGTTCAAGTAAATGCATATGAAGTTGGACGGGGAACTCACATGTTTATAACACATTTGGTTGGCTTTAAAGCTGTGGTGCTGGTGACAGACTCCGGTGACAGACTCCTAGTTCAGCGCTCTTGTCCCCTCTCTAACAATGGTTATCTAATACCTGAGGTCTTGGTGTTTCAAGTTTAAGTTTTCTTTAACTTACGTGCTTGAGCTGACCTAGATAGGACCACAGTTTCAATTTTACAGTGTCTTACCTCAAATGACGTTTTCTTGATCAATAAATGGTACTTTCATTTGTAAACACCATGCATGTCTGCTATATATACTAGGCTAGGGCAACTTGTTGGAAAACTTTGAGTTCCTGCAAGATAGTACCTTACAGCACTCGATTTTGGTGGAAATTTTTACCTAAGAAAGTAGGTCACAATGGATACCATGTGGACCTACTTTTGTAAATTGCGTGCTGTAGGGACACTATCATGCAGAAACTCCAAATTTTCCAACAAGTTGCCCTAGCCTAGTATATATAGCTGACATGCATATTGTTTATAAATCAAAGTACCCTTTATTGATCGAGAAAACGTCATTTGAGGTAAAACACTGTAAAATTGAAACTGTGGTCCTATCTAGGTCAGCTCAAGCACCTAAGTTAAAGAAAACTTACAGTTGAAACACCAAAACCTCAGGGATTAGATAACCATTATTAGAAAGGGGACAAGAGTGCTAAACTAGGAGATGCCTTATTTTGAGTGTGTCACCAGCATCACAGCCTTAACCAAACACTGACCTCAAAAAGGCATTCGATTAAACCCAAGCTTTTTGAGACTGTTCTCTAAGCTGCTTATTGAGAAGTGCTCAGACATAGATATGTTCATGAATACATGCATTCACACACACATAATATATGTATATATATATATATATATATATATATATATATATATATATATATATATATATATATATATATATATATATATATAAACATATATATATATATATGTGTATATATACATATATATATATATATATATATATATATATATATGTGTATGTATATATATATATATATATATATATATATATATATATATATATATATATATATATATATATATATATATTTAACCAAGTGTGCCATGTACAAAGCCACTGACAAAACCACAGTCACGCCGCCTGACCCCCCCCCCCCCCCCCCCAGCACCCCCCAAACGATGTGTGTTTGTATGTATATATCTATATCTATCTATCTATCTATTTATATATATATATATATATATATATATATATATATATATATATATATATTTATATATATATAGATATATAGATATATAGATAGATAGATAGATAGATAGATAGATAGATAATTTCAACAAAAGTTACCTAAAGCCTTCACAACAGCCCATATTACTGTATTCATGCCATAGCATCGTCCGCCTCGCTTGCTGAAAACGAGTTTACAGTTCTCTTCTAGGTCAGGAATTCTCAGGTCCTCAAGCCTTGTCTTTAGAAGGTCAACATTGTGGAAAGGAATGGTGAACATCGGCGGTATAATTTCATTCAGGAGGTCCAATTTGTTGCCCTGTAACTTCTCTTGTAGGTTAGAAATCCCCAATACAGTTTCAACAAAGTTGCACACTTCTTTCTTGGGAGGTTGGTAGGATATACCAGTAGCCATTGTAGCGCCTGTGTCAGTATTATGGACTTAGCGCCAGTTGTCGTCTAAGTTAATGAGAAACAAAAGGAACTGTTATAGGGATTGAGATTTGACAGATGGCCTTGTGTTGATTCAGGCCCGGATGACATTTGGTTAGCTGAGGACACCAAGGTCGAAGCTATAAATCAACACAAGGCTATTTAACCAATCTAAATAGCTATCATTAGTCATTGAGATAGAAGTCAGATTTGGGCAAATTGGATTACTCATACGTACAAAACATAACCTATATTTTTATATATAGGCGGGTGGCCAAATCCCTAAAAGAGCTCTAGAAATATTTTTGATGGCGTTTTTCGTTACAAGTCGTCATCCATGCTTATTCATCTCTACATAGGGTGGGCTTTAGCGCACGGGTGGATGACATGTCTGATTTTGCTGCATAAGGGAATTTTGGGGCTTTTTATGCAGAAAATCACCAAAAAAAACATGCTTTTTTGGATTTCCTTCTAGAAAATTCATTTTTCGAGATAGAAACTCAAAACTTGCTACAAATGTGTTCAATAGGATGCTCCTGATCTTAGAACATGTTGCGTTAGCGTGACTTCAAGTAACCCCCCGCTGTGAGTGATTTTGGGGGGAAAATCATCAAAAATGACTGTTTTTTGTAATTTCCCACAACTTGAATGTCATCCTGTGGACTATTCCAAACTCTCAACTAAATAGTTTTGGTTTAGAAAACTACCCAATAAGGTGTAGATACAGAAAATAAGTTATGTTTGAATATTTTCGTGATATGCTACGTTTTGGGGCATTTTACAAAAAAATGGCATTAAAACTAGTGATTTTAGGAATTTGCTTCTGGAAGGTGCAATTTTTATAGTAGGAAGTCAAAACTTGCCACAAATGTTTTACAAGGATGTCTATGATTATCAAATGTTTTGTGTTAGTATGAAATGTACCTGACCCCTGCTGTGAGTGATTTTGGGGTAAAAACCTCTAAAATAGTAGGATTTTTGTAATTTCCCACAACTTGAATGTCATCCTGTGGACTATTCCAAACTCTTAACTAAATAGTTTTGGTTTAGAAAACTACCCAATAAGTTGTAGATACAGAAAATAAGTTATGTTTGAATATTTTCGTGATATGCTAAGTTTTGGGGCATTTTACAGAAAAAAGGCATTAAAACTAGTGATTTTAGGGATTTGCTTCTGGACGGTGCAATTTTTATAGTAGGATGTCAAAACTTGCCACAAATGTTTTAACAAGGATATCTATGATTATCAAATGTTTTGTGATAGTATGAAATGTATCTGACCTCTGCTGTGAGTGATTTTGGGGTAAAAATAGTAGGATTTTTGTAATTTCCCACAACTTGAATGTCATCCTGTGGACTATTCCAAACTCTCTACTAAATAGTTCTGGTTTAGAAAACTAACCAAGAAGGTGTAGATAGAGAGAGTGAGTCATGTTTGCAGATTATCATGACATGCTAAGTTTTGGGGAAATTTGCAGAAAAAATAACATAAAACAGGTGATTTTAGGGATTTGCTTCTGGAAGGTACAATTCTCATAGTAGGAACTCAAAACTTGCCATAAATGATTCCATAGGGATATCTATGATAATCAAATGTTTTCTGTTAGTATGAAATGTATCTGACCCCTGCTGTGAGGGATTTTGGGGTAAAAACCTTTAAAATAGTAGAATTTTTGTTATTTCTCATACATTTGAACAAAAGTATATTACATCTTATACCAAGATTCTAGCTGTTACAGAAAATTAACCAAGAATAGGCAGATAAAGGAAATAAGTTATGGGAGCCAACCTATGACATGCTAAATTCTGGGGTAATTTACTGAAAAATCATCAAAAGCATGTGATTTTAGGGATTTGCTTCTGCAAAGTGCATTTTCCAATGTAGATATAACAAACTTGCCACAAATATGTTTGCATTGATGCTAAAAAGTCCCTTTTTAGTATTTACATTGGCCTTTAATAGGAGTTTTCCACTGCATTCAGCATTTCAACAACTAATATGTGCCACAGGTAGATGTGGTGTTTCATAATTAAAAATGATCCTATATAGACCTATATAAGAATGAAAACACAGGAGACAAAGTCTTTTCACAAAATAGTGGTTTATGAAGACGTATCTTTACCTCGAGGATGTTCGCCATTCATCACACATAAAGAAAAGTAAAGCATTCTTCTTGAGTGAATGACTCTTTAGTATAAGGGACTGGGCCATTTGATGACCAGTAAATACTCTCTAGTAGTGGCTTTAATGATGACAAATTTCAAAATCAACAAAATGAAAAACATCTAATGTTTTCTTGCTGCAATGCAACATTGTTATTAAACAGTTGCTGGAAGGTGTTCCTGAAAAAGCCCAGCCTTCTTAATATAATTGGGTGATTGCTGTTTTGGGGGGTTAGACACAGAAACTGAATCTGAAAAGTACTAGTAATATCATTACTAATATTAGTATATGTGCACATGTACATGACTGACTATTAATTCTTGTAATGCTACCTCAGATGTGTGAGAACAGAAAAAAAATTTAAACCAACCTAATGCAAGCTGCATTAATATTCTGGTATAAGTATAAGAAATATAACTGATTCTAATTATTCAAAATATTGTTGAGACTGTTTGGTGGAAAATTGTATTTGAGGATAATGTACAGTGGAACCTGATAGATTACCTCTGTACATAGAGCATTTCAACAGCAGTACCTGCATACTGTAACAGCACAAGGTAATCCTGTAGCCTGTGACTATACAAATCTTTTAAAAATAATGGTAGGGCTGCTTAAACAATGGGCTTGTAGGTCCATTGGGCTAATTAGTATTTTATATTTATCAAAGTACACAATATGCTCATGGGCTAGTTATCATAAGGGGAATAGGTGGAAGGACTACTAAATGTTGTGGACAAGTAGTCCATCACTGGCTAGTGGAATATTTTGGTAATGTTTAATCGTGAGTGATAGGAGCCCAATTTCCCAAAGCTGTGTGCTAGGAGAGTGGGGCCATTTAATCTTCGGGCAGCAAACTGACAAAAGGTGTGGTCCTAATTGTGGAGTGTTTTTGTAGCGCAACCAATAATCTGCTGAATAGAAAGTATTAAGAGTAGTATGATGAAGATATGAATAGGGAGGAGTCAAAATGAATCCTGATTCATGCAATACTTTGGAATTTCGATCATACTTTTTCAGCCATATTTAGGCAAAATTGTAACAAGCCTGTTGTTAGTGATGGCGGAAACTATAGTAACCCAGTTAAAACCACTTAACCCCAAGTCAGTGATCACTTTCTCACATGCCCTGTCTGGGTTCAAGGAACAAACACACATTTTGGAGTTGGGAATTTTGTTTTTTTGTCACTTTTTCTGCCATACCATGGTTAAGTCATGACTAACCAGTTGTAATTGGTTTAGGAAACCAGATTACCCAGCAAAAAACACTGCCTAACTCCAAGTCACTAGTAACTTTCTCACATAATGACTGGGATTTGAAAGATCAAAGTGGGTGTTTTGTTTTTCATACTTGAATGACTCACATGTGTATCAAATTATAAATGAAACTAGAAAAGTACCCGTCCTACGGACGGTAACCACAAAATTTCATTTTACGTCAAAAATATCAGGGCACCCAGATATCCTTGCAACCACACACTTAGGGCTACCTAACCTATGGATCAATAATTCAAGAGGCTTGGTAAACATATATGCCATTGATAGATAAGTTGTCAAACCGGTATTGGAAAGGTGGTGGTGGGGTGGTGTCCATTTATCATATCACTCATGACGAATTCTAATCATTTCTACTCAAAACAATTTTTCTGTTAGTAAGATCAATATAAAATATGACATACGATATGTCATTTACACCCGTCCTATTGTGGTTCTTCCTGTTGAAAGATATCATTTATGAATTTTCGTCATTCGGTATGATTTACAGACTCGTTTACAACTTTTTAAAGCTAAGATTATTAATGGGGTAGGTTAGAGGAGGAAACACAGATGTATAAACCTCTTACACTTGAATGGTAGACTCTAATGCATTCTACACGAACTGTGATATAACAATTCGTAGCTTTGCTTGCTTTCTCCTCTGCCACTTAGGGATACGTAGTGACGGTTGCCGTAGTAAACGGCGAACACCACCTAGCCACCTAGCCCCCATTGCCATTCTCATTACGCACCCCAACCTAATTGGAGTTGAAGAATGTCGTGAGAGAAAGCTCGCAATCGTTCACTGCGCTGGATTCTCTCTTGGCAATAATGCAATTTCAATAAAAGTGCAACACAGTAATCTGCTTAGCATAATTGGCCAACTAAACATTTGCAAGTTATTTGATTGAATAAATGTGGTCAGTTCATATATATTCTATATTCTCTGTTTCTTGATCTGTATGACCTGAGATGTCAGGAACCTGCACACGTGGAGCACTTCTTAATTTCTCATGAGTGCTCCATGTCCACAGGTTCCACTGTGATTGCTACGTACGTAGGTACTATCAAAAGTATCCATCTCTCATTATATTACAGCAAAATGATCCAAAATCTAGCATGACTGAGGTATTAATTCAAAATTCCTAAGAATGAAAGAGCCTATGAAATTACAAAAATTACATTTCTATAAATTCTCACGTTTCATTACTTTTTCCATAAAATGCCCAAAATGATAGCTTATCATTGAAATCTAGTAAACCTAAACCAGTTCCTTCACCAACACATTCTTAAGTGATTTCTTTGGCAAAATTGGGAAATTAAGATCTTTGCATAGTCTGCAAGTTGACAGTTTAAGCCTGGGAAAATACAAAAGAAATGCATGATTTTAAAGGATATTACCCAAAAATTACTCACAGCAGGAGCTACATTAAATCTCAACTACCAAAACACATCCATCAACCACAGGCATCAATGTGAACATATTTGTGACAAGTTTTATATATCTACATTGGAGGCTGCATTTTCCAGAAGGACATTCCTAAAAACGCATGCTTTTGATGATTTTTCAGTAAAATACCCCAAAATTTAGAAAGTCATAGGTTGGCAAACATAACTTATTTCCCCTATTCCTGGTTAAATTTTTGTAACAACAATATCAGGCTAGAATCTTGGTATAAGATATGATATACCTTTGTTCAAATGTATGAGAAATTACAAAAATTCTACTATTTTAAAGGTTTTTACCCCAAAATCACTCACAGTAAGGGTCAGATACATTTCATACTAACAGAAAACATTTGATTATCATAGACATCCTCATTAAATCATTTATGGCAAGTTTTGAGTTCCTAGTATGAAAATTGTACCTTCCAGAAGCGAATCCCTAAAATCCCCTGTTTTATGCCATTTTTCTATAAATTGCCCCAAAACGTAGCATGTCATGGTAATATGCAAACATGACTCACTCTCTCTATCTGCACCTTCTTGGTTAGTTTTCTAAACCAGAACTATTTAGGAGAGAGTTTGGAATAGTCCACAGGATGACATTCAAGTTGTGGGAAATTACAAAAATCCTACTATTTTAGAGTTTTTTACCCCAGAATCACTCACAGCAGGGGTCAGATACATTTCATACTAACACAAAACATTTGATAATAATAGACATACTAATAAAAATCATTTCTGGCAAGTTTTGAGTTCCTACTATGAAAATTGCATCTTCCAGAAGCAAATCCCTAAAATCACTAGTTTTAATGCCATTTTTCTGTAAAATGCCCCAAAACGTAGCATATCACGAAAATATTCAAACATAACTTATTTTCTGTATCTACACCTTATTGGGTAGTTTTCTAAACCAAAACTATTTAGTTGAGAGTTTGGAATAGTCCACAGGATGACATTCAAGTTATGGTAAATTACAAAAAACAGTCATTTTGGATGATTTTTCCCCCAAAATCACTCACAGCGGGGGGTTCCTTAAAGTCACGCTAACGCAACATGTCCTAAGATCAGAAGCATCCTCTTGAACACATTTGTAGCTAGTTTTGAGTTTCTATCTCGAAAAATGAATTTTCTAGAAAGAAATCCCAAAAAACATGCTTTTTTGGTGATTTTTTGCATAAATTGCCCCAAAATCCCCTTACGCAGCAAAATCAGACGTGTCATCCACCCGTACACTAAAGTGCACCCTATGTAGAGATGAATAAGCATGGATGACGACTTGTAACGCCATCAAAAGTATAATTCTGACACTTGGCCACCCGCCTAATAGCCAAGAGTCCCAATTTTGACAATATGCATGATGGACATGCACAAGTAAGAGCTTATATGGAACATTTGACCTTTTAGAAGGGTCTCTAAAATAAACGGTCGTGACTAAAAACTAATAGTAAACACAACATTTGATTCATAATTGGACCAAATGCTATATGATTGAGTATCATTCACCCTATACAGTACGTTTTGCCAAAAAGTAGAAAAAATGGTCTGCTTGAATAATACGCTTCTATAATTCATTATTTAAATACTAATCACTAACACGCTTTTATATTTCTAAAGAATTTATTTAAGGAAATGCACCATGTTTGTTCTGTATTGGATGAAATAAAAAAAATTAAGATTTAGAAATAGAAATGTTTGTTCTATCAAAAAGTCTCTATCACTTTGTATGAGATTGTAAGGAAGATTCAATCACTTTGAGTACAAAGAAACCTTTCAAGACTGCAGCAATGTCAAAGGGCAAATGCACCATCAGAATGATTTAGGTTCAAAATGATCGTATACATGTCACCTTTCAAATAAGACCTCCCCGAACCTGTCCTCTTGAGCACTACTCAGTTATAGCTTACAGAAGTTCAGCAAGCAACAGTCCTGAGGCAGCTATACAGGGCCTCCATGCATCCCAAGATGCACTCTGTTTTTGACACCTTCTAAGCACCAGCCTGTGTCACTGGTGCTTCAGAGATAGCAGTAGCAGAGAAGCCTGTATGGCTTTCCCATAAGACCAAACTATATGTTGCAGCTGCTCATGTGTGTTTTAAGCTTTAGAATTCAGCCTCTTTGATATGAAATAAACCATGACGCAAAAAAAATTCCTAGGTGTATTTTAAAAAGATATATGTAAATTGCATAATTCTGCATATGAGGATAAAAAATGAGCTTTAAACAAAATATAAAATTATAAAATCAATTCATAATGTATATACTTTAAACCTAGACTCTTTTTAATCATGCAGTAATATATTGGCGCTCATTTGCCTTTTTATTGAGATTTGTAGACTTGTGATTGTGATTGGTTCTTAGAGAAACTTATTGGAGTTGATAATAAATAGGGGCTTGAATTTACAAATAATATGGATATATGGATGTATGGTATATAAATACATCACAGTGGCTTCTTTTAAGTTTCACTGTTCTCTTTTCAGTGCGAACAGTAACACTTACAGAGAAAAAAAGATTAAGAGACATTCTGAATGACTCAAAAGCTCTGATGACAATTATAATGTTGAAACCTTTGTATAAATCTTCAAAACGCAGTTCCACCAATAGAAGCCTAATCATTTTACAATGTGTGATAATAAATTTTAAGGCATTTAATGACTTTTGGCTCCCATTAATGATAGCCTCAGGATACATTGACATTATCAATGTATGTCAAAGGTGTTAGAAAGGTGTTAGAATACGCTGTCGCAGTTGACTTCATAAACAGATGCCTGCAACGAATAAAATCATATCATTCTCCCACACATAGGCCTGTACTGCACAGAGACGGAGAGGTACATTACTTAGGTTATTTATATCTCTGGCATTGATCATCTGTGAGCGAGCTAGAGAACTTTAATCTCACTACAGTGCAAAGGCTAATATAAATAGGTGAGTCGTCAATCGTCAAGTCTCAGATAAGTGTGAAAAAACTTGCGTCAACAATAACAACAATAGCCATTCTAGTAAGTTCTTGACTCCTGAAAGTATTCCATTGCGAATGACCGGCCCCTGTTGATTAATAGGATTTCGGGGGTAATTGCATAGGCGGATCCAGGGGGGGGGGGGGCAAGGGGGCACTGCCCCCCCCCCCCCTTGTTAAAAAATCATGGGGCCTGGCCCCCCCCCCCCCCCCCCCCTTAATTTCTGGCAACAAAAAAAAAATATGAAAGATATTATCATTTTTGTCATTTGTCATTAGATTAACTAGTGATCTAATTCTAAATTACCAATTTTGCTTGCAGGATTGCCCTGATAATACATCTCAGAGCATGGCTTTTGAAAATGAATAACTGCAAACAAATTGGACCTAATTTTTTCAAAACTTTTGGGCATATATATATTTAGGGAAGCATTTACTGACCCTGCAAAGAGAATATTGGCCCCTTAAAAATCAGCTTTTTTACAACTTTTCTTTGTTCTATTTCACTTGAAAGTGTCCCAAAATGCACCTCAAAGCACCTAATTTTCAAAGTTTTCTGGGGGAGCATGCCCCCAGACCCCCCTACGATGGACGGCATGCTGTTGCATACTGACCCTGCAAAGAGAATAATGGCCCCTTAAAAAATATGCTTTTTTACAACTTTTCTATGTTTTATTTCACTTGAAAGTGTCCAAAAATGCACCTCAGAGCACCTAATTTTCAAAAATTTCTGGGGGGGGGGGGGCATGCCCCCAGACCCCCCTATCATGGATGGCATGCTGTTACAAACTGTCGCCGTTGCGGTGCTGGCACTGGAATTAATCTGCTTCTACTTTCTAAAATCCAGGACAAAAATTTGCCCTTCCTAAAAATCTTAAGGTAGACCTCTCATACATAAGTTTCATATTACTTTATACACAAACTTGCTCAACAAATGCCCCTCAGAAGAGAACACCTACAATATCAATATCCAGATCCCCGAACCCAACGCCCCCCCCCCCCCCCCCCCCCCCCCCACTTACCTGAAATCCTGGATCCGCCCATGATGGTCACCCCGGACCCAACATGGCCCCCCCCCTTGATAAATTCCTGGATCCGCCCCTGAATTGGGTGTATACTTTTCACCAGTTTGAATCTTCAAGTTTGAGTACCGAATCTCTTATTTCACGGAAAACCTATGGTTAACGGGTGTGTGATGCATCGCACAGCCAAGGGCCGCGGGTCAGAGGCTGTCATATGCATCAGGCCTCCCGAGGCGTGGGTTTTTCAATACAGCTGCCTGGCGTGGTCCTAATGGCTGTTACAGCATAACAGATATTTCTCCGTTCAATATTTTGGAAATATATTTTTTCTAAGTGGAAAAGTGCATTTTACTTATAAAACAAGCCCTTTTAAAAACTGTTTACATATGGTTGCCATGACAGCGAAGTAGGGCAACGAACGAGGGTAGAGAACAATGTATAGATTATTAGTTATCAACTGTTTTGGAGTATGATACAACTTATATCTCGCAATCAGAGGGCTGTATCACCCGAGGCGCAGCCGCTACTGATCATACTCCAAAACAGTTGATAACGAATTTATCTCATGATTGCCCCCTCGACCTCTGCATAGGTAATACAAATGAACAAACTCGAAAACTTTTCAAAGGCCTGGTCCTCCCCTATTGTGTTTCCAGGAATAACATTCTTTTTCTTCACATTTCTCTCCTCCTCTGACAGGTGTGCAAATCTTCACTTTTTGGATTGATTTGGTTCTAGAGGCAGAGAATTGTCTGCTACAGGGGCAGCCATCTTGCAATGTTTGAAAGATTGCATCATGCACTTAAGGGGTAGTTAGAATTGGGAATTGCATCATGGGCATAATCATCTGATGCAATGATCAACTCTCCCTACCCTAAAATGGAGCAGGTTAATATAAGAATCCTTGGAGGTTAATATAGGATTCTGCGAGGTTAATATAAGATTCTGAGAGGTTAATATAAGATTCTGAGAGGTGAATTGAAGGAAGTTCACTACACAGCTTCATATCATGGGCTAATTGACCAATCAAAAGCCTAGGATTTTGCCAATCATGAGATGAATATTATATATGGAAGGCCACAGTGGACAAAAAGAGCATTTATTAATATTGATAAATGATTTATTAATATTAATGAATGATTTATTGATATTAATGATTTATTATAATCAATAATTGATTTATTAATCTATATTTTACTACACAGTTGGCAGGTTCGGTATTTGGGGTTTTCTCGTGGCATATGCTTTGCCGGGCTACACTGCTGCCATGGATCAATTGGTAGTTGTTTCCGATTCATGCAAACACTTTTGTTTTTTCGAAATTGTGTTTACTTAACTTATTATCTTGAAAAATAGCCGGTTGCCAATGGCAATGACAAGTGTCTGCAGCCAGTCCAGGTCACATCAATGACATATGTCTGCAGCCACCCGTTATGATACAATGTATTTCATACAATGCTGTACAACTGTATCAATGAAATTATACAACGTTGCTCTCCCCCTCTTTCAACTCTGTCTATAAAATTATACAATGTTGCAAAAAACTCTACATCATACAGCACTAGGTTGATAGGGAAAATGAGTGCATGTGTACTCAGGGCTGTGGTGTTACAATTAACTTCCTCATTGACTGCCCCCCTATCTCTCTACTGCCCCTTTATTGACTTCCCCCTATCTCTCTACTGTCCCTTTATTGACTGCCCCCTGTCATTCTTCTGCCCCTTTATGGACTGCCCTCTATCTCTCTGCTACCCCTTTATTGACTGCCCCCTATCTCTCTACTGCCCCTTTATTGACTGCCCCCTGTCTCTCTACTGCCCCTTTATTGACTGCCCCCTATCTCTCTACTGCCCCTTTATTGACTGCCCCCTGTCTCTCTACTGCCCCTTTATTGACTGCCCCCTGTCTCTCTGCAACCCCTTTATTGACTGCCCCCTATCCTTCTACTGTCCCTTTATTGACTGCCCCCTCTCTCTCTACTGTCCCTTTATTGACTGCCCCCCTATCTCTCTGCTACCCCTTTATTGACTGCCCCCTGTCTCTCTGCTACTACTTTATTGACTGCCCCCTGTCTCTCTACTGCCCTTTTATTGACTGCTCCCTGTCTCTCTACTGCCCCTTTATTGACTGCCCGCGCCTTTCTACTGCCCCTTTATTAACTGCCCCTGTCTCTCCACTGCCCCTTTATTGACTGCCCCCTATCCCTCTACTGCCCCTTTATTGACTGCCCCCTGTATCCCAACTGCCCCTTTATTAACTGCCCCCCCCCCCTGTCCCTCTACTGCCCCTTTATTAACTGCCCCCTGTCTCTCTACTGCCCCTTTATTAACTGCCCCCTGTATCCCAACTTCCCCTTTATTGACTGCCCCCTGTCTCTCTACTGTCCCTTTATTGATTGCCCCCTGTATCCCAATGCCCCTTTATTGACTGCCCCCTATCTCTCTACTACCCCTTTATTAACTGCCCCCTGTCTCTCTACTGCCCCTTTATTGACTGCCCACTGTATCCCAACTGCCCCTTTATTGACTGCCCCTATCTCTCTACTGCCCCTTTATTGACTGCCCCCTGTCTCTCTACTGCCCCTTTATTAACTGCCCCCTTTCTCTCTATTGTCTATCTATTGACTGCCCCCTGTCACTCTACTGCCCCTTCATTAACTGCCCCCTGTCTCTCTACAGTCCCTTTATTGACTGCCCCCTGTCTCTCTGCTACCCCTTTATTGACTGCCCCCTGTCTCTCTGCTACCCCTTTATTGACTGCCCCCTGTCTCTCTACTGCCCCTTTATTGACTGCCCCCTGTCTCTCTACTGCCCCTTTATTGACTGCTCCCTGTCTCTCTACTGCCCCTTTATTGACTGCCCCCTGCCTTTCTACTGCCCCTTTATTGACTGCCCCTGTCTCTCCACTGCCCCTTTATTGACTGCCCCCTATCCCTCTACTGCCCCTTTATTGACTGCCCCCCTATCTCTCTACTGACCCTTTATTGACTGCCCCCTGTATCCGAACTGCCCCTATCTCTCTACTGCCCCTTTATTAACTGCCCCCTGTCTCTCTACTGCCCCTTTATTAACTGCCCCCTTTCTCTCTATTGTCTATCTATTGACTGCCCCCTGTCACTCTACTGCCCCTTTATTAACTGCCCCCTGTCTCTCTACTGTCCCTTTATTGACTGCCCCCTGTCTCTCTGCTACCCCTTTATTGACTGCCCCCTGTCTCTGTGCTACCCCTTTATTGACTTCCCCCTGTCTCTCTACTGCCCCTTTATTGACTGCCCCCTGTCTCTCTACTGGCCCTTTATTGACTGCCCCCTGTCTCTCTGCTACTACTTTATTGACTGCCCCCTGTCTCTCTACTGCCCTTTTATTGACTGCTCTCTGTCTCTCTACTGCCCCTTTATTGACTGCCCCGCGCCTTTCTACTGCCCCTTTATTAACTGCCCCTGTCTCTCCACTGCCCCTTTATTGACTGCCCCCTATCCCTCTACTGCCCCTTTATTGACTGCCCCCTATCCCTCTACTCCCTCATTGACTGCCCCCTATCTCTCTACTGTCCCTTTATTGACTGCCCCCTATTTCTCTATTATCTATCTATTGACTGCTCCCTGTCACTCTACTGCCCCTTTATTGACTGCCCCCTGTCTCTCTACTGCCCCTTTATTGACTGCCCCCTGTCTCTCTGCTACTACTTTATTGACTGCCCCCTGTCTCTCTACTGCCCTTTTATTGACTGCTCCCTGTCTCTCTACTGCCCCTTTATTGACTGCCCCGCGCCTTTCTACTGCCCCTTTATTAACTGCCCCTGTCTCTCCACTGCCCCTTTATTGACTGCCCCCTATCCCTCTACTGCCCCTTTATTGACTGCCCCCTATCCCTCTACTCCCTCATTGACTGCCCCCTATCTCTCTACTGTCCCTTTATTGACTGCCCCCTATTTCTCTATTATCTATCTATTGACTGCTCCCTGTCACTCTACTGCCCCTTTATTGACTGCCCCCTGTCTCTCTACTGCTCCTTTATTGACTTCCCCCTATCTCTCTACTGCCTGTTTATTGACTGCCCCCTGTCTCTCTACTGCCCCTTTATTGACTGCCCCCTGTCTCTCTACTGCCCCTTCATTGACTGCCCCCCTGTCTCTCTACTGCCCCTTTATTGACTGCCCCCTATCTCTCTATTGTCCATCTATTGACTGCCCCCTGTCTCTCGACTGCCCCTTTATTGACTGCCCCCTATCTCTCTATTGTCTATCTATTGACTGCCCCCTGTCACTCTACTGCCCTTTTATTAACTGCCCCCTGTCTCTCTACTGCCCCTTTATTGACTGCCCCGTCTCTCTACTGTCCCTTTATTGACTGCCCCCTGTCTCTCTACTGCCCCTTTATTGACTGCCCCCTGTATCCCAACTGCCCCTTTATTAACTGCCCCCCCCTATCTCTCTACTGCCCCTTTATTGACTGCCCCCTGTCTCTCTACTGCCCCTTTATTGACTGCCCCCTGTCTCTCTACTGCCCCTTTATTGACTGCCCCTTTGACTATTCTCCTAAATTGTTTTGAGTGAAATTTAATCATCATCTCTCTGTCTCTCTCTGTCATTATGTATGTGATGTCCAGGGTTTGTCTTTCCCAGGGGCATATGCCCCTTGCTTTTGCTGTGGGCCCCTAGATTCTTTAGACTAGGGGCCCAAAATAGTATGTATAGTATAATAATACAGAAATGCTGTTTTTGACCACTTAATTTATTAAAATAGCTTTTCGGGCCCCAAGCCTGAAATCTAAGTGTCAGACCCTGGGTGTCACAATATCTTGATTAGTGGGGGTTGGCAGGGTACTGTTGAGCCCTGTCCCCTATGGGGATCTTCTCTCCCTTTCTTTTAAAAAAAGTTGTCGCACCCTCTCTCTCTCTCTCTTATTATTATTATTATTATTTAGTTGGTGTTTCAGTATCTTGATTAGTTGGTGCAGGGGTTGGGGAATCTATACATGAGTTGAATTTTGATGGAATGATAATAATATTTACTTGATTTACATCTCTATTAAACTTCTGGCGAGGTGTAGTTACCAGGGAGATGTTGCAGGGGCCATTTATCATACATGACGTAGGATTGGAAAATTTGATTATCCTTACTTTTTCTGCCATACTGCAGCCGCGACTAGCACGTTGTTAGTGGTTGAGAAAGCCAGAGTATCTGGCGAAGACCACAAGTCACTAGCAACTTTATCATGTGCATGGGAAGTTGGGAACCTAGGTTGTTGTGAGAGACAGCAAGCTGTCAGTGTACAACCATACTTTGAGGCCACATAGTGTGGTGCCAAGTGCGGCTAACATGTCTGCAGTGTAGTCAATGCTGCACTCGAGTCGGACATGCAGCACTTTCATATTTATAGCATGCATATTCGCTGCAAGCAAGGTATATAAGGGGATCCCCTCCCTGACGTATACCCCAGGTAGACATTTGACGACATTGACGTAGATCCAAGATGCCTTGCAGTTGTAAGAGCACCATTTGATTGATGCATTTCATAATAATTTTAATAGTGTTTGTGTCACACAGTTCCTGGTGATGACTGAAAACTAGAAACAAAAAAAAACAAGAGCGATGTCAATGGTTCAGTAAGGGTTCTATTTTTTTTGAGTGGTTAAGGCAGTTTTTTTTGAGCTTCATTGAGTATGACTTAGAATCAATACCCGTGCTGTGCACGGGGGCCTGCTAGTATTTATAAATACAGAGCATTTCTTAATATCAATAAACCATTTCTTAATATTAACAAATCAATTATTGATATTAATAGATGCCATGATTTATTAATATTAATAAATGATTTATCAATATTTATAGATGATTTATTAATAGTAATAAATAATTTACTAATAATAATTAATGGAAATCATTTATTAATATTAATAAATGATTTATTGATATTAATAAATGATTTATTAATATTAATAAATGATTTATCATTATTAATAAATCATTTGTTATCATTAGTAGATATTTATATAAATTAATAATCATTAATATTATTGAATATTTATTGATATCAATAGATCATTAATATTAATAAGTGATTTATTATTATTAATAAATCATTCATTATTATTAATAAATGCTCTTTTTGTCCACTTTGGCCTTCCATATAGATATTACCAGAGATCACTGATATTACTATGCCAACATGCTATATAAGATTCAGGTGGGCAGTATGGAAGGCCAAAGTGGACAAAAAGAGCATTTTCTAATATTAATAAATGATTTATTAATATTAATAAATGATTTATTAATATTAATAAATCATTTATTAATATTAATATATCATTTATTAATATTAATAAATCATTTATTAATAGTAATAAATCATTTATTAATATTAATAAATGCCCTTTTTGTCCACTTTGGCCTTCCATAGGGCAGATTGTATTTCGTTGATGATAGCTGAGACCTCAGGCTGAATGGCCTTCAGTTCGGTTGGCTGAGACCTCATTTTAGAAACCTTGTATTCATTTATGTTCTTTTGTTCACTTTTTCTGTCTGGTTGTTTCGTTACCATTGCAACAGGCTTAGTGTGTAATACCTGAGCTGGGGGACCATAGCAAGCATAATTGGCATAAGAAAACTTGATTCTTCTTTTGTGTCATTTTTACCTTGGATGTTTTACCTGAGAGCAGTAGATGTATTTCTCTGGTTTTACTGAGTTGTATAATATTGTGGATCACTCAAACTTGCTGTAATACTACAAGCCAAAAAAATCTGCTGCTTAGCATTGGTGCAGATTTATAGCTTCGCCAAGGGTGTTTGTTGCAAAGCATCGGCCTTAGCGGCCTCAGCTTTGGCAACAAACACCCACGTATCGCATATAAATCTGCATTATCTGACCAATCACTGCCCGTGTAACTCTGCTGCTGTTCGCAGCTTTCTATAA